>JARYHS010008075.1:114891710-115491710 GCA_031002005.1 Vandiemenella viatica | reverse complement strand
ACACACATCCCTGCACCTTCATTTGTTTTTAATTATGTTTGAAATTGATTCTCTGCATGAGACAGGTTCAACGGTAGAATGATATAGTGATGGCTTTCCTGTCATTTTGTGCCGACTCGTTGTTGTTTGGGACCAATCCTATGTTACCAACAGCTTTCTATATTCACTTTTGGCAATGAAATTCTTAATTCACGCGCACGTAGTCGCGTGTTTCAGATAGTATCACAGAGATGTTAATAAACTGGTGTTAACTTTTGTTATACACAATAAACAATTGAAACAAATGAGGTGTTTCTTCTTTCATCCTATAGCAAACCTTACTATTCATTGCATTCGTGAAATTTTTGCATGGGTCATCTAGTGTGGAGTAAGTTTGAATAAAACGACAGGGATGTTGCAGTGTATCTGGCTAAGTATAAATAAAATTCAAACATATGAGGCATAAAAGAAATCTGTTATTTACACAGTAAAATTATGACTGTGAGCTGAAGCAAGAACATTCTAAAAAACAGAAAAAATGGTGATAAAAATCATACATTGACCAAAGGGCAGAAAGTACTTTCTTTAACTGTACTATGGAACATAGCACTTTATTTGGACTTGAGGAGCGCAAAAAAAAGGCCCTTCAGAATGAACTGTTACCAAAGGGTATTAATTAGCACAGGTGGGCACAGTTAATCCAAACGTTAACTTTGATAATCGTTAAAGCGTTAAATGTTTATAAATTTAACGCAAGTTAAAGTTATCCATTAAAAGTTAACTAGCCAAAAGTTGTACTAATGTATTAGTATTATAGTACGGTAGGTATAGCTGCTCTCTATCTCAAGGTGTTATGTACCATGATGCAAGTGTGGATTTATTTATAAAAATTAACAAATTGTGGTTACGCTATCGCCAC
This sequence comes from Vandiemenella viatica, assembly GCA_031002005.1. Classification (NCBI taxonomy): domain Eukaryota; kingdom Metazoa; phylum Arthropoda; class Insecta; order Orthoptera; family Morabidae; genus Vandiemenella; species Vandiemenella viatica. Next base: position 115,490,812 of record JARYHS010008075.1, on the reverse strand, counting down.
AACAACGAAGTGGTATTCCTGTCTGTTTTTATCTTTGTTGAGACTGTGATCAACATAACACTTGCAAATTGTCTTACGAGAGACAATTAAGGTACTCCTGACTTTATAAAAAAAAAGTAGTAAAAAAAAACATGAATGCAGAATGAAAAGCAACAATATTATAGAAAACAAGTTGGACTGGGACACCTGAATATGTGAAAACTGCGACCAGTGAAATTTGCGGCCAACCTAAAATCTACGACCAATGCCTGTTACGGTTACCTTTGTGCCACGGCCTACCTGTGACCTAAAGGCCCCTTTAGACGACCCGGCCTGGTTTCACTAAATCATGGCCTGCATGTTTTTACATGAACAAATAGAACGGAAGTTAGTCAGCGACATCCTTTTACATGGCAGGGGTGTTGTTTTGCAACTTTTAATTGTTAACGATGTTTACAAATTAATACACCTCATTACAGATAATAATGTTGATTTGTCAATAAGATAGGTTATGATGCTTTTTAGTTTATTTACGTTTGCAGAATTAACAATATAAAATAGAAACGCCGCCGGCGGCTGAAAATGCTCGGCGCGCCGCCGCCAAGATTTTAGTAGGCGGCGCCCACTACTACACCGAACATACGAGCAGCGCTGCCAGTACAGCCAACTTATATTATACCGCTGTCTCTTTGAAATTATACAGAATGAAACCCAATTATACAAAGGGGTCATCCATTGATTACATACGTGAGTGAAAGTACTGGGAGCAAAAAAAGTCCACGAAAAGTAAACAATGTATACATTGATAAATTTTGAATAACAAATAGGAAATAGGTATGCAGGAAGGGTTGCCAACTCAATGAAACAAAGGGCAAACACTTTCAGAAAGGTGCTGGAATGTACTTTACTTTTAAGTGCTCATTTTTTTATCCAATTATACAAGGCAATCAGTTATACAAACAGGATACAAGAGGTAACCAAATTATACAAGTTTTGTATCCAATTATACAATCTGGCAGCCCTGCATACGAGTGGTGGCGTGGCGCACAGTTCAAACAAACGAGAAAACGTCAACAACCTATGTAACGGACTAAAGTTAACGGAAGTTAAGAAGACCGTTAATGATTTTTTTAGGTTAACTTAAAAGTTAAATTTTCGCAATTTTTTTTAACTTCGTTAATTAACGATTAATGGATTAACTGTTTTGTGCCAAGCTGTGTTAATTAGACTTGTAAGTATAAAATAACGGTCTCTTTTGAAATATCAACTATGAAAACAGTTTATGGGTATACCTCATAGAAGAAGAGAAAAAGACAGGATGGTTGGTTATGAAGGAATGCTTGATTCATTTGTGGAGCAGATAATTATGTTGCAATGATTATTTTGGGATGAAAAATTTGAGACTAGAACAAGACGAGGCCGGATCAGTTCAGTAGGGAGACTGACCACAAAAAAGGTCACAATTTATCAGATTGACCCTAAGGATATGTAGATTGTTGTGAAACAAAGGCACTATAAAGTGGATACATTAAACAAGTGGATAGGAGAATAACCATCACTTACCAAAGCTAAGGATTGCTGTAGCTTTGAAAAGCCTCCATCAGGCAGCTACCTCTCTGTTGAGGAAAGTATATGAGCCCAGTAACTACAAAACACTGTTTTTGTACGTTTCAACACCGCAGCAATCCTCAGTTTCAGTAGGAGGTGGTTATTTTCATTTACAAATGTTTGAGTATATGGAGAGATTTACAAATGTTCCTACAAGGCATACATTCTGTTGTCCAATTTATTTTCCATCTTGCTAATTAGTTACTTTTCCATTTTGATGAAATTGGTGTTTAAATTATACTACTTGTCTTTTTCAGCTTGGAACTGGATCAACATCTGAAAGTCACTCTAACAATCCTTTTTTATGATAATTATATATGAGTTTGATACATATTTGTAAAAAAATATATATATTTGTGCACTGTATCCAAGTCCATTTCAGGTTGTCTGAAAGCAGTTCTCTCTTGTTAATTGTACAGTGTTACACACTTTCAGTATATAGGTGTATATATTTAAAAACAAAAAGTGTTTTGTTAGAGGCAGTAATGCTTCGCACATTTATGCAATGTGAAGTCTGATCATCACATTTAAGATCTGATGTATCATAACTTTTTGAAGTGAGGAGGACTAATATGTAATTCATATTTCACAGTAAAGTTATATAGTACTGATATTACCAATAGCATTGATTTTTTTATTTAGAAATTAACATGCTGTTTGTACAAACTTTTTTATTATTTGTAGAGTTTATAATGATTATTTATTTTAAATCTTCTTAACTTCTGAGTGAACTCTTTTTACCACAGAATTTGGCTAAACTATTAGGCAAATAGTATTTTATTGATTTCTGTTAAAAACTAAAAATTTTCATTTGTAATGGCATGTTTAAGATTTGCTAATATATTCTGATTCTTTTCTAACTGATACTTGTGAAATGGGACTCACTGATTTAAATTATTGTTTATTTTTCAACAATGTTTAATATATTTTTTAAATAAAGATAGGATGTCAGCTATTGTTACTTAAATTTTTCTTTGTTTAATATGATAATTATGGAATACATTAAATACCAGCATTATTAATAGGATGGGAACTAAAAACACAAATCTTCTGTTTAACAAAGGACTAGTTACTATTTTGTGCTAGATGTTGTTCGGAAAGTGCCCATTGCACATACTGCAAAGATTCTTGACAGTTTATACAGGATAATGTGTTAGAAGTTGAACTGCCTGAACAAAACCTTCCTTGTCTTTAATAATTTTTTCTAGACCATAATTGTCATTGATTCCATTTTAAATTATATTTTCATAGCCTGATTTTTAGAATATGAAACTTTATTATATTCATTATACCCCTATATGGTATATTGGGTAATGAACAGGTAAAAATTATTTGTATGTTGTTTTTTGTAGTATTAAAATTTTCTGTTATTTAGATCAAACTTTACTGAAAATATTCTTTTTAAAATTAGTTTAATTTAGGGAGCATTTTGTACAAATTCATTTAGGGTGCCTCTATTTTTTGTCATGATCATAAATATCAAAAGTTTCATTAGGCATGCATGACCTCGTATATTGATTTACAGGTCTCATTTGACATAAAAAATCAGTGTGTCCTATTTCTATCTCTTTTGAATGATGTTTACTATTAAATTTACATAGCTCGTGCAGTCAAAATTTATTGAGAGCATTTTAAATCATTTCAACAGTATGAAATGCTCAGTTAACAGCACAGCGTAAACATAAAAAATGCAAGAAAAGTTTTTCTGTTGGTGTAAACTGATTGCTCATGTATGTCTGTAGAAGCTCCTTGTAAAGTTGTGGCCTTGAAGCAAAAAAAGAAAAAATGCAACTCTACATGCTGTGATATTTTATGTTTTTCATTTATAGGACTAAGAGTTTTAAATAGTACTAATTAGATTTTTTCCTTCTCTTTGCTTATTTTATTAAATATGTACTACTTCAGCATCATGTTTTTACGACTATTATTTGTCTTCATCATGACATTTGTATTAGTTTTCGAGAAATGTGGTACTTGATGAATTAGGATGTTTCCAAATTTAAACATGATTAAGTACATTTAATACTAAAAGTTAAACAAAATTCACTCTCGTTTATGGAGAGTGTTCTAAGCTGGCTGCTGTTTCATAATTTCATATTTTTAAGTGTTTTGACCCATGTTCAAAATACTACACCTGTGTGGTTTCATGTAACATTGTTGAGCTGAACAAGTATGCTGAATATAAATTTTTCACATCTTCAACATTTTGTGAATTTTTAACATGGAAATTATTAGCTGTTCAGCATATCGCACAATTTATTGTAACTGATTCAGCTGTGATAAGTTAATAATTTTGTTTTATGAAACAGTAGCTGTACTGTTTCCAGAACATACAATGTAATTTAACACAATTAATGTAAACTGTTTCAAAGTATGTGTACATTTCTGTGATATTATTTTTATCTGCAAGAGAAACTATTTTTTTGAATAAAAAAAAGAATCACAGTGAGAATTTTATTTGTGTTGCTGATGTCACAATGATTTTTCCCTTGATTATGTTGAGTTGCACTTTGCCCCTGTTTTTTCTCATTTTAGGCCATTTTGTGTTTTTTTTTTAAGTATCAAGCAACTTATTGGATGTGACCCACATACCATTGCAGATGTATTAAATCTTTCTAGTATTAAAATATATTTGGCTGTTTTGGAGGAAGAAGAATCATCTCATGGTGGTTATCTAAAGTTCATATTAAAGAGAAAGAATCACAATGGTAAATAATTTTTTGTTTAGAAGGATAATTTAAAAAAGTGGTGCATATTTATACCATAAAAAGTTAGTTTTAATAGCATAAGCGTTTTACCATCCCGTAATATTGCATAAATAAAAACCAAATGACCATTCTCATCAGTTGTGGCAACATTGAGCCTAGAGTCCTGGTGGTGGAATAAATTTTTGTCATCTGAACTTGGCTGGCACGTTAAGAAAGCTAGGTGGTGGTGAACATTTCCTGATCACCATATTGTGCACTTGTCCCTTGTTAAATCACAAACATCTCCACAGTGTGTGAGGGGGAGGGTGTATACAACCCTGGTGATTTGTCATTCAGATGGAAATGATAAGAATGGCAGTCTTTGTGTCCTTCTGCAGAGTAGGGATTTCACATACACCCCCCTCCCCCCAAAGCAAGTAAAACAAAATATAAACAATTTCTTTCTCATTATTTACTAACAAGGCTTGTTACTAATTTCAAAAAAATGCAGTTATAACTTCCAGAACTGTTGCTGCTTTGCAGTAATTTTATAATTCTTCTAAATAAATGCCATATAATCTTATATATATATATGAAGGGCCAAGGTGAAGAAAGATAATAGTCCATGTTTCCACAAAGTTGATATTACATTGGGAATTGGTAGCTTATAACAGACAGTTTGTAACTGTGATACCATTCAGTCAAGAAAGAGCATAGTGCCCGAGTTATAACAGGGAAAAAGATTGGAGCTGACGGGGAATAACGATCACCATCTGGCAAGAATGATCAAGGTCACTTGGTTAATGACGTAGGTGTTGACGCAGTACGTTTTCTGCATGCTTTAACTCAGAGATGTTGATATTCTGTTTATATTAATGTAACCTTCTGTCCATAACCTAACCTAATCTGTAAGCATTACATTGTGAATTACATCGAGTGATTTTAGTGAGTCAGACAGTGTCGAAGTCAAAGGGATGAGTGTACAGAGTGATGTGAGAAAGGTAAGCATACTGGTAGAGTGAGGGATATGATGAAAAACTGCGAGCTTCAACTTCCGAGGTAGGTGCGGACTGTCGGTACTTTCGCTACAACTTTTTTCAAGTTATATCGTCCGGCAAATGACAACGCATTACCGTATATCTAAATTTAATAAACTGCGTGATTACAACAAACAGAATCAATATTTGAGTGGATTGATTGCTGTTGTTCCAGCTCAACGGCGGCACAACAGAAAGCATGATGCATTGGCAAGTTACCATTTGTCTTATTATTGTTATTACGTACATGCAAGTGTTGGTGGTAGTGATACATTGCAGAATATATCTGCTTGCTACAAAGCCTTCTTGATCTTACACGGTATTACAAACTTTAAAGAAACAGGTGACCTATTAGGCTATTTGACAGTATTAAAGAAATATTATAAATTGAACTCATTCTCGTAGATTAATGCTTCAGGAAGCTAATTTTGAAAAGAAAAGAGGATTATTTTTAATAAAAAAGCGAAATAAAAATTATACTTTTCTTACCTCTGGTCACGTGACAGAAAACGCTCTAGGATAGGACGTCACACGTCTGTAAACACTGTGGCTGGAAAAGGAGCGTTTCATATTATCCAAGTTTTCAACTATTTTTATTGTTTGTTGCTGGTCATTTCTTGTTATTAATGAAATTTCATTTTGAATACAAAATTGAGAACAATTTGTACAAGCATACAGCGGATAAATATCGAAAATAGATGCCATATTTGTGGGGGGGGGGGGGGGGCTATAGAAAAAACTACAGACTTTTATTCTGCTGAGCTTAAAAATGTAACAGCTTCAATTTGAGACTCATTTATATTTAAATTGAAAGTTAGAGATTGATTGTTGTGCGTTAGCAAACCATACATCGAAAAATTCTGTACGCGAAATTTGTGCAGTGAAAATAAAGAAAAGTTGTATGGGAGTCGCAAATATGCGCAAACAAATGAAGGTATTTCTTGTAGCTAATAAGCAGCTCTTTCAAATAAATATAGCAAGAGACCGGTATAATGTGGTATAATGAACTAAAATGCAACATGAAATTGGCTCAGTAGTTTGTTTTTTTTTAATTAAAAATAATCTCTCTCTGTTGTAATGATGCTAATGTATCACAGAAAAAGCATGCGTAAACTTACCTTGAGGATCTCCAAAAGCAACAGAAACACACAAGTCACTACTAACACACAGAAACACAGCGTAATCTTTGACCAAGCTCAGACAAATGGCGCAGCCGACTGGAGCGCTTGATCGGTGGATCACATGAAGCCCATTGTTCAAACTATTTTTTCTATTGTTAGAAGTGAATTCGTGGAAAATAAACCTTTGTTCCGAGTAATATGGTTTATCTACTTTGAATATAAATATCTATTTTGTCTGCGTAGACTATTATCAAAATTCACTTTTGTCCCTCTAGATTTAGAAAATATCACACTGTGCTGCGTCCTCCCGGATGCGAGGCCAGAGCGTTAACCGCTCACTCACCACGCTCGGAACAACTGGATGTTGTGGGCCATTTTTCTTAACTGCAGATTAAGGCTTATAGATAAATGATATTTTTCTGTCAATAAAAATAATGGAATTTATTTTAGAAGTGACATCACTTGTAGAAATCTTGCAGCAGTTCCGGAACGCGTTGTGTCCTTTTCATTGGAATTTTTACCTGACGATACAACTGCAGGTTACCTTCCTGACATAACTGCGTCTATTAAGCGGTATTTACTTTTAATATGCAAGAAATATATATATATATTTTTAAACCTGTTTTTTTAACCTGTGTATGGTGTGCAAGTAACGTCTGATTTCATTTTTGAAATCTTCTTTGGTTGTTTCAAACGGTTGTAATTCGCTTGTTATCCAAAAAGTTGTGAAGCCTTCAGAAAAAAAAAAAAAGAAAAATTATATTGCTGTTGTGGTGGGTTTTCGGGAAAAAATGATTATGCGATGCAACCAACAGCAAATAGTATCCAAAGAAAATGACAAAAAAAGAAAACAAATTGAGCATATTCCTAAGCTAGAATCGAACCTTAGGACCCTAACCCTAATAATTCTCGCCTTAAACAACGTATTACATTTAACTCTACGAAATCGCGGTGTAAATGAGCGTCACAGAAAATCGTAGGTGGGTGCAGGATAGGGGGAAGTTGGGTGTGTAGGGAAATTGCCACCGGAGCGTGTGATCCAATGAAATTAAAATAATTATTGTATAAATATCATATAAAAATTGTATTTTTTGTTTGTTTGTTTTGTGTTAGTTTTTCATCCGAAATATTGTTTTTTGTTTTGCTGCTGCCCTCCTCTCTTCAACTCCAACATGATGTTAGAAAGGCATCAGCTGTATGGGACATTGGTTGGAATATCTTAAGTGACTTTGTCGCAATATCAAATTGAAGTTGTTACATTTGTAAGCTCCACAGAATAAAACTCAGAGATTGTTTCTATAGCTAGCCCCACAAATAAAGCGTCTACTTTCAATATTTTTCCGCTGTAGGCTTTTACAAATTGTTTTCGATTTTATATTCAAAACGAACTTTCATTAATAACAAGAAGTAACCAGCAACAAACAATAAAAAAATTGAAAACTTGGGTAATATGAAACGCTCTATTCGCAGCGGCAGCGTTTACAGACGTGTGACATCACGACTGTCAATGCACGCGCCAGGAAGCGAAGGAGCGTTTTGGCGGGCTTTTAAATTCTTTAAATTTTACGCAAAATAATGCACTGCCATCTAAAAATCTCTTCATTCGGTGAATAACGTGTACCAATAAACAATTTAAAACCATTTTCAAGAAGTAGTCAAATACCCAATTCAGTGAACCTCGGGGAGATGGTCAAGGAAAACACAAAAACAAGCCAAATAAACTGTCAGAGGAAACTAAATCCAAAATTATTTCCTTTATTAAATCTCTGAAAGGAACAAAACTGCACTATTCTTTAAAAGATAAGTCAAGACAGAGCTAGATAAATCCTAACTGTGCAGCATGTATACAATGACTCTAACCAAGAGCACACTGTTGGTTTGACAACTTTCCGTGAAATTTTTGATGGAAACTTCAATATTTCTTTTTGATTCCCACAGAAAAACACATGCAGTTGTTGTGATTTATTGAAATCGGAGATATCAGTGTTAAAAGAAAAAATCATTAAGACTCCTGATGAAGAAACCAAAGCATCTTTAGCAAAGGACTTATGTAAGAAGGAAATAGAACAAAAATCACATTTGGTGAGAAGTGCAAAGTTTTATTCAATCAAAAGAAAGTATCGTAAAGAATCCATAAAATGCAAAGAAATTGAGGCGGTTACTGTTGACTTTCAAAAAAATCTTCCGACTCCTCTAACGTTACTACATCTGACGTATATTATCGTCAACTAAATTTTAAATTGTTTAATATACTTGTACAATCAGACTCAACTTCCGATGATGTTTGCTCAGTGCTGCAACACTTCTTTGAGAAGATTCTCAGCCCAACAGTAAAACACATCATTCTTTTTTGTGATTCATGTGCGGAACCGAACAAGAAATTAACAGTGATGCATTTCCTGCACTGCGCAGTTCATACACTAAAATGATTTTCAACTATAAAAGTAGTTTTTCCAATAAGAGGTCACTCCTATTTGTAGGATGACAAAATGATACGAGTCTTCTCAATGTTAAATCTTATACCGAGACACCTTTGACGGTCATCAATTGTGCAACAGACGTCAAATTGAAACTTGTACAGACTATTTATCTGGGATTTATGTTAAAAAGTGTCCTATGCCTAAATGGCCAATAAGAATTTTAAAGGTTGACGAAAAGGAGACTAGATTCGTTCATCACATGGCAAACTATTTTGGAAGCTACTTAAAGACTCCTTTTGTACGGAACCAACCATACTCAGAGAGCTATACAATGGACAATTGCCCCTGAAACCAGCAAAATTGAAGGACCTATTACATTTAAAACAGTTCTTGACCAATCCTGATTCTCAAGCATTCTACGATTCGCTGGTTCCTGCCCTCGATTTGGGTGAATCAGGCAAAGTTGATACAGAGTATGTAAATGGCCTACCAATTGATACACCCCGTAACTGGCAAAAATAATCCAACATCCTCTTGATTTGAAATTTTTCTGCTCATGGTCCATCTGTTTAGTGCCATTTTAATTGCTACTTATAAAATAAATTATTTATTAATATAAACAAAGCTTAAAAAAAATTTATACCTATTTTTCAGTAATTTATTCGACTTGGAACTTAGAAAATTGAATTTTGGAAATAATGATATGTGGGACTATGAGCGTTCTTCCCCATGACCCTTCATATATATATATATATATATAATTAAGGAAGGATAGGGAAATATGACCCAACACTTACCACAGATGAAGGCGGCTGGGACGACGAACAAAAAACAAACACAAGAGAAGCGCAATATTTCGGCCTACAGCAGCCTTAAACGTGCAGAAGGTGAACCTGAGACGCCATTCACCAGTCGGCCGTCTATGTGTACACATGTGACGGCGCCTGGTGCTTCACCTTCTGCACGTTTAAGGCTGCTGTAGGCCGAAATATTGCGCTTCTCTTGTGTTTGTTTTTTGTTCGTCGTCCCAGCCGCCTTCATCTGTGGTAAGTGTTGGGTCATATTTCCCTATCCTTCCTTAATTTTATTGCCTTAAAGCCTTTTCCTGCTCATTGTTATTATATATATAAATAAATATATATATATATATATACCTAGCACAGATCACTGATGTTTGTGTGTGGTAGTAGACTGGAGTTTCCTATCATTCACAATGTTGGCCAAATGCCGATAGCTGTGGGCGATATGGTGGTTAAAAGTGGTTGATGCAGTGAATTTTCATATTTCGACCAAAGACTTGTGTCCCTATACTTCTCTTTCCTGCCATAACTACATAGCACCATTGGTGCTTGTGTGTGGTAGTAGCATTGAGTCTCCCATCGTGCACTATGGTGGTTAGATGTCAGTAGCTATGGGAATGTGGGCGATATGGTGGATGAAAGTGGCCGAGCAATGATATTTTCGTATTTCAAAGACATGTGTCACTATATTTAATTTCGTTACCACAACTCTATAGTGCAGACCACTGGCCTTTGTGTGTAGTAGTTGCATCGAGTCTCCTATTGTGCACTAAGGCAGTTAGATGTCTGTAGCTATGGGGGTGTGGGAGATACGATGGTTGAAAGTGGTTGACCCGGGGCACTTTCTTATTTCGACCAAAGAGGTATGGTCCCTATGTATCACTTTCCAGCCAAAACTATCTAGTGCAAATCACTGGTGTTTGTGTGTAGTACTAGCTTAGAGTCACTGATTGTGCACACTGTTAGCCGAATTTCGGTAGCTGCGGCAGTGTGGGAGATACGGTGGTTGAAAGTGGCCGATCAATGATATTTTCGTATTTCATCCAAAGACACGTGTGTCCCAATATTTCACTTTGTTGTACCCAACTATATTGTGCAGGCCACTGGTCTTTGTGTTTAGTATTAGAATTGAGTTTCCCATCGTGCATTATGGTGGTTAGATGTCGGTAGCAATGGGGGTGTGGTAGATATAGTGATTGAAAGTGGTCGACGTAGGGCATTTTTCTACTTCTACCAAACACGTGTGTTCCTATATTTCACATTGCAGCCAGAACTACCGAGCACGGACCACAGGCATTTGTTTGTGATAGTAGCCTAGAATCTTCCATCATACATTATGGTGATTGCATGTCAGTAGCTGTGGGGGTGTGGTAGATAGGCTGGTTGAAAGTGGTGGACCTGATTAAAAATAGACATGTGTTTCCATATTTCACTCCACGACCAAAACTATCCAGCGCAGTTCAGTGGTGATTGTGTGTGGTATTAATCTCAACTCTCCGACTGTGCACCATGTTGGTGTCATGTAAGTAGCTATGGGGTGTGGGAGCATACATTTCAGCTTTCAGATTATAAATAAGATGTTAAAACAAGTCCAGAGAAAAGGGAAATTACTACTGAAAATAATTTTTACACATGTCTCATCAATTAGCTTTATTACACATCAAACATTATTGTAAATCCTTATTGTGGGTTATTAATGTTATGGATCAGTTTATTTCATTAGAGAGAAGAGACATTTAAAATAAGTAAAACTGCTAAGCAAAAAAAAAAAAAAAAAAACTTTTAAAAAAAAAAAAAAAAAAAAAAATGTGAAAGATGATTGTATATTAACAACTGATTGTTTAAGTATGAACCGTCTGTTATAAAATGGGTGGTGCGTGCAATTCTATTGCACTTTTAACTGATAAAACCTATTACACGTCTGTTTCAACAAATGTCATAAATTCCAGGAACATTAAGGAAATGCATGCATGAAGTGTCTTAAAACAAGAAACAGTACACTGTGGAAAATGAATGCATCACAAATATTGATTACCTGCTGTAGCAACTGTGCTCACTAATTGATAACAGATAATAATTTTGTAATATATTAAATAAAAATATTTATAAACAATTAAATACTGATAAGATGATGATAGAAACATTTGAAAAATTGTAGCTTCAAAACTACTCAGAATTTCATACAAGTAATAACTTTGCATAATTTTAATAATAAGCACATTCATTCCAATTTCAGTAGATACTAAATTACTCTGAGTGAAACAGCTCAAAATTGTGTAGTAATGGTCTAAGGCAAATGGAGGTGCTTTACATTCCTTACACCATGTGAATAAACAATGAAATAATTCACAAGGTACATGGCTTTTGTAGCACATACAAACAAAGAATGTACATATGTCAAACAAGATGACAACACCATTTTCGGTTTTACCTCTCCCATTTAAGATAATTGTTAAATAATATTGCAAAATGAACTTTCATCAGATAAACTAATCATATATTACAAATCAATAGTTCTGTAAAAAAATTGTTATAATTTTTTACATCTGAGCAATATATTTACAAAAAAATAAACAATGTGCAAAAAATACAAATGCACAGAAAGTCCTTCAGAAATTAAAAGTATATCCACAGCCAAACAATATTTTAGAAACAGCAGACCATATTTTAAAAAAAAAAAAACAGATCATTTGATGTTTATATAATAATCGGTAGCTTTCCTCTCTGAGAAGCAACAAGTCGAGAGGACTTATTTGTAAGTAAAGAAGGAGGTGTGCGCAGTGGAATCTGCAGACGACGAGTTGTTGGTGTGGCAAAGGCTCCAGTTCCTTTTTGTCGAAATCCAAACTTAGCTCTTGAAGCTCCAGGAGCACTTTTGCAAACAGCTGTCTCATTCCGTGGACGTACAGGTGTTTCATTGTGGGCTCTTAAACACCGTCGCTTCAACGAACTGCGGCATAGATCTTTGTTATTGACCGTATCTAGATGAGACTGCAACAAATAAAAACAAATTGGAATTGGAGCTTCAGTGTGTGACATCATTTAGACCAGAGGTTTTCAAGCTTTTTTATCTACTGTCAATTTTTGTATCTCTGTTGGTAATAACATTTTCTTATTGCCCACTAGTTCCACAGTAATGATGATTTGTAAAGTAGGGAACTAACTTAACTTTACAACATTTATATAGCAGAGTTATAGCAAGTTAGAGCATAATAGTTATTTACTAAATACTTTGTCAGACTTTCATTAAGTTTGGCAGAATAAATGTCTATAAAACACTTGCTGTAGATAATTTTATCATTTTATGTATACTTTATACACTTTGAAGCTATAAGTCTGTTGAAATTCCATTTAATTAATTAATAATCAATGAGATCCCCACTCTGTTTGTCTGTTACAGCTGGGTGGTGTGGAGGGGGCGAGGGGAGAAACCTGAGCCATTCTGGTTGAGGCTCTTGTTTGAGGTTGCACCATTTAGTTTCACTTAGTTGAACTTATGTGAGGGCAATACAAATATTTATATTTTCTTAAATTTAAATTGTAATGGGGAATTTTATGAAAACCTAATTCAATTTTTTTAATATGCCATATTTTTATTATTTAATTTTTTTTTTTAAAAATAAGAAAAACGAAAATGCTACCATCCACCATGAAAGCTGGAATGCCCATTAGTGGGTGTTAGGGACCAGGCCAACTACCACTTATTTAGACCGTAAGAACTCTACTATTCAATTATATGCCAAAACCAATTGTCAGTTTAAAAACTGAAGTCTCACTGACAAATACAAAAAGAAACATTTCAAACTAGCTGTCAGGACGTTAACTGTCCACAATAATAACTGCAAAGCTGTCCTTCCAGCTAAAGTATACACAACTCTAGCTCTATGAAATCTCATCTCAACTGCTTCTATCCACTTGATTTATTATTTAGTAATATCCATGATCATCAAGAGTTCTGTATTATATTATGAAAAAATAGACTGCATCAAATTGTCCCAAATACTACACGGATGTACATAGTCTTCTTTCCAACACCCTCTAAAAGAAAAAGCACTTGCTTCAACAATGCAGCCCTAATTATAACTTCTGTAGACGTGTCATAAGGCCCCTGGTGACTAATTGGCCAGTCTCACAGTATCTCAGTGAACCTGAAATGCAAACTTTGCAAAATGAAAACTTTGTCAAATATATGATGTGGATCCCTACTATATAACAACTTCCAACACTGAACCTCCCTCGAAAGGTTTGTAATGCCTTACATCAGTTGAAAGAGAGCAAAAACATTGTTTTGTTACCTGCTGACAAAGGCAATGCTGCAGTGGTAATGAATGAATGCTGAAGAATACCACCACAACATAGAAGCACTGTTGCCAGACAAAATGTATGGAAAACTTCCAACAAACTCTGAAGAGCTGGTGCGACATAGCAACAGAAGTAAGTGAAGCAACCTAAACTGACCCAGAGGGCAAGAGAAAATTAAAATCTAATGACACAACTGTTTGGTGATCCAAAAATTCTTACAGATGGCATGTTATGACCTATCGTAAGCGCATTCAATCTCCAACTTGTATGCTGGCAAAATAAGCTTAAGAATATAAGGAACTCTGCTCCTACTGTTAGAAAATTTTCTTACAGGAACAGATGCCTATTAGAGGAAGACTTACTAGTCAACTGTGATGTCACGTCGCTATTCATAAATGTGCCAGTTGCTGAAGTCATTAACATAATTGTCAAGAGTCTAAAAAAAAAAAAAAAATCTCAGTCCACAAGAATTGGCAATGCCACTTCCTGACAATCTTCTTTCAGTACAAGAAAATACTTTTATCAACAGAAAAAGGGAGCAACAATGGGTTGTCCAGTGACCCCCATTGTGAGTGATGGGTTTCTGGAGACATCTGAGGCTGAGGTCAATCAGCAATACCAACCTGAAACCTTTATGGTTAAGATATGAGGGAGACAGTTTTGTTACCTGACTCGTGGACATAATCCAATCCCAACCTTTCTTCCGACATTGTGATAAAATCTAGAAGTGGAGGTAGACAAACAGTGTGATTACAAAAATGGAAGGAGGATAGCTCCCTGGGCCATGAAGTTTACTGAAGGCTTACACACACACTGACTGCTATCTGCATGCACTGATATTATAATCCTGCAGTAATAGGTGGAATTTTAAAAACTTTAACTATCCATGCACGCATGCAAACATATTCCCTGAAAGACAAATTTTAAAGTAGACTTCACAATGGCTATTGTGTTATTGTTATCAACAAGGCCATCACAGTACTTGACCCTCTCATATCTCCTTCTGCCCCGGAAGAAGAGACCAACAGATGCTAGATGATGTTATTACCCTATGTCCAAGGAGTTATAGATAAAGTTGGTCACAAAGAAACATCACGTCTGGGCACAGGGTGTATATCAAATACTCTGCAATTGTGGCCAGATACACATCAGCAAGACAAGAGACAACATCAAGGAAATATATGTAAACAAGCAGAGTTCCTGGCGTTGCCCGGTATAGTTGGCGTAGATTTACCCGTATACCATTTTTATTCCCACAATGAGAAACATTTGTACAAAGAGTCAAATAATTCGCACCAACTTTCTTTGAATTAAAGCAAACCTAAATTCACCCACCCCATATCAAGAAATGGGTGGGTTGAAGTTTATTTGCACGTACACTACTTTCATTCGTCCGAAAAGATACATGTGTATCAAGCTTCATTAATTTGGTTACGAAATTGCATTACTACATTTCTAAACAACGCTCGATAATGTTAGAAAACCAACATCTGATTCAATTGCAAAGTGAATGGATATACTTTTTGCTCGAAACAACAGATACATTAACTCTGCAGATTCAGCCTTTTATACAAATATCAAAAGTTAATCCAGAATAATAATACTGCAAATAAATGATTTTAATTCAAACAGAAGACTAATGCTGATGGCCAGAGACAATGTAGTTGTAGGCCTACTGCCAGAATTCGTGGTTCAAGAAAATCTCTGTTGTTTTTACAGCTTTCTATGGCATTTAAGTGTTTAGTGTGAAGCATGCTGCATCTATTTGTTCCATCTGTGGTATTCCTCACCATACATTCAGAATTTCATTTAATGTTCTGGTGTTATGTAATGTAGAAGGATAAGACATACCAAACAACTGAGTTGATATTCTAAGCTTTAAAACGGTAAAAACCCCATCGAAATGTTCGCTGTAGATTTTGTGTTTTTCTGGGACAAATATACCCGCTTTTCGTTTTATGGATATAGATTCACCAACTGTAGAAGATTCTTATGATTTAGGGATAAAACTATATCTGTGTAAAAAAATTTCAGCTTTTTATTACTAAAGAAAAGATTTATGAGTTTTGATGATCATCAAAAATGAGTCACAATCAGTGAAATTTGTACACAGTATGTATACCCTTCAAATAAGAATGAAAGACAATTTAAACTGTTTGTTAAACTACACATCATAGCAATTTTAGATGTCCAGACCAAAGATTAAGGTACAAAAATGACACGAATCACTTGGCGAAAATGGAAGGCACCATCAATTCAACTTGCTTGTTCCAAAATAAATATTCTGATGAATTTTCACATAAATTTAATTGCGATAGAGTACAGGCTATGGTAGCAAGTTCTCGACATGCACATTTTCCCCTTTTGCGTACCTGCCTGCTATTGCCCTCTACAAATTTCAACAATATGTGATACTCAAAACTGCAAAAAGTAGTGATAAAATATCATCTTGGTTTTTATGAGTTAACCGCAATCACGAATTACATATTTCAACAATTCTGTAAACATTTGCAGTTTTTTGGGAGTTGCTATTTATTTTATGGCTTTACACCTCATCGAGGTCATTGAGGCAGGATGAGATTGGGTACAAGGAATGGGAAAGGATTCGGCCATGACTTTTTGAAGGAAGCATCCCGGCATTCGCCTGGAACATGGGGAAAGCTTGAAAAACGTAAACTGGAACCCCGCACGGGGATTCAGACCAGCATCCTCCCAATGGTCAGGCTAGAGCATTAACTGCTCACTCACCACACTCGGTGGGAGTTGCTGTTATAATTGAACAATGAAGAACTACACACCATTTGTAAAGAATACTTCCAACAATTTACAAACAAGACATTGCGTATTGAGAGAGTATATACTGATGTGTGACTTCTCGGGCAAATTAATAAGGAACTTGAAAAAGAAAGGAAAGTATGCAGTTCAGATGAATATATCAGAACTATGGGTAGGACATTATAGACACCTTTGGTATGATCTTTGACCAAAAGACCTGAATGAAATAAGCTTATAAGATAGATAAATAGGTAACCCTTTAGAAATCAGATCACCAAATTGACTAAATGACTACAAGCAAAAATATGTAGTTTTAAAATTTAAGCTTCTATATGAGGCTGGTCCTTAATATATATATAAAAAAAAAAAAAAAAAAAGGATTTGATTTCTATAAGTCTCACACGCTTATTTTTTTTTCTTTCTGGTTAGTAAGTAACTGGCAAAACTTTCAGAAAAATTACTCGATCCTATCACATGCCCCAACGACGGAGAAAATCCCAATAAATATGAAAATTCAAAAATTTTACAATTTGTTACTCATTTTAGACGTCATATATATTATTTCTGAGCGTTCTGGTAGTTCAGTGGTTAAGGCACTAGCTTTCAAAACATTCGCTCCTCCAGGCCCGGGTTCGAATCCCGGTAGGCGCACGAATTTTGAGAGTTGTGTTTGATCATATGAGCTATCCCAGGACGCTCCGTGGTTTGGATTCCACGTTAAACTGTAGATCCCAGAGGAAAGGAACTGGCCATCCTACCTCTGACACAATGGCTTAGTATGCCTCCTACGGGAGGATCCAACCAACCTTAGGGTTGTGGACTAAGTTAAGTTATATTATTTCTATAAGGTGTGTGTTTTTTTTTTTTTGTCACAAGCCATTATGTCCCTTCATACTTAACCGAAATCAATGAATGAGGTGTCACATTAAAGCTTAGGGTCGCCACTTTAGTCACATCATATTTTAAGAAAGGAATTTTTGGGAATTCGACCACAAAAATGTTAATACAGTGCAACCTTAATATAACGTACCTCAATATAACGAATTCCTCGATTTAACAAATTCTTCGTAATCCCCTTGAATTGTCCATAAGAGTCAATCTTATATATATATAAAAATAGAAGTGTTTTTTCCTATATTTCAATTTTCAGCCACCACTACCTAGCACAGATCACTGATGTTTGTGGGTGGAAGTAGCATGGTGTTTCCTGTCGTGCACAACGTTGGCCGAATGCCGATAACTGTGGGGATGTGGGAGATATAATGATTAAAGTTGGTCAGTGCAGGGCGTTTTCATATTTCGACCAAAAATTCGTATCTCTTTCCTGCACACAACTACATAACATAGACTTTTGGTGTTTGTGTGTGGTTGTAGAATCGTCTTTCCTGTCGTGCACTATGGTTGTTAGATGTCGGTAGCTATGGGGGTGTGGGAGATATGGGGGTTGAAAGTGATCGACCTATGGCAATTTCATACTTCTGCCAAAGACAAAAGTGTCATGGTGTTTCACTTTTCAGCGAAAACTATAGATCACAGATAACTGGCGTTTGTGTGTAGTAGTAGCACAGAGTCACCTTTCGATCACAACAGCGGCCGAATTTCAGAAACTGTGGTACTGTGGTAGATATGGTGATTGTAAGTGGCCGACCAACGATATTTTCGTATTTCGACTGTCTCCGCATATGTAACTTTTCTGCCACAACTACATAGCATAGAGCATTGGTGTTTGTGTTTGGTAGTAGAATCGTATCTCATGTAGTGCACTCTGGTTGTTAGATGTCGGTAGCTATAGGGGTGTGGGAGAAATGGTCGACCTGTGGCAATTTCATACTTCTGCCAAAGACAAAAGTGTCATGGTGTATCACTTTTCAGCGAAAACTATAGATCACAGATAACTGGTGTTTGTGTGTAGTAGTAGCACAGAGTCACCTTTCGATCACAACAGCGGCCGAATTTCAGAAACTGTGGTACTGTGGTAGATATGGTGGTTGTAAGTGGGCGACCAAGGATATTTTCGTATTTCGACTGTCTCCACATTTGTCACTTTTCTGCCACAACTACATAGCATAGCGCATTGGTGTTTGTGTTTGGTAGTAGAATCGTATCTCATGTAGTGCACTCTGGTTGTTAGATGTCGGTAGCTATGGGGGTGTGGGAGAAATGAGGGTTGAAAGTGGTCGACCTGTGGCAGTTTCATACTTCTGCCAAAGACAAAAGTGTCATGGTGTATCACTTTTCAGCGAAAACTATAGATCACAGATAACTGGCGTTTGTGTGTAGTAGTAGCACAGAGTCACCTTTCGATCACAACAGCAGCCGAATTTCAGAAACTGTGGTACTGTGGTAGATATGGTGGTTGTAAGTGGGCGACCAAGGATATTTTCGTATTTCGACGAAAGGCATGTGTCTCCGCAGATTTCACTTTTGTACCACGACTACATGGCATAGAGCATTGGTGTTTATGCGTGGTAGTAGAATCGTGTCTGTTGTCGTGCACTATGGTTGTTAGATGTCTGTAGCTAAGGGTGTGCGGAAGATATGGGGGATGAAAATGGTCGACCTGCGGCAATTTCATATTTCTGCCAAAGACGCATGTGTCACGGTGTATCACTTTTAAGTGAAAACTACCAATCGCAGATCACTGGTGTTTGTGTGTGGTAGTAACACAGAGTCTCCCATCGATCACAACGTTGGCCGAAATTCGGTAACTGTGGGAGTGTGTGAGATATGGTGTTTGAAATTGGTCGATCATGAATATTTTCGTGTTTTATCCAAAGACTTGTGTGTATGCGTAAATTTTACCTTGCTGCCGGAACTACATAGCGCAGAAGACTGGTACTTGTGTGTGATAATAGTATCGAGTCTCCCATCGTGCACTAAGGTGGTTAGATGTCTATAGCTGTCAATATGAATTCTTTACAATCACGAACGAAGTTGTGGGTACCAGCTAGTATAAAATATACCTTTACATTGCGAACATTTTTTGCGAACTACCTCTTTATAACGAAGTTTCAACTATCAAGAAAAAGTATACATACCTCTAATTAACGAATTTTGTCAACCCAAAACCTTTATATAAAGTTCCCACCAATCGCAACATGTTTCGACACGCTTTTGTTCGTAAAACAATCATTGTTGTTTGATTGAAAGTAATGTAAACACTTCTGCTCGTCACTATTGTTAAAGATTTAAGTTAAAATGGCTCAGAAACGTAAAAGGTGTTCCTTATCGGTTGCAGAAAAGCGAAACATCATTAATTATGTTGACAAAAATCCTATGACGAAAAAATTAGACATAGCTAATAAGTTCGGGATTCCCGCAAGTACATTGGCTACAATTTTAAAATTTAAAGATAAGTTTTCAGAAGAAAGTGGTTTGCCTGTAAACAGTAAAAGATTAAAATCATGCGAGTTCAAAGACGTAGAGAAATGTGTGTTGAAGAGGTTAAAAAAGTGCCGAGACAAAAAAAAATCACAATCGGAGGCCCTATTCTTCAGGAAAAGGCTCAGCAGTTTGCAGTAGAATTGGGACATGAAAAGTTCCGTGCTAGCAACGGGTGGCTTCAAAATTTCAAAAAACGAAACGAGATTGTTTTTCGAAAAATATGCAGTGAAAGTGGTAGTGTTGATGAAAAAGTATGTGATGATTGGAAAAACAAACTGGCAGATCTGACCACCAGATACGATCCGGAAGACATCTTTAACGCCGATGAAACTGGACTATTCTATAAATGTTTACCTGACAAAACCTTATCATTCAAAGGCGATGAATGTAATGGCGGAAAAAAACAGCAAACTTCGCTTAACAGTACTGCTGGGAACAAATTGTACTGGGACTTACAAACTTAAGCCACTCATCATCGGAAAATATCAAAAACCGCGATGTTTTAAAAATGTCAATAATCTGCCAACAGATTACACGTCCAACCAAAAGGCTTGGATGACTAGTGATGCTTTTTGCAATTGGCTTAAAAGTCTGGATAAAGAGATGAAGAAAAAAAAAACAAGAAAAATCTAATGTTCATCGATAATTGTACTGCACACGGAGAAATTCCTAACCTGGAAAATATAAAAAATAAAGTACTTGCCTCCAAATACCACTCCAAAACTACAACCACTGGACCAAGGCATCATCCAAAGCTTCAAAATGCATTATAGGAAGGAAGTTGTCAGACGATTTCTTGCTGATGTTGAACGTCAAACACCAACTACAATTAACGTTTTACGAGCCATGTGGATGATCGCCAAAGCGGACCTGGCAAAGAGTTCAAAAAGAATTGCACCTTCAAGAGACTGAGTTCGAAGACTTCGTTACCTTTGATAATGATTTAGCCGTCAGTGGAGAACTAACTGATGCTGACATCGTCACATCTGTGTTGCCGGTTACTAATGCAGAAGCGGATGAAGACGAGGAAGAAGGGGGTGAAATTTATGAGCATAACTTCACAATAAAAGATGCTTATAATGCTTTAAATATACTAAAATCTGTGTTTCTCAAAAAGGGAGGTTTGAGTGACGATGCAGTCAATTCCATCACGAAATTAGATTGCGCTTTGGATGTGATAACTCTTACCGGTGGTAAACAGACAACTATTTATTACTTTTTTTCTAATCAAGATGAACAAAATTGAGATTAAGCTACTATAACCACACTGTTGATTCTTTACCTTTAATTCGTGATTTTTGTTGTGCGAATCTTTGAAATTAACATTAAATTACCAACATAATGTATGTACCCACCAAGATATGTACCCACTTTTACGGATTTTACTGCATTCAATTTTGATTATTAATGTAAGAAAAAAATTTTGTTACCTACCTAATTGTTTTTAAATAGAAAGTACATACAGTAATTTGATAAAAATGTGTTATCATTTATTAGTAGAAGTTGTTCGCTATAACAAGATAAGTACATAATGTTGAGGTGAATATAACTATTTTTTTACCTCTTTGTAACAAATTTTAGACCAACCTAACCTCAACATAACAAACCTTAGTTCAACGAATTACTTGATATAACGAATATTTTCTTGTTCCCCTCCGATTTGTTATATCTAGGTTGCACTGTATTTCTAAAATGCTGCGTTTTTTTTTTTTTTTTGTTTGTTATTAGTCATTTATCTCCCTGGATACCTATCTCAATTCATTTAGTTCAGAATCTTTTTAAAGATTAAGATCTCCACTTTGGTGGCATCATATATTAAGACAGGAATTTTTCGGAATTCGACCCTTAAAGGGCAAAAGTATTAATATTTCTACAAAGCGTTTTTGTGTCACAAGCCATTTATCTCCCTTCCTATCTAACTGATATTGGTAAATGAGATATCATATTAAGGATTAATGTCTCCACCGTAGTAACATATTTTAAGATAGGAATTTTTCGGAATTATACCCTTAAAGGGCAAAAACATCAATATTTCTACAAGTCAGTGTTACAAGTCAGTTATCTCCCTGGATACGTATCTGAAATGATTTAGTGAAATGTTATTTTAAAGATTATATCTACACTTTGGTAGCATCATATATTAAGACAGGAATTTTTCGGAATTCAACCCTTAAAGAGCAAAAATACTAAAATTTCTGCAACGCATTTTTGTGTCACAAGCCAATTATCTCCCTTCATATCTAACCGATAAAGATAAATGAGGTATCATATTAAAGATAAAGGTCTCCACCATGGTAACATTATATTTTAAGAAAGGAATTTTTCGTAATTCGATCCTTAAAGGGCTAAATTGTAGATATGTCTAAAATTAGTTTTTTGTATCTCGAGCCTTTTATCTCCCTGGATATCTAACCGAAATCTATAAATGAAGTAGGATTATGAAGAGTAATGTCTCAGCTTTGATGACATCATACATTAGTTTTTTGCAATTAAACCTTTAAAGGGAAAAAATATCAATGGTTCTACAACGCATTATTGTGTCACGAGCTATTTATCTTCCTTCATATCTAACCGATATAGATAAATGTAGTATCATATCAAAGATTAAGGTCTCCGGCATGATAACATTATATTTTAAGAATTTTACCGTTAAAGGGCAAAAATATCAATATTTCTAAAAATGCATGTTTTGTGTCTCGAGCCATTTATCTCCTTCGATACCTAACCGGAATCGATAAATGAAGTAGGATTGTAAAGAGTAATGTATCCGCTTTGGTGAAATCATATATTAAGAAAGATTTTTTTTTTGGAATTCAACCCTTAAATGGAAAAAGAATAATTGGTTCTTCAACGCATTTTTTGTCACAAGTCATTTATCTTCATTAACGTAAAACCGAAATAGGTAAATGAGGTATCATTCTAAAGATTAAGGTCTCCACTGTGGTCAAATTTATATTTTAAAAACAGAATTTTCTGAATTGAACCATTATAGGGCAAAAATATCAGTATTTATAAATTGTGTTTTTTGTGTCTCCAGTCATTTATCTCCCTTGATAATTGAACAGAATTGATAAACAAGGTATCAAAGGATTTTTTTTTTTTAATTCGACCCTTAAAGGGAAAAAGTATTAATATTTCTACAGCGCATTTTTCTGTCACGAGCCAATTATCTCCGTTGATACCTACCCAAAACTGATAAATGAGGTATCATATTTGGTCACACCATATTTTATAAAAGGATTTTTTTGAATTCAACACTTAAAGGGCAAAACTATTAATATTATTCCTACAACACTTTTTTTTTTAATTACCAGTCATTTATCTTCTTCGATACCTAACCGATATTGTTTTAAATATTAAGGTCTCCAATTACCATAAATTAAAAAAGAATTTTTCGAAATTTGATGCTTAAAGTGATTGTGCGTATGAGACTGTTCAGAGTCAAGCCCCTCGATTTAAGCAGCAGATTTAACAGAACACATTTCACAGAGATGTTGATATGTTGTGTGCATTTTGTTCAGGTTGGTTGTATTCTGTTAAGGTCAGTGACAGTCTGTTGTACATACATTGTGTTTTAAATTTTTCTGTTTCATAATGTGTTGTATTTTGCACCTATTACACTAAACAAAATAAATATTTGCTACAAAATTGAGTTTCAACTTTTCATTATATTACAAGCATTCAACCTCACTATTCATCCAATTTTATTCACGAAATTTTTGCATGGGTTGTCTAGTATGAACAATTGAAATAAGGTTTAGAGAAACAAGCATTTTAAGTAGTATAATGTTAATTTGGGATACAAAAAATTAGTATATATATATATATATATGCTCATCGTCTTGAGTAATAAAGTTGTTCAATCGGATTCATGTATCTGTCTGATATATCATTGACTCCGTAAGGCAATGTTGATAACCGTGAAAACAATTTCAGATTGCAGGAACATGAGCAATAAACTCAAGTAAGAATTTAAATCACATAAAAATTATTATTTTACATAAACTTGTGTAGCTTCTTGTGTTTAAATTTTGTTATTTCCTTAAGGTCCAAATTTAAACGCCTGCAGTCAAAATTATCCGATTCTTTCTCTTCAAATGCTTTTGACGTACTTACTCAGTGCAAAAGGAATCATCAAAAAATGTCAACACCCCCCCCCCCCCCAAATACATCACACAAACAACAGTGAGCAAAAAAAAAGTGTGTATGAGACTTTTTTTTCATTAATTTTTTTTTTTTTAAATAGTAAAGACCTCCTAAAAGTCCTGGGATGGCACTTTGTTAGTATAATATCAAAGGAGCAGTGTACCAAGCTTTAGGCACATTTTGCAATAAATATAGAATTATTGCTGAGACAAGGTAACTTCATTAGCAAGCAATATATAGCATATTCTATCAATCTAGCGTGATGTAATCTCCAAGTACTTTCCAATAATGCTCATAACAAACCGATTGTCATTTCCAATAGCATATATAGAAATGTCTATATTAGTCTATGCTTCTTGAAAACGTTGAAATATTCCTGCATAGGATCCAGATAATGTAACAATGCCTATGGGGGGAGACGGAGCAGCTGGAGGAGAGGGGTATGTGCGCCAGGTTATATAAGACATGACGAAGCCAGAAAACACCAGTGCATTGTCAGTGATTGTCAGAGCGGTAACACCAGATCTGAAGATGGCAGCAGAGCACGCCGCCGAAAGCTTGTCTTTCTTCAACACCATCTCATGCAGAACTCATGAAAATTATATTTCAGCAACACGCCGGGAAAGCCTTTGCTCACACACTATTATACAACTCTAGTATACGTCCGCAGGACTAACTTTTTTTTTTTTTTTTACACGCTTTATATTAGCTTGACATGTATGTATGTATGTATGTATGTATGTATGTATGAATGTAACGGAATTTTACAACTCCATTTTGACCCACTTCCAGATGTCCGAGCTGGTTGAAATTGGGCACACATATTAAGAAACGGTGACAATACAAGAATTTCATAGCTATATCCTGCTATTCTCATTACTTTGCCAGTAAGAAAAGAAAAATGGTTGAATGTCGTGAAATTTTGCAATTTAATTTTAACCCAATTCCAGATGTCAGAATTGTTTGAAATTTTGCTAATGTATAGATAACTGATTACAATACAATAATTTCATAGCTATATCTTGATATTATCATTACTTTGACAGTAAAAACAGAAAAAATCTGCACACGTTTTGAGAACCGTTAACAATACAGCAGTCTCTTAGCAACGCCCTGCTATTATCGTTACTTTGACCATCTCCAGTTTCCCGGGTGTGATTTACGAGCCTTGGTTGCTGACGACGATCGTCTTCCACTGTCTCCTATCCAGAAAGGTTTCTCTGTCTGCAGTCACTTAACGTGATGTTGAATAGTGAGTATTCGAAACATTACTTCGTACTATTATAGAAGAGTAGTCTTCCACATTTACCCTGCTATTGGACCTCTGGCTGAGCTGGCATTTAATTGTATTTAACTCGTGGAAGTAATAATTGAAAATGAAACTACAACACAAAGATAAAGAGAAATTGGCGAAGAAAAGCCAACAGTAGGAAACATACTTTTGAAACTATCTGAACTAAAAAGTTAAAAATAAAATTGTAGTTTAAAAAAAACTAAAAACACGCTTTCGTAGTAATGTGAACTAAAAGGTGAACTAAAAAGTTAAAAATAAAATTGTAGTTTAAAAAACTAAAAACACGCTTTCGTAGTAATGTGAACTAAAAGGTTAAAAATAATCTTTAAATATAAATATTTTGTTTAACAGTGATGGGACGTCCCACAATACAGGATAAATTAATTTTTTTGAATAAGCTTAAAGAATAAAGTCACTGATTACAAAATTAACTTTAATGTAAAAAAAAGTGTGGGGTGCTCTCTACACAACTTTTGACATTGACTCTAGCTTTACAAACAGCGAACGACAAAATATATAAGACAACTTATATAGCACCCCAAGCTTTTTTACATTAAAGTTAATTTTGTAATCAGTGACTTTATTCTTTAAGCTTATTCAAAAAAATTAATTTATCCTGTATTGTGGGACGTCCCATCACTGTTAAACAAAATATTTATATTTAAAGATTATTTTTAACCTTTTAGTTCACATTACTACGAAAGCGTGTTTTTAGTTTTTTAAACTACAATTTTTTAAAAATTAATAAACGCTTTTTAAACTTGTTCTGCCTTCAATCCAGAGTCTTATTTTTTCAATTATACTAACACATCATAAAGCCCAGTATACGATGTAGAATCTACTAGTTTGCCGATATCTGCAATTAAATCTAAACACATTTGTGGCCTGTTCAGACAGTAAAATATCATAACCAGCCTCTGCCCTGTGCGAGAAAGCAAATAAACATCTTTTTCTGTTTGTCGTGTCTTAATCTGTTGCAATGCATAAGATCTCTCCCGCCTATTATATTAATGTTCAGTTTAGTTTATATAATGCTGCCAGCTTTCTCTCTATCTTTCTTACTTCTCTCCTATTTATAGCAGTATTTGTACCCACAAATATTTTCTGCTGCCAGGTTTTCTAGTTGTAACAGATATTGCAAAGATTATGAAAGAGAAGAAAGATGCATATCAGCGTTGTATACATTGTATAATTGTTGCTCAGTACAGTTTTTCTTAAAGCCTCCAATGCTGGTATGATATTGCCATTTTAAATTATTTCCTAATCTTATTCTGCATGAACATATTTTATATAATACAATTACTTCTTAGTTGATGGTTTCTTATTTTAACAAGGTCATGTCAACTTGGTAGACTAGCTGAGTAATCAAGGTCTTTCCACACGATATTTCGGCTATCTGAAACTCTGTAGCCATCTTCTTCAAAACTTCGTCACCATCTTCTCGGTGAAGAAGATGGCAACAGAGTTTCAGATCGCAGAAATATCGCGTGGAAACACCTTGATTACACAGCTAGTCTCCCGAGAAGATTATATCAATTCTCAACGCTGAGAAAAACTTCGTTCTTATGTAAGGTCATGTCAGGTGCAGTTAATTCCCACCCCCCTCCCCTCCCCTGGATGCAGTGGTAAGTTGCCTGTAGTTGTTTAGTCTTTCATTGAATACTTCTTTATTATATACAATACATTTTATATTCTTAAGAATTCTACTACAGAAATTTGTTCCAGTATAATTCATACGTTTTTGTATTAATGATAATGAGGTTTGGTTATTGTGCAAATAATCTTTGTTTCTTGCACCAAAAACTTATTCCTAGTTGATGTAACAGGATGAAAATATTCAGTTAGTTCTACATAAATATTCCATTTGCTTTCTATCACGTTTTTTGTTTTTTTTTGGGGGGGGGGGGGAGGAGAGGAGGAAGGCAAGAAGGTCTGCTTTTACCCTAGGTGTACTAATAACTATCCTGTGCTGTAAAATTTTTACTTTGTGAAGTTAATTTTGCCACATAATGGTTCCTGGTCTGCTATTAAGGGAAGTGTTACTACTGCCAAGGTTGCAATTCTAAGCTTCAGTAATAACTTCATGTGACGTGACCTTGAGATAATTTTCACTGCTTTTTGAAAGCCAAGAAATTTTAAGCTTTATTTCTACAATTATTTTTTTTTAAATTTGTATGTAAATCTTCTGCACAGAATAAGTTTGCAGGAAGATCATTGGTGTATAATGAAGATATAATGTATAGCCATGTCCAACAATTTGTGGAATCCAAACCATGATTTGGATAGTGTGCATAAAGCTTTATTAATCTGAGGTACACAATATTTTCAAAAATCTTTGATTATAGCCAAAGAAATGGAATGGTCATAATAAAAATGTCATTTCTTTTCTGAACACTAATTACAATAAGGCATATTTTGGTCTATTGGGAAATATACTAAGCACTAAGGGTTCTTTACAAATGTATGTCGCATACTATCAAAACAGCATCATAGCACTTCAACTGAATGTTATGATTATATGATTTTAGAATTTAATTGCTTCACATGTATATTTATTTCCGACTCTTTTACAAGCGTAAAATGTATTCCACAAATCTATATGTGATATCAGTCTGAAGACATCTGGTGCTGTGGAAGTTCTCTGTTCTAAATTTCTCTACCACTAAATTAATATTTAACAAATTTTCCTACTTCACTATGAACCAAAATAAGTCAAGAGTGTAGTAGAATGTGAAAATTTACAATTCATTTAACAGGAACTTTTGATACACATGCTCTTGGCCTTCATTACATTGTTAATTTTTTTTCCCTAATACTTTTGTGCTTTAGAAGTACGGTTTCAGATTCTCATTTTATTACTAGAAATTATAATACATCACTTCCCCAGGTCATGTCTTGATATTTTTACAAGCTGCCTAAATGAATAAAATTTTGAATTTACATCTGATGACCCCTGATCAGGTCTCACTTAAAATATAAATGAAATATCATTTGTTGTTGTTTTCATTAATATTTCTGTATTGTACAGCTTTTTTTCTGCTAAAATGTTTGAAATAGACGGAAACTGACTGGATATACCATTTATTACTGGCAGTATGGTGCAATGTCTAATTCTTACCTTTTTTTTTTGGGGAAGGGGGTTTAAGACATTTCCCTACACTCAAGTCTTTTTAGCACAGCACTCAAAGTGTTGTTCTGTGCATTGCTCACATTTACACAAGTTGAATGTTGTTTGGCTCTTATTTCTTTGTTAAATACTATCAGTTACCCATGACTTCGTCCGCTCGAAAATATGTTACAGTAGAACTCCAATTATCCGAATTATTTGGGCCCGGACCCCATTCGGATAGTCGGATTTTTTTCCGAAAAAGGGTCTATTTTGATTAATTATTGTATATATGCTGAAAATGCCTTCTTTTCCAAGAGATTTCTGGTGCTTTTCCACTTCAGGAATGAAAATTCGCCGTACCACTCGATAAACAAAGCTGCAGTCATCCGAACTTTGGGTGGGTTTTTATAAAAGACTGGATGCCTTTTCTCAGTACATTTCAGTCTTAGTTAAAAAAGCGATTCGGATAATCGGCGATTCAGATAATTAGAGTTCTACTGTATAATATAAAAGTTTTTGTGATTATTCCAACTATGACCAGCAGTAAATTTTCTCCTTTTGGATTAAAAAATATGGTAAACTGCTTCCTTGGCTTTTACTCCTCAATGAAAAGTGTACCTCAAAGCCGGTACAAATATAACAAAGGTGTGTAACGTGCAGTGAAAGATATGGTTACACACATTACTCACTTAGTGGCAACAGATCTTTTAAGCAGATTCTGACATAATTATAGTCAGAATTCGGCATGGCAGCCACCTTCTTCACTCCAAACCTACTATGCATGATGAAATATTAGTAGTCATTCTGGTCTATGCTGTATTTCAACCTTACAACTTTTATTAATATAGCTCCTTGGAAATCAGCACTTTATTCCAAGTTTTGATTTTTCACTTGTATTACGAATAGAATTACGGTGTGATATCTGAGATGTCACACTGCTTTATGTCCGCAGCTGAAGACATCTTGTGAACTTACAGAATGTTCTTGTTGCAGCATTAGGCAAGAGGAATTTAGTTGTTAAAAGTAATAAATAAGTGTCGTGTTAGTGACGACGTTTATCGCTATGTAAATTAATCCTAATAAGGCTTCCTGAAAAGAAAGGTTTCTAGCTTAGTTTTAAGAGAAGTATTTAATAATTATTGGAAGAATATTAAACATTAACTAAAAAACACCGTTTTGCTTATCATGGGCTACTATTTGTACTGATTTCTACAAATATTTTGGTCCATAAAAAAAAAGGTTGGTCATCTTCACTTAAGTCTTAAATTTAACTAAAGAAGAAAAAAACCCAGATACACAGGCAATAAATTGAACCAAGGTAGAATCGAAACTGTTACATACTTAACATGAACTTACAAAAAAAGACAGTTCAAGCGACACCATTTTGTCACTTTTAGTGAACCGACTTTTCTGCTGGTACACTCTTATATTTTTACTTTTTTACCACCCAAGCTTTGATTTCCGACACATATATAAACAGAATTACGCTGTAATACCCGAGGTGTTATACTATTTCATGTAGGCAACTGATGACGTCTCTTTGTGGACATACTGACAATCTTAAATTTTTTAAAAATTATACTAAGTATAGATTTATATTTTCCGCTTCCAAACTATTATTAATTAAGTTACGAAAGAATATGAAATCAGGGTTATGAGCATTATTTAATAAAAAAAAGTGCAGTTTATTTTACTCGCTATGATTTGAACAGCTTCTAAAACTTACTAATGGTGCAAAGTCGTTCAAAATATGAGTAGTTCCGCACAAGTAATTATGCAAGAAATATGTACCGTTACTTGTTAATATTTATTGTAGGCCTAGCTGTTTTTTCAGGCAGCTTTCTTTGAGAAAAAACTGAATTCCACATCCATATTACAAGTAAGGTAGAAATATCACATTTTTCAATGCACATTGTACAGCATTCAGTATATACTGCAAACATGTAGTACAGAGATGTTAATCTCAGTAACTGTGTTTACATTAAATTATATATTATTCACTCATTACATGTTATTGAACCAAGTATTTGATTTATTTTAAAGTACTGTAATCCAGAAAACTGAATAGCCAAAGTCAAAAAATAAAATATAATCCTAAAGTAAGTTGTATGATCTTCTGTCAGTTTTGCTTGCAAGTAGTTCTCATCTCAAATTCAGAGTGATCTGTAGCCCATTTCCATTAGTACATGTGGTAATTAGCTAATTCTGCAGATTGTAATGGACTATTAGCTCTAGACATTTCAGAACACCATCCAAATTGCTGCGGTAATTTTTGTATGATGCTGATTACAACACACAGAGTTTGCTTACAGATTATAACAGTATAAACATTACCTACTAGTGCAAATAAAAGCTGAAGGGCAACTACACCAATCAGCCAAAACATTATGATTACCTGCTTATTAGTGTGTTGGTCCATCTTTAAAGCACAATACAGCAACAATTTGGTGGGGCATGGATTTGAGAAGTCCTTGTTAGGCAGTGATCTGTGGCAGATCTGACAGCAGAGTACAATGCTGGTGTAGGCACAAGTGTTTTGGAGCATACTCTGCTGTCAGAGCTCCACCTATCCCTCTTTGCAGAACGTGCAAGTCTCCAACCTCCATGTTCTGTGATGAGGCGTGGACATCCACCACCTTGGCGCCCCCAGTTGTGGTTTCACCGTCATCCAACCACTCTGCATAGTTGATCACTACAGCTGCACGCGAACAGCAGACCAGCCTCACCGTTTCCGAGATGCTATTTCCCAGAAGCCATGCCCACAAAACCACTGGCTCGTAATTTAAGGGAATTACGTAACCTATGCATAGACATCAGGTGACAGACATCTCTGGAAACATAAGGACTTTTCGAATCCATGCCACACTGAATAGCTGCTGTATTGCACTCCAAAGATGGACCAACGCACTAATAAGCACGTGAGTGTAATGTTTTGGCCGACCAGTGTATATAAATCCCTTACACTTATTTTTGAAATAACACTTATGTTCATTCCAAATTGATAATCTGCTGCGAAATTTATTTATACCTTTCCATTATATATGTATTTTCCATTACACTTAAGTTGAAATCTACTAGTTCAATTTCATGTTTTTAAAAAATGAAATTACTACTTGCAAGCCTAAGAACTTACAAAAAGTAATCTTGAAAAATAACATGCAGGACATTTCTGTTTGCACAGATAAATAATATTTCCCCCCCCCCCCTCAAATTTTCTATTGCTATATATAGTCAACCAGGATTTTTAAGCCAGAAGGAAGTCTCCACAAGAAACTTAAATCATCTGGTTTCATAATTGTATTTCATCAAAATAATTATGCATTTTGTTTTACGATAAAAAAATGTACTATAGTAATCTGCATAGCACTGAAAAGAATATCAGTTATTTCGTTTAAATGTAAACCCAAAATTTAGAATTTTCAAAGAAACAGAAAATTTTAAACTCAAACATATTTTTCAGACTTTTCTATAGGCAAAAATTAAGAAAGAATTTTTTCAAAAAAAATGGGATGATTTATGTAAAATGAGTAACTGGGTTGAGAAAATTGAGTTTTTTATTTTATTATTTTTATTCCTGATCAGAAACATTTTGCAATTTGTTGAACTGAAAGTCTTATTTTCCATAATAAACAAAAAAATTTTTTACTCTACACCCACATTTTTTGTAGCGACATTTACACACACACACACACACACACACACACACACACACACACACACACACACACACACACACCTAATTTTTAGTTTGCTATAACATATTCCAAAAATATCAGAGGTACATCTCCAGTGTCACTTCAGACTGCAACGTGGAAAACAAAACACCTTGCTCCCTTATAAACGTCACCCTGAGCATCATTGTTGACCGTACAGTATACATGTGATCACGTCACCATGAGTTCACCCATTACTTTCAATGCTTCTGTTTCAGACCCAGGGCCGTATTTAGGTCTGTGGTGCCTTAAATTCGGAATTCAGCCACCAAAATTTTTTTGGGACAGCCTAGATTTCCTATGCTTAAATGCGGCCCTGTTCAGACCAGTGAAACTTCTACCACAGTCTTCACCCAATCTACTCGACATGTTTCTGCCATAAGTTGCAGTGTATTTTTTGAGCTGTATATGACAGAAGAAGAAAGGTAACACAACCTAATGCTGGCTTTTCTTTTAAGAGAAATGAAGGGGGCCAGCAAGCTTACTGTCTACCGAAATTTTCTCTCTATTTGGTCACTAAAAACATACAATCATTACAGAATTTCACAGTAAAGATATAATGGAAAAACAAAGGAATTGGCTTTAGGTGGACAAACGTAACACGAATATGTTAAATGATAAAATTTGAGCAATTTTTTTAACTCAATGATAATTTAAAAAATAATAACAATAATAACAAAAAAATGCACAGTTACAACTGGCATAAAAATGTCTTTACTCATTTTACTTTCTATAAAGAATGGAAAGAATAATGAATACTTTCATGTTGAAAAGAGGAATGTAGACAAATTTGTGATTTAATTTTTTTATTAATACCCAGATACAAAGGTCTATGGTATGAGAAACTCAAACATTTTATAGAAAGTTATTTATTTTTTTAAATCTGGCCCGCATTTTAAACCTAAGTACAATCAACAAGAAAACATTACAATTGTATAGATAGGGTGGTGAAAGATGACTAAACAGTAATATGCTTGTGAATTTATTACAGATATTTTGCTAAAACAGGCACAAACAAATAACTTCCAAAAATTTATCAATACTATCCTATAGATGAAATGTTCTCGGGAAACTAGCCGAGTGAGAGCGTTTGTCATGGCAGCAGAAACCTCGTGCTATACAAATGGTCTCACTGTGTTAGTTTCCCGAGAACATTTAGTCTATATACAATGCTGATAAAGCCTCGACTCATAATACTATCCTAGTGTAAGGTGAGGAATAACTCAAGATACAAAAAATGAAGATACACCTCCATTTATAAAATGTAAGCCAGCTATCTTTTAAATGAAGCAACAATATAAAAATACCTTTCAAGAAGCTAAGTCCATTTATATGAATATATACATCCAAACAGGAAAGTAGAAAAGAAACAAATAAACCAATTTAGAATATATACAGTAAATAACAGGTGTATAGTATATAATATACTTACAATATTGTGTCTCAATTATAGTTAAACATCCAGTAACATTTGCTGAATCTACATATGGAATTTGAGTAAATTGGGAAAAACCTTAATGAAATATACAGTCATGGGTCAGTTCTAGTGTTGTAAAAAATAGGTATTTTTCCCCGACTTGGAAAAAAAAACATTAAAAAAAAACTACGAAAAAAAAACACTTTTTCTGGGACATGTTTTTTTTTTATAACTACTAAATCTCAAATTTGTAAAACACTTATTTAATATGACTGTTTTCGAGTTTATACTAAGTACTTAATTTTTAAAACTACTATATTTTTCTGTTTCAGTAGAAAAGAAAATTAGGAAAACATTGGCAACATTGAATGAAGTTTTCTTTTACAAACAGGGACTCCCCGAAGAGGGTAGGTTGCGCGAGAAGTAATTCCCGTTCCCCGTTGTTTAGATTGATACTCGCTATTTGAACTAGTGCTGCCAGCCCTGCGAATTTATCTGTAGACCTACAGATCTTTTCAAAAAATTAGGAATTTTAAATTTATCTGTGGTTTTATGCCTCTTTTTTATTACTTATTGTGCTTTCCTTATATTCGTATACTTCTTAAACTCTCAGCTAGTGATACTGAGTCATTAAACTGTCAGTAATTATGAATAGTTTCCTTGCAACCGTTGGCATAAACCAACAATTGAAAAAGAAAAAGCTCCTATTTTGTATGATAATAGATTTAAATTCATACTTAAAAGACCGTAATACAGAATTGTCGGCAGTCTTTATGCACAGTGTGTACTTTGCTCACAATTTAAAATTGCAAAAAGGGTGTATCCAAGATCAGAACTAGAGGGCGGCAAGATTTGATCAGGGGGGAGGGGGGGGGGGCAACTCATATTGGTTTCAAGGAAGTAGGGTGTGGGACTAAAAATGATGATTTCTTTTCACGAAATTTTGATGCTTGCTCATCAGGCATAATCCAGTCAATCTTTCCTCTCACAATGTGCTCCTGAGTCAGTTCTTCACTCACTGAAGCATACTGAAGGCAACTTGATTTTTTTTCTAGGGAGAAGGGGGGGGGGAGGGAATTGGCCCCCCGTGCCCCTCACTGGATACGCCCATGATATTGCAATTTCAAAATCTTTTGCGCACAATACAAGAACAACCAGTAAAAGAAAATGTAACAATTTCTGAAGTTATGGATCTAGAGGAGACAGAAGAAGAAACAGAAAATCCCAACACCAACCGAACTAGTGTTGGTAGTGCTGATACTAGTGTATATGGGTCAGACAAAGAGGATGAATAAAATTATGTTACCTATATACAAACATTAAGATTTAAAATGTAAGTTCCGTCAAAAAAACTATAATTTATCAAATATATTGTTTTCTGAAAAAGGGGGGGGGGGACAAAGGAGTAAAGACAGTGTTATTATTTATTAGTAAATAAGAGAACATTTTTATAAATCTACTTGTGTTATAGCTAATATTGTCAATGTAACCAGAGTCTTAAACAACAGGGAAGGCAATTTCAGAATGAAGGTTCCACAAACAGACAAAAGGTTTCGTTTACAATGGAACACAGTGTCATGCAGTTGATGTGACCAATGATTCCTGTCTTGGGAAAGGACATTGGAGCAGCAGGATACTGTGAGTTTACAAACCAAGGAATGATTTAACAGGAGTGTGTTGGAAATCTTCAGCGTAACATTGGCTTACGACATCAACGCTTTAGGATTGAAAAAGAATATAAAAGACCCATTGTGGTAACAGTCCAGGGAAATAATTTATTGGATGTGATAACATATGGGAGTAGAAAAATGGGGATCTAACAGCCATCAGTTCCATCGCTTTTATGAAATTTTATTTTATCAATTATATATAACAATATATTGTAATTTGGTAGCATAATTGGTGAAATATTGCATTCTTGCAAGAATACCCATACAATAAATAGTGCATGGAAGTGGTTTTGTAAAATAATCTTTCCCAAAAAGACATTTTTATGATGACAAAGGGTTTGCATCAAATCCGGATTCTACAGTCATTGACGTCGGAAGAGTGAAAGCTGCAAGGTTATTAAGTGTTAGATATCTGAAGTATTAAATTTTCATTAGTGCATCAGTTACGTATTAGAGACAACTAACGTGAATAAGGGACACACTGGAGTAACTGACAATGAAATTGCTGACAATTGGAAATATGCATGTAATTCAAATATAGGTGTAGCATATTAGAGGAATTTGTGCTAGAGTTTTAATGCACCCTGGTCCAGAGTTGAGAACAAAATTTCTGTCAGCGACGAACGTGGTGAACAGTTTCATCAGGACATCTCGGTTCGATGAGGCGTATAGCCCCAAAAAAAAAAAAAAAAAAAAAAAAAGAGAGAGAGAGAGAGAGAGAGAATTCAGTTTACAATTCTGTGTAAACATGTGTTTTACCGCAAGCTACATTGAATAAAATATCCACAAAAGTAATAGAAGGGAAACAAATCTGAGGCGCTCATTCTTTTTTAGTGTTCATTCCTGCCCTTCTGCCTTTATCTGTGGTAGGTAAAGGCACTACTTACGCTATCGTTTAATAGTTTTATTGGTTAAAACTATTTTACTTACCATTAACATTAACCAAAAAGTAATTTCCTTTCCATTATCTTCAAACTAAATATTATGTTTCATTTCCCACATAGCTTTTCCTTGTTATTTGCAATTGATCTCCTACCACCATTTTGAATCGATTATCAGTGACCACTCGGTTTTGAAATCCGACATTCATGATATGGCAACGTTTACTGCAGGCAGACCAGACAACTTTACCCCCTCCCCTTTTTTTTGTTTCGCTGAAATTTGTGATACGTTTGACTATTTTATTTTACCTGTGGGGTGAAAAGTTCAGGATGCAAAGCAAAAATTTTATTCATTTTCAACACCAAGGAAACCTCCAGTGAGGAGGGCGGGAACAACTGAATTCAACAAAACAAACTGTTTCTCACAGAGATTTTCGGAAGGTAACTACTTACGTTACATTAAAAATTCCCAATCAAAAATTGCAAATAATACAAACTAAAATGTTACAACCTTAAGGTAAATTGCACAGCGTGACCCAGAAAGAAATTCATTTTTGAAAATAGGAAGAAAAGAAACTTATATTTAAAGGTGTTTAATTTCTTACAATGTAAAGTTAATTCAATTTTATTTTTTGAAAATCTAATCATCAAGTTGTTAATCTTGGCAGTTAAGATACTCTTCCTATCAAGTGCAAAATTTTTGAAAAGTATCATGAGAAATTCTCTTGAAATGGATTCCATTTCTTGGTGAATATTCAGTTGCAATAGCCGCAACGTTGTCAGATTATTGGAGTAAACCTTGCTTTTAAGGTGCCTCGTAAAAGAAGTCTGCAGGACTTGGATCAGAATTCCTCCGGGGCCGAGATATATAACCCCAACGTGAAATCAGTTTCTAGGAAAACATATCATTTACTGCTTGCATGCTATCATTTAAAGTGTGACACGTGGCTCCATCCTATTGAAACCAAGTGTTCCTGTTGTAACCTTGAGATTTTTGTAATTTTGGTGCCAGAAAATCCGTCAGCATAGCCATGTACCGCTCTGAATTTACGGTTAGTGTTCAACCACAACTGTCTTAAAAGAGAAACGGCCAGTTATCACATCTTGCAATTCCAGCCCACATTGTAACCTTTGGCGAATGAAGCAGATTCTCGTGTTTTAGACGAGGATTTTCTGCAGTCCAGAACTGGCATTTTTGCATATTCACGAAACAGTTTACATGAAAATGAGCTTCATTAGAGAAAAAGTTACTGAAGTCAGTAAAGATTTCAAACATTTCTTTTGCCAAATTTATCTCGATTCAAAATCTGCAGCCTTCAATTCCTGCACTAATTGAATCTTATAGGGATGCAATTTAATACAGAGGTGCAAAATTTGCTGAAATATGGATCTAGACACACTTAGAGCAGAGGAACGCTTACAAATCTACATTCTTGGATTCGCGTATGAAGATTCTTGAACTTGCTGAATGATTTCATCGTGCCTATAACTCTTGCAAAGGCAGTGTTTTTTCTGCTGATCCTGTTCTTTCGAATCTCTGAACCCACTACTTGATTTAATTAGTGCTCGGACACTCACTGATATGCCATAGATCAAATTTGACACAGAAAAGGCATCAATCAGTCATGTAGATCAAATGTTCTCATAATAGGTGCAGACATTGAACATACACTGTTCTCCCATGTAGTGACTAATGGATACCAAAAATTGCAATGGATGCACTACACACTGATACCATCCCTACGTCCCTCTCTTTTAATTGTAAGAAATTAGCGCGGTTACAAAAATTAATTTATTTCTGGACAACCATGTATTATAATTTTCAGGTATTCTGAACCAGGTTTTCTAATAATATTACTTTATGGGATTCCCCACCACCATCCCCCTGGCTTATGAATTCATAACGAGCAACAATTGAAGCGGGTTTTTTTAAGTACTCATTATGCAATTTCAAGTGCACAACCAATATCGCCTCTTGGCTCATCAGACCATTATGTATGAGAAAAGGGAAGTGATACCATAGACACCACATGATCCTCATCTTTGAGGGGCCAAGGTGTCATGCCTAAAGCGAACTTTCATTGTCTGCTACTATTAATTGTACCTATGCCAATCAACCTGCACAGCATTCAATACAAAATTAAACCTTTTTGCAGGCATGTACAAATAAATGTCTGCACTCTAACATCTCCCACAAGCTTACCAATCTTTAATTCAACATCAGATACCATATCAATATGAAAATTTTCAGTACTGGTAAGGGAAACACAACAAAGAATCCTACCAACCTATTATAAACTAGCAAATATGATAAAATTGTATTACAGATCACTGAAAATACTAACCAGAGACCTTACATGCTGAATGTGGACTATTGTGAATTGTCTATGTAGGATAAATTTGCAGCGAAAGAGGTTATAATATAAAAACGTTTCATATTCTTCTAAAGTATAATCCCATAGTACAGAAGAAAAATGTGTTATTGATACATAATACAGATATGTTTTAAAAAAAAACCAACAACAACAAACTAAAAGAATTTATTATTTCCTTTGCACTGGGCAGTTTTCAGATACCAAACAGACCTGTGTGATATTCGAGCACACATCAAACAGCTCTTATCATATTTTGAGATAAAACATTTGCACAATAGCTATACCATGCCTACAAATTTTTATGAAGAATGTCAAGGTATTCTCCGTAAACTAACACTATTTATGGACTTAATGCCGACTTGCTTTTCAAAGACATTTTGAACTACTTAATCGAAGACCTTATTCCCCTGTAGTAATTAACAGGTTGTACAATTAATAGAACAGCAACAAGTAACTGCAGCCATCAGAAATCAATTTTCAAAATGGAAAAGACAACTCTTGAAATAGAGCTCAATGTTAAACCACAATTATCAAATTTTAATTGCTCATTAGTGAAAGGATGCAGTGCAATATTTAAAACAAATTCATTTACCAACTTTTAAGAAAGAAGGCTTTTTACTATTAAATATTCAAATGATTAACAAGACTTGCAAGTATAGTCACACGGATTCTATAAAAATGAATAGGTAGAACAGACAACCGCTTATAGTATTTAGATCTATAAAGATTTGATAATAATGAGATGGAAGTTCATATATATATATATATTATTTCTATAAGGTATTTTTTTCTCACAAGCCTGTATCTTCCTTCATTCTTAACCGAAATCAATGAATGAGGTGTCATTATAAAGCTTATGGTCCCCACTTTGGGCACATCGCATTATAAGAAAGGAAGTTTTTGGAATTCCACCCTTAAAGGGCAAAAATTTCAATATTTCTAAAATGTTTTCTGTGTTACAAGTCATTCATCTCCCTGGATATCTATCTAAAATCGTTTAATGAAGTATCATTTTAAGGATTAGGATCTCCGCTTTAGTGACGTCATATCAAGACAGAAATTTTTCGGAATTCGACCCTTAAAGGGCAAAAGGATCAATATTTTTGCAATTCGTTATAGTGTCACAAGCAATTTATCTCCCTTAATATCTAACCGATATATATATAAACTAGCATTTGCCCGCTGCTTCACGCGCGCGTGCCTTGGCAGGTGTAGAAATTATTTACCGATTTTATTCTCTTATCAGACATTAACGTGGAAAAGCATGAACTGTTAATGTATTCTGAATAGTTTCGTTTGTTTCGGTTAATACGTTAGGTTCGGTTTTCATACTGATGTCAGAGAGTTGTTTTATTCATATTTTAACGTGATGCAATTGATTCAATAGTAGAAAAGGTTCCTGAAAAATTAACAGTAGTAATTCGTGGTTGTAATTATTGTGCGAAGTATAAACATTTATTGTTTAGAAAGGCTTTTATTTTTGCGTTATAAGTAAATAAAGCAATGCTTAAGAGAAATAATATACTATCTTCAGCATACTTCGTAGGTCACTCATTGTAATGCCTCTGTGTAGACCACGTTTCTGGTCTGATTGTTCATTGTACATATGTACAGGCGTGATCTGCCACTCACCCTGGAGCAAGCAATGTATAGCTGGCCGTGCGAGAAACATGGTGTCCGAAGATCAATGCCTACGGTTCCTAGTGTCTGTCCCTGAGACTTGTTGTCATGGCAAAACATAACGTTACGGGAAATTGTAGGCGCTTAAATTTCAACGGGAAGTTTGAAGGAACCAATGGTATTCGTGGAAGGAATACTTCTTCTCCTCGTCCACATCCTGTTAAAATAACGGCCTCAATGATGTTTTTTGTGCAATGATTTCACCAGAAGTGGATATAATGAAAAATATTGTTTCCATGATACTTAACTAAAAAAACTTTATTTTTAAATGTGGATACCGAGGATTGTAACATAACTGCAGTGCCATAAATTTATGTAAATATAGCAGTAATCTACGACTTAGTCCTCTTGGAAGTGTGCTGAAATATAAAAATTCGTTACCAATAATCACAGCATCTCAATTTTTCTGATTTATTTATTTTTGCTGTTTTTTATTTTTTATTGTTTGGATATTGGTTTTATTTTATGTTGATACACCATCAATTATTCCTGCTTTAAAATAGAAATTTACGTGAATTGGAGCTACTTTTGATTTCAAATCGTCGTATCATTACTGTCATTATTTCAGTCAGATATAATTAATCCAAAAATGTCGAGATGTGATCATGGTACAGTTTATGTAGTAACGTGCATGTAACTGAAACAATTATTTCTGAGTGGCAACATTATGGCAAGTTGTGAATCGCTTGAAATGCAACCTGACAGCTGATATGATGCTTTGTTATAGGCCTAAGAGACGATGCCTGCAGCTTTATAATCTACGTGGTGTAGCATTAGGATATGAAACATTTTTAATTTTGGTTTCTTTCAATATAGCCGTATTTTCTATGGAATTATTTCAGTCGCATGTAAGTACCTGGCGAAACAACAGCCTGGACCAGATGACAATTGACTCGTTTTGTTTAGCATCAGGCATAACGGGTTTAGTTTTAAAATTTACGCGGTGTTGAATAGAATTTTAGGATGCCTAGTTATATTTGAAATAAAAATTCGTTACCAATAATCACAGCATCTCAATTTTTTTCTGATTTATTTATTTTTTGCTGTTTGGATATTGGTTTTTATTTTATGATGATACACCATCAATTATTCCTGCTTTAAAATAGAAATTTACGTGAATTGGAGTTAATCTTGGTTTCAAATCGTCGTATCATTATTGTCATTATTTCAGTCAGATATAATTAATTCAAAAATGTCCAAATGGATCACGGTACAGTATATGTACTAATGTGCATGTAACTCAAGCAATTATTTCTGAGTGGCAAAATTGTAAATCGATTGAAATGCAACCTGGACAGTGATGACAGCTGATATGCTTTGTTATAGGCCAAAGGGACGATGCTTTTAGCTTTATAATTTACGCGGTGTAGCATTAGGATATGAACATTTTTTTATTTGAGTTTCTTTCAATATATCCTTATTTTCTATGTAATTATTTGAGTTCCATGTACCTGAATTTTCGGATGCCTAGTTATATTTGCACGTTATAGCCACGAGACATATTAATCGAATAAAG
Organism: Vandiemenella viatica; assembly: GCA_031002005.1. NCBI lineage: Eukaryota > Metazoa > Arthropoda > Insecta > Orthoptera > Morabidae > Vandiemenella > Vandiemenella viatica. The sequence continues at coordinate 115,448,898 of JARYHS010008075.1, read as the reverse complement.
TACTTCCAAATATGTGCAATTCCGCACAAGTCATTATGAAAGAAGTATGTTTTATTACTTGCTGATATTTATAATAGCTGTTTTTCAGACATCGCTCTTCGAGAAGAAACTGAATTTCGTATTAAGTATTGGCTTATTGTGGCTGTATTGTACAGCGTTCACTTAGCAATTTTGTTCCCGAGACAAACTGTATAACAGTCTAGCAAAGACAATACATGTCTTCAATATTAGTAATTCAACAGACCTGTTACGATTCAAGTAAATGCTGATTATACTTGATTCACATATTCTTTTTATTTTGAAGTACTGCGGTCCAGAAAAATGAATCGCAGAAATAAAAAAAAAAAAAAAAAAAAAAAAAAAAAATAAATAAAAAAGGAAATCCTAAATTTTGTCAGGTCTCTTTATGAAAGGAGTGACCGTCTGAATGTGTATAATTATCTGTGGTCTACAGTTTCACATTTCTGAAGTTTTTTACTGACTTGCTTCTTCCCATGGTACATATTAGTCGTTAGCTACTTCTACAGATGTTGATCAGCAACATTAGCTTTAAAAATTTGGAAACACCATGCAAATTGATGCGGTAGTTTTTGCGTTATTAGAGATCAAGCCTCACTACAAACGCAGCTTACTTACAGATTTATAATAGTATAGATGAGGCATCACATTAAAGACTAAAGTCTCCGCCGTGGTAACATTATATTTTAAATAAGGAATTTTTCGTAATTCGACCCTTAAAGGGCAAAAATATTAATTTTTCTAAAGTGCGTTTTTTTGTATTTCGACCCATTTATCTCCCTGGATATGTAACAAAAATCGATAAATGAAGTAGGATTATAAGGAGTAATTTCTCAGATTTGTGAAATCATATTTTAAGAAAGAATGTTTTTGGAATTCAGCCCTTAAAGGGAAGAAGTATAAATGGTTCTATAACGCATTTTTGTGTCACGAGCCATTTATCTCACTTGATATCCAACCGATATAGATAAATGAGGTGTCATATTAAAGATGAAAGTCTCCGCCATGGTAACATTATATTTTAAGAAAAGAATTTTTAGTAATTCGACCCTTAAAGGTCAAAAATGTCAATTTTTCTAAAATTGTGTTTTTTGTGTCTCTAGCCATTAATCTCCCTGGTTATCTAACCAAAATCAATAAATGAAGTAGCAGTATGAAGAGTAATGACTCAGCTTTGGTTGGTGACATCATTTTCAACCTCACTTTTCACCACATTTTTTTCGCGAAATTTTCACACGGGTCGTCTAGGATATATATATATAAAGATGAATGTATGTATGTTTGTTTGTTTGTTCTTCATACAAACCCACAGTTTCATCCGATCTCAATGAAACTTTGCATGCTTATCCCTTGAAACAAGGGGAAAAAAAATACTGTCTACATTTAGTTGAAATAAATAATACATGTTGTCTTATAATTTCGAAATGTGAATGAACGGCGATTGACAGTCACGTTGGGTAAGGAGGTCTCTGTACTGTTTTTCCATGTAGCGGTAAGCTAGCTCAATGGTTAAAGCACTTGCTTACTAATGTTTGGGTCATGGACTCGGGTTCAAATCCCCGTGGAGACTAAGATTTTTAAAAATTGTTTTTGATCGTAAGAGTCACGCCTGGCACGTCGGTTATTCGGATTGAATGTTAAACTATAGATATCACAGAGTTAGAGGTGCAATCCGAGGCAAATCGTAGGTAGTCTTGCAATGCTGTAGGTGTACACTTTTTTACATTATACTGATCCATCAGGGGTGATTTGTAGTCAGTGTGTGTTTGATCCGCAGTAGTAATACTATAAATGCGGAAGTAAGTCTCTGTCTTATGTTACGTTTTGACAACTAAATGCCTATACCGATATTGATAGAATTTGACAAGAAAATCTGTAGGGAGGGCACAGGACGTATTTTTTTTTTTTTTGGTATGATTAACAGTTGTAGTCACGAAATTTTGAGAACTTTGGAGAGAAGGATGTGTGTGTTAGTCTGTAATGTTACGTAGCTTGCTCAAGCTATGCTTCTCGCGCATTATGTTAGTGTATAATTTGTTAATAAATTTCGTTTAGAGAAAAAACATTATTTAGTATAGATGTCTATTTTCTCTGTCCTATCACTTTGTGTCAGCTTAAATGTTTCTGGCACCAATTTATTTTGCCTTCTTTTTTGACATGCCTTGCAGGCATAAACTGGCCTAAGTAGTAGAGAACGAGCAAGAGCAGCTTAAGTTTTAGAACCCAAGAATCGGATGCTCATGCTGAAGAAAAAAGAAAAGTCCAAGCTGAAATAAAGCTGCCCTTAGTTAATGTGGGGACATTCGTTTGTTTTTCTGTTTTTGAAAATGTTGGAAATTGATTCTCTTCAAGAGACAGGTTCGATGGTAGAGTGATATAGAGATGGGTTTCTGGTCATATTATGCCGACTGTGTTGTTTGGGACCAATCCTTCGCTACCAACAACTTTTTATAATCAATTCTGGCAAAGAAATTCTTAATCCACGCATACGAAGTTGCGGGTATCAGCTAGACACGAAATTAAAAAAATAAACTGTTTGTATTTAGAACAAAGGCTGTTGTCACAAAATTACTGGAGAAGCAGTAGATAAGGGATGGAGTGCTAAATGATAGAGAAAATAATTACAGTAGAAATAAAAACTGAGAATATTCTTTACATCTTGAAGAAAATTTTTGCAGATGCTTCTCAATACATTAAAAACATTGAAGTAAAATGACTTAATTTTATGCTGTCCCAAACAAAATTCATCCAAGGTGAGGTTTTAGTCACCAAAAAGGAAAAATTGATTGTTTAAAAAAAAATGCATGAAGGAGCATGAAAACTTGTTCATAATGAAAGAGTCATAGTCAAAACTAGATCCCAAACATTTGATTTAAAATATTATATAGCAACTTAAAAAGAGAGAGAAAGAAAGAAACCACCAGCATCCTATGGTGATGAGACTATTTGCAACAACGGTTGCTGAAAAACAAATATACAGTAAATATACATTAATTTTTCTGTGGTACGAGAATACAGAAACAAAAAATCAAGAGAATAACTTACACATTCATACTATACCTCAAAATCTGCATAAGTTGTAGAAGCCATGCTAATATCATGTATACCACTTGGATTCCCAGTGGGTTGTGAACCAAGAGCATTCTGGGTGGCAGCTGATCTCAGAGGGAACAAATTTCGTGAAACCTGGAATTACATATCATCTAACAGTTTTTTGGAAATATTCCAGGGGGTAAAAATAACACAACAACCAAAATGTGACAAATCCAATACAGCACCTCCAGAATACTGTAATTCTATAGATCATCCATTTTATCAGATATTGTATATAAAAATGACAGTTAAAATACACCCAAGACTCACCAAAGTTGGAGGGAGGAGGGCAGTAGCAACATAAAAAACACAAATACAGAAATACAATATTTCGGGTTAAACCCCTTTGTCGAGTTAACAGAAGTGGCTGAGCTTGTGCAAGCCTTGCGTTCGACACAGCCATGGATAGAATGAAATTGACAGCTGGAGGTGGTGGAGGGAGCAACGATAATATAACCACAATTATTAATACTTGCGCAAGCTCAGCCACTTTTGTTAACTTGACAAAGGATTTTAATCCGAAATATTGTATTTGTGTATTGTTTTGTGTAGCTGCTGTCCTCCTCCCTTCAACTTTGGTGAGTGTTGGGTGTATTTTATCTGTCCTCTCCGTATAAGTATTGCTCGCAGCAGTTCTTTCCTTTCATTGTTACTTATCAGATATTGTTTAAGACAGGAAGCACGATTAGCCAATTCATATTTAAAAATAATGCCCAAATTTACTCCATTAGACACAAAAAAGGTAATGGAATTATAAATTAACAAAATACTGGAAACAGAATCCGAGATTCATTTAAAACATTAAATAATAGTGGAGGTCACATTTTAACAACTTGTTTAATACATATATAGGAATAACAAATTAGGCTCGGGAAATAAGCCACCACTTACCTATAGATGCTAGATATTGGGCATGAACACAGAGAAACAACAAAAAAACACAAAGTAATTTTCGGGTCTAGCCCTATGTCAACAGAAGAACATATGAGGGGTGATCTAGGTGGGAAGAGTAAAATAAAATAATAAAACATCTATGATAAACCTCACGTCAGGTTTAGATAGTGGGGATGCAGGCAAAGAGAGTATAAGAAAAAAGTAGTAAACATAAGATAATTATAATGATCAGGCATTAAGACGAGACCAGGTGATTGCCATGAGCCCAGTTTGTACTGGTAGGCATGTTCCCTTCTCCGAGTTCAGAGGAGCTTGTAGGCTCACTGTCTCTATGACGGCTAGCTGTTGAATACTGATTTTAAATTATTCCGTCCCTTATAGAACACATACATGCTCATTAATTAAACAAAAGGTTCTTTTGCCACGGTCGCCAGGTTTTAGGTATTATTCTATCGCCGGGTTAGTGAAATGAAAATAGTTCCACAGTTTATGAGCAACTTCGACACACAAAACTTTATTCTAGTCATTAAATTCTGCTACTACAACCAGACGGAAAATACCACCACCAAATTAATAATTAAGATAAGGAATCGAACTTCTCCGAAGATCACAAGTTCGTGGGATACAAGAGTTTCAAATGCCAACAAAATCCTCCACTCTCATTAATGTTCTTTTAACACCATTTAGTCACTTAAATAAAAACATTCTATTTCAAATCATAAGTTCCACTCGTTACACGTCTACATAATACACTTTTCCAAGTCCGCCACACTTTGAACTGTTCGACCGAAAATGTTACTCCGTGCGACCTTCTCTGACGGAGGTCAAAGACGGACTCCCTGCTACTCAAAGATGATATATTATTAACAGATGGCGTCTGTTACAATATTACATGGCGCAGACGCTTGTTATGTTACAAGCTGCTGCTTTTAGGGAGCACAGACCATGAAACAAGAATTTAAATTATTTGCGTCATGGGTAATCGCATAAGCACCTACTGGGTGCTTTGAGTTCCGTGTGAATACCAACTGTCGGTGGCCATGTGTTTTAATAAGCTTCACAAATATATCGGATTCTACCACATTTAGTGGAATCATGTTGGCAGCAAAAAAGTTTATGATGCATTGGTCCACTCCAGCATGAGATAGGCTCTGTCGGTAAGTACAATGCCAAAAGATTCACCAATGCTGTGTTACCATAGCCTTTTGTTAGCAGATGAGGATGGCAAAAAAAGACTTCTGCTGATACCTACCTCAAAAGATTCCACAGCCCTTTAAGTCTTCGAATTTTTTTCCTTTTCCAATGAGTTGACCATGCTTTCACTTTTTTTTTTCAAACTATAATAATTTGGATATTTGCTTTCTAACTGTTGTGTTGCTTAAGATTATCAAAGCTAGAAACGTGAGCCTTGGTTGCAGAAAGTTTAGACAAATGCAGTTTGGGTTCATGACTAAAATGTTCTCCCAATCTTGATTTAAATGCAAACGCATAAATGTGGCCAAGGATTTTTTTAATCTTCTTGCTATTGGTAGCATTGCTGCTTTCACTAACAGTTTATAGATCTTCAGTTTCCATGAGGTAATCATGTGACTTATCAATTTTTGTTTATTTCACTAAAACTCCTAATCAACACAAAAAGTGGCACTCTACTACTAAAAACGTTAGATTATATAACAATTAAAATCAAACACTGGTTGGATTTTAAATGTGTAGCTGGTTTGCAGATGCTCACACTCGTACCACCCCTGGCATAAGTTTTATATGCATCACATTCGCACTTCATATGACTTAATTTGACTCGCCAAATGTACCAGCATGCCATGGAGCCCAATTCAAATAAACAAAATGGTGTCAACAACCAATGTAACGGACTATAGAAGTTAGGAAGAGCGTTAATGATTCTATAGGGTAACTTATTTATGCAATTTATGCAATTCTGTTAACTTCGTTAATTAACACCGGAGCAGGTGCTCCACTGAAACTTAATTAAATATTATTAACAAATTAACGGTTTTCTGTCCAACTGTGGTTATAACAGAGAAACCAAGGATCTTAGTTTGTCTATTTATTAATCCTGTTCTGCAAACGACCGCTGATGAAGGACCGCTAGGATGTGAAACAACTTATGGTTAGCATACGAGGGCGGTACGATAAGTACCAGAAAAATACGTTTTCTGGATACCTGCAAAGTAGGCCTCCGTTGCAGCGATAACCACCTCATTCAACTCAAATTTCTGCCCGGCGAGCGTCTTCAAGTTGGGAAACAAAAAGAAGTCGCACGGGGCAAAATCTGGAGAATATTGTGGGTGGGGCAGCAGTTCGTAGCCCAATTCGACCGTGGTGATGGCGGAGGTGTGCGACGGTGCGTTGTCATGGTGGAAAAGCACTTATTTCTTCGCCACGCGGTCTTTTGAGATGGCTACTGTCCCAACAATCTCGCGCACCTTCAATCGGCGGTCTGCCAATACGAGATCATGGATTTTTGTCACGTTATCCTCCATGGTAACCATTTTTGGGGCACGTGGGAGTAGCGCATCAAAAACCGACGTGCGACCACGTTGAAACTCGTTAAACCAATTTTTGACTGCCGTGGTGATGGCGGAGGTGTGAGCCAGTGCGTTGTGATGGTGGAAAAGCACTTATTTCTTCGCCAAATGGGGCCGTTTTTTCTGCAATTCGGCGTTGAATCAGCCCAATAATTCGGCATAGTAAAGCCCTGTGATTGTTTTACCCTTCTCCAGGTAGTCGGTGTAGATAACACCTTGTGAATCCCAGAAAACGGTGGCCATCACCTTTCCGGCTGATGTTACAGTCTTCGGCTTTTTCGGAGCACGTTTGCCGGGTAAAGTCCACTGTTTTGACTGTTCCTTGGTCTCTGGTGTATACCAGTGGATCCATGTTTCGTCAACAGTCACGTAAAGACACACAAACTCCTTCAGACTGCGCTTAAACAGTGTCAAACACTGCTGTGAAGTGGTCTCACGGTTCGCTTGTTGTCCGGAATGAGCTAACGCGGCACCCATCGGCCAACAGCTTTCTCATGTCCAAAATTTCATGCAAGATATGACCCACGCGGTCTTTTGAGATGGCTATTGTCCCAGCAATCTCGCGCACCGTCAATAGGCGGTCTGCCAATACGAGATCGTTGATTTTTGTCACGTTATCCTCCATGGTAACCATGTTTGGGGCACGTGGGAGTGGCTCATCAAAAACCAACGTGCGACCACATTGAAACTCGTTTAACCAAATTTTTGATAGTCACCATCAAAGGAGAAGAGTCACTGTACTCCAAGCGCTATTTGATTTTGCTGTGTGATTTTCCTTCCAAAAACAAGAATCTAATCACTGACCGATATTGCTCTTTTTCCATTTTTCTAAAATCCGCAGATTCACCCACTTTCACACACGATCAAAACCAAATCTGTGAGTCCGATATGGCTGAAATTTTAACAATAGACATCTAAATTAATGTACTACACGATAATAAATTTTTCTGGTGACAGTGGCGCCATCGGGAAAAGAGGCTAAGTACTTATCGGGCCTACCTCGTATATGCGTACAATTTGAATAATAATAAGTATTATATGTTACAAAAGCAAAAAATAAATAAATATACATTAATGTCTACAACTGAATACTGAAATGGTAGATACAATAAACTCTTGTTCACTTTCTTAAATAGAGTAATAGGAGTTGGCTGTAAGATAATCCCTCTGTTTTTATTTAAATACATCTTTATTATCTACAAACTTTAGGAAGTTTATTAAAAAGATGTGTACTAATGACAGTGATGTTTGTGCTTTGTACTTGTTATGTTTGTTTCTCGTATTGACAACACACCTGTGAATTATACAAACAAGTTAAAATGTTCTATTACAAGGTAGATGAGAGAAAATTTATATCAAGAAGTCATTGCAAGAATATAGAGGTTTTTAAACAGTCATCTGCAAGAAGTTCTTGGTTTTATGCTACACAGCATTTTAATAGCTCTTGTCTATGCTATGGGAAATTTACTTACAGAAGAGTTTCCCCCAAAAAATATGCCATACAACATGACTGAGTGATAAGGATACACCTGTTTCGTTAATTCTAGATCTACTTTAAGAGAAAGTGTTTTTATTACAAAGGTGGCACTACTTCTTCAGTAGTAACACAAGTTCCTGCCCACTGAGCTTCTTATCATTTCAATGCCAAGGAATTTTATATGCTCCGTTTCCAAAAATGTGTCCTTTTTTATATAGTTTAGATTTAAATCCTGCTGGGCACGATTTTTTGTTTTGTTTTTAAGCTAATACGGTGTGTCATATTAAAATTTAATTATAATGAGTTTGCCCTAAACCAGTTTGCTACTTCAGTAAGTGCTTCATTTGCATTAAATTATAAATAAATGTTAGGCAATTTTCACACAATCAGGTTAGTATCAACTGCAAATAAAATGTTCTTAACCTTGTCAGATAAGTTTCCAGGAAGACCACTGATGTATTATAAAAACAGGTGTCCTAGAACTGATCCTTATGAAATGTCATGTTGTATTTCCTCAAAGTCCGATGAAGCATTTTCATCGATGTTAGAATAAAAAAGGGGAACTTTCAGCATGCAGCTTTCCAAGTGTGAATTAAAACATTTATCTGCAGGTCCATAAATACCGTGGTATTCAATTTTTTCCAAAATTAACTCATGATTATTGACATTCAAATGCATTTGTAAGCTCAGTAGAAACCACAACCGGTCACATTTTCTTATTAAGTTTATCAATATATATCTATTTGGAATCCTAACTATTAAGCGGCATGTTGTATTAATCTAAGATACATTACGTTTACAAGAATCTTTGAGAACACTGGAAGTAAAGAAATGGGAAGGCAGTTATCTATTATCATGTCGCTTCTTTTTTAAATAATGGTTTTACAATGGCATATTTTAGTCTGTTTGCAAATATGCCTTGCATTAATGATTCTTACAGATGTGAGTAAGTATGTGACTGATACAATCTATTCATTAGTTTGTCATAGCTGTAAGAATTTTTAGCTTTTAATTGCATCATAACTTTATGTATTTCTGAGATTGTTACTGGTGGCAGTTGCATCTTCACAAATCTATTTGGGAAAACAGTTTTAAGAAACCTTAGAACACTAGCCAGGGATTGTTCCTCTATGCCCAATTTCTCTACAAGTAAAATATTAGACTTTTCAGTATTTTGAAATAAAGTTTTCAATTAGCTTTCAGGTTATAGTGCTCATATCTTCATGTAAATTACCCTTTCCAGTTCTAATTGTTATTCTTCCCTCTCCCATTTCACTATTTGCAATGTTGACAACTTTTTTTTTAATTATTATTATTTTTTACCCTTTCTTCAAACGGGTTAGAAATATGTTAAAAAATGAATAAAATTTTCTAATAACTTGTTCATTTCTGACCAGTGTTCATTATCTATAAAATGTTTAGTATCAGTTCCATTAATATTTCTTCTGTATACTCAGATTTTCGTTATCTGTTTTATAGTGTTTATGGACTTCATACGAAATAGCTGAGCATAATAAGTGGAGATACTGTTTATTACTGGAAGTATGTTGTAATTACACAACTGAGAAACATCTACAATAAAAAAAACAAAAGATATATATATATATATATATATTTATTTTAACTGAAGTCTTGCTTTTGTTTGTATTCTTGTAGGGAAATTTACAATTGCCGTTAAGTTAAAAGAAAACATCAAGGCTTCCATATCTAGTCTCTTCTTGTTGTGATTAAGAAAGTCAACATTGCAATCTCCACATAAAACTGTTTGTTTGTTATTTGTGAAATGCAGTCCATGGCAAGTATAACTGTCCCTCCCAATGCAGGCAACGTCAATCAAACCAATATGTGCATTTGCCAGCTGTTAGAAAACCCTTACCAATTATGTATTTACATACCTAATGTGATGTCACATCCAGGGTAACACTAAAGCATACCCACAGTTGTCAGACACAAGTTGCTGGAAATGAGAGCAATTTCTTCCTCAATTGATGTCCTTACCAAGACTATTTTCTGGTCCCCCACATTATGATCTTTGTCTATATCCTTTATATTTGTTACTAGACTCCAAAGATGTGCATTTGGTTTAAAATATTGCAGATTTTATAATCAGGTACCAAGTCGGAATGAACCATCTCATTAATTCCACTCCCACAGCTACCTCCAAGCAACAGTACTTTCCTGTGTTTACCGCTAGGTGCCCCTGAAAAGTTCTCCCTTTAAGATTACTAGAGGTCAGATCATTTTCATTTAACTTGACAGTCTGTAAGTTAACAAACAGTAATTTTCATGGTTCAGGTAAAGTACTAGATTTATTCTTTCACTTTCAACTTAAAACAAAACATTCCCTCATCGGGGTCACCAACCACAACAATTATTCTGAAACTAGACTTCTTTTCCTGTAGACCGCAGAATCTGTGGAAGAGAATTATTCATTCTATTCTAACCGAAGTAATAACTTTCATGTCTAACACAAACCAACAACGTTCAACTGTCTCTCTCGACTTCATAGAACATAATTATCTTTGTACATAGAAACATTTACAACTCTCTCGTACTGTTTATGTTGTTATGCTACAGGTCCTCAGAGTTTATCATTTAGACTTTTCAGTGGTTCAAACACATTGGAAGTTTCCAGTTGAAACCCCCTCCTACCAGAAATGACTTATTTCCACCTACTGCTCTCCCCAAATTTAAGAACAGTTTTTTATGCATTCAAGGCCTATAAATCCTTTTTCACTGGCACCAGATATGACTGGAGTTTCTGAATCTGACGGTCCTGATAATTTATTAAGCATAAATGACAGTTGCAGGCAATACCAACAAGAGTCACTGTTAGCAACATCACTGCATCCCCAGTTAAGCTAGCGTCCGCAGTCCCGGCACATCACTCATTAATAATTTAACGAACTACATTAATTTCATAGGACTTAAAACTTATGTATATCCAAAGTATAAATAAAAACATAAATTTGACTACAGTAATTTGTTTTAAAAAATTTACTATGTCAAACTTAACGAATGTCCAACGTAACGAACTGCTAAGTAATAATTATCACATCCTTTAATTTGCTACAACTTTGCTTTATAAAATTTTATAAAGTAATTTCCCTATTTTATAAATCTCCATCACTGTGGAGGTAGTAGGCAGTTAGAAAATTTTACCATCAACGGGCATACAAAAGTGGGCAGTAGGTAAAAAAAGTTTACTCCTGCTCTAGAACGCAGCATAATGAAGTGAGTATGTAATTTAGCAGTTAATTAAAAATGAATAAAATTGTATATTAGACTTATAAAGGCCATAATATTAGTAAATAATAAGATGAAGGGGGAAAAGAAAAAGAATAGCAGATTTAATAGAGATTATTTGCTCAGATATGTTTAAAAATATAGGATACAAATTATATATTTACATTTATACATGAAATACAGATATTTAAGTAACTGACTGTAAAGTAAAATGAAAGATAGCAAGTGACAGGTTTAACATAGGTTTAGGCCAGGGGTGTGTCTGGTGTCAAGGATATGTTGGTAGGCTAGAAATATATTTTGTGTGTGTGTGTGTGTGTGTGTGTGTGTGTGTGCCTTCACAGACTCTGGACTATTGTGGACTGTGAGAGCCACCTTTTCGACAACACACACACACCATGCATTGAAAAAGCGTGCATAAATAGCTATTATTTAAAGATGGAGTCTGGTTAAGACTAGATTTGGAAATGCAGCCTAAGCCATTTAGTTTTGTTTTTTGTTTTGTTATAATTATGTTAGTTCAATGAATAAAATTTGACGACATGACAGGACATTGGAGAAAGTGCTTTGTTTTCATCAGTTATGTATTTGTTCTTATGTTTTTTATAATGTGAGATTTATGAATGTTTAGGACAATCAAAGTTTGTTAATATTTTGTAAAAATTGTATCAGCAAATGATTTGTATAATCCTCAATACCAACAACAATATTGACATTAGGAAAATTTCCCCCCTTTTTTGTACATTTCCAATTGATAAAAAATGAGGAATATTTTGGGAGGGGTAGTAACATAGCAGTTAATTAAAAATAAATAAAATTGCATATTTGACTGATAAAAGCCATAACATTAGTAAATTAAAAGTTTAAGGGAAAAAGAATAGCAGATTTAATAAAGATTGTTTGCTCCGATATGTTTAAAAATATAGGATCTCTGGAAAAAGAAGAACAGAGAGGAGAATTGTTGGTAAAGCAGGTGAGTAAGACAGATTAACCTAGTAGCGGATTAAGTTTGGAAAGAAGAATAGTTGTATGATGAGAAGTTCAAACTTAATATTTGCAGATAGATAATTCAATAGATCTTCAACAGAAAAGAACCTGCAAACATTTCAGATCAAACCTAATTGAGGATGGTAATCGTAGGCTTTTGCGGCCAGAGTCAGTTGATTCTTGGCTGTCCGGGTGGCGCCACATCATGTTTCTTGAAACTTCACGTTTCGACCCTCATTCTGGGGTCTTCTTGGGCCAAGAATGACCCCAGAATGAGGGTCGAAACGTCAGTTTCAAGAAACATGATGCGGCGCCACCCGGACAGCCAAGAATCTAATTGAGGATTATTACAGACATGGTCGTTGTTGGTATAAGAAGATTTTAGACAGAGGAAACGAAAGGAAATAAATTGCAAACGTTACAATCTTAATTCTGTCTATAAAATCCATTTAACATCACACACTACATAATAATGTGCCAAGTATCTATACTATTGTATATCTATAAATGAGCTGCTTCTGTCCTAGTCTGGAATGGAATCGCGCAATAATACAATAATTTATATGGATTTTTCAAATTCTGAGAGCTTATGGTACAGATTAAAATAGCTTTTGATATACGTACTACAGGAACTGAGCAAGAAATGATAATCATTTCAAGATGGGAGAAAAATGGCCTCAGATCACTTTGTATTTATGATGAGCACCAATTTCAATAGATATTCACAAAATATCATCCTACTACTATTTGCATTATGTTATTTTTTTTTTTTATTTACTTTAGCTATTTATTTGTTCGGTTCTTCTAAATATAAAACATTAAAATAACCAGATTACATCAATTAAAAGTGTAAGTAATATTTAAATTACACAAACATCTTTGAGCTTTACTACAATTTAGACTGTGTTATGTTACTCTCCAGCTTCTGTAACACATAATTTACAATAAACGGAATAAATCAAACCACTACTTCACGGATAAAGTATACCTAAATTTTGATTTAATTTAAGGTAAACATTTTTGCACTTAATGTCGATATTTGTAGACACAGTAATTACAACTTTATTTTGGTAGCAATGAAAAGTAGACATTACACCGAGAAACTTTTATTATTTTGTATGGAGGAACCATTCATAAATTTATAAACGTTTCTCGGGAAACAAACCGAGTAATATTGTTATTAATGCACAATATTTCGGCATTAATACCAATATTACTCGGTTTGTTTCCGAGAAACGTTTATCAATAAACAACGCCGAGAAAAATTACATTCATTTATACATTCATAAATTGTATTAACAGTATTTCGGTTGAGAAGAACAAAATGGGTTTCGGAAGGGAAGATCATGTGCAGATGGCTATTTCACACTCAAGATGCTAATTGAGAAAAGGAAAGAGTTTAATCTGGAAACACACCTGGCATTTATTGATTTAAAAAAGCTTTCGATACAATTGACAGAAGGAAACTTTGGTTAATTCTGGCGGAAAGTAACATCCCACCACAAATCATAAAACCAATTCAAAACATCTACAGCCACAATGTAATCGCAGTCAGAAATGGACAATAGCTGTCGGAATGGAAACCCATTAATCGAGGAGTGAGACAAGGGTGTAGCCTATCACCAATTTTATTCAACATATATTTAAACAAAATCATTAGTAACTGGCGGCAAAAACCCCATGGTAGAATAAAAATAGACGAACCTGGATACATTACTGTTTGCAGATGCCAAGTGCTTTTTGCCGAGTCAGAAGATGACCTGCAGAGATCGGCATATAACCTCCATACGACAGCAAAAGAATACAACATGGAGATTTCCCTCAATAAACCAAGGTTATGGCCTTTGTTGGAAAACACCGCAAAAGGGCCAAAATCTCAATAGACAACACGCCCTTGGAACAAGTAGCAGAATTTAAATACCTAGGTTACAACCTCAGCTACACCCTAGAAACTGATATGCAGAAGAAGAAAAAAACACACAAATTTTACGAAAGTTAATAAATAACACCTTCAGACCATCTCTAGTTCAACAGCACACAAGAATCAGGCTATATAACACCCTGGCTAAACCTACACTACTGTATGGCAGCGAGGCCTGGAAAGGTGATGAACGGAGACTAACGGCGGCTAAGATGCAATTCATGAGGATAACAGCTGGCTACACATTACAAGACAGAAAGAGATCTGATGATATACTTAAAGTAAAACCAATTCCCCAAACTGTACAAACCTACAGAACATCTTGGACAGAACATGTACTGAGGATGTAGAATGACCAGATCCCAAGGGAAAATCCTCAAATACCATCCCAGAGGCAAGAGAGATGTAGGGAGACCACCAAGAAGATGGATTGAGACCTTAACAGGCCACCAGGCCTAATACTGGACAGGAAGAAGACTATTTAACTGAATGCAGTCCTATTCGTGGGTAATCACCGCTTGCTATTGCTGCCAATAATCTTAATTTGTTTGCATCTAAATTGAAATGCAACCCGAACTTGGTTAAAACAATCATTAGCCATAATATATCGAACACCCTATTTTCATGTTCTAAGTGTTGTCATTACTTCAGTCCAGGTTGCATTACATCCCAAATTCAAATAAATTATGCTCCTGTGTGGAGTGGTATCAGCATGTAACCATTAGTGCAATATTAACCAAACCATTGGGTGGGAAACGGTGTCAGCCTCGGACCATTGCACAAAACTGACTGCATGGTATGCATTACAATTCCACGACATAATTGTTTAACGTGAAATGATGTATTATACGTAACGGTCGATTACAACCTAAACACAGATTTCTTAAGAATTAAATTAGGTTTCATTTCATATGCATGATTTAAGTAGTAATTATTGCAATGCAAATAAATAGAGGAAAACGCTTGAAATATAATTCAGTACATAGTGGACTAACAAACTACTAGGAGAATAATTTCTGTGATTTTATTAAATTGTCTGCCTTTTCCAGCTAATTTCAATAACCATTCAGCATTTAAGAAATAAAAATCCAGATTAGAAGAACAAAACCCACATCTAATAAGCAACAGGCACAACGATTTGCACCCGATTGCAAGCGGTTTGACGCGGCATCCCTCCAAATGCGAGGTAAGTAAGTTAATACTCACCCAGCATGCTAAGTGTAAAAATTGCAGCCCCTTCCAAGAATCGAATGGGGTCTTCTTGTTTTCAGAGCTGTGAGCCTCAGGGCTGCTCCGAAACGTGAACCATAAGGCTAAGAATCCTTAAATAATCATTCATATTTTCATGCTTACATTTCATATCTGGTACATCCACAAGAACATGAACAGTTGCTCTTCTAACAACAAGTGAAATAGGGTGAAAGAAGTAATGGGTGTGAAACCAAGAAATTAGAGCAGAGTGACAAAGAGCACCAGAGTGTTAACATACCAACAGCATAATTTCTATTTTTTCAACTCTCACACTGTAGTTTGAGCAATTTTAAAACTCCATAAATAAGACGAACTGTCTAAATCACAGGGCAGGAACCATAGACAAGCACTCCACCACAAATTCCATTGCAAAGTACCTAAATGCTTTACTTCTAGGGAAGTGACCGCAATTCAAATCCTGCAGAATTGTGGCACAGTCAATCCATTCCACACATCACAAATCCTCAGCGGATCGCTGCCATATCAATCATCCATATACACAACCCAACTTTTACGCTAGTATTTAACCATTTATTTACAGATAAGTTTTCAGCAGTTATTAGAGGAAATGTTTAAATTTGAATTATTAAAATATTAAAATCCAATTCAACCAAAACTCCCTACAATTAAATCCGAAATGCATGAAATTCTATTCAATGTTTGTTGTATTGGGACCATTTAATTTCCCCATTTTATAGTGGTAGCATCAGTAGGTTGTCACGTAGGAGGCTGTTTCCATCACACATAAGAAGTCTATGGCCATTTCTGGTTGAGCACTGTATGTCAATTGATAATTTCCAAATGGTGCAACTAGATTAGGATAGTAGGCTCAGGCTTAAAGGTCCACCAAACATTTTCAGTAATAAAATGCAAATGTAAAGAAGTCGTGGTTAAAATTTTATGTGGAGATTATATATTAGGAGCCGAAGACAGTACCTCCATTCCTATGGACATACTGTTAGCAACCAAATCGACAAAGTAAAACCACACAATCAAATCGAGAACGCAAATACACCAGGAATGTTCCCACTAATAAGAAACTGAATGATACAACTATTATGCAGATTTCGATGACTTTGGCAGCAACTGTTTTTGTACAAATATTGAACTATATCTGCAAACCACAAGGAAATGCATGTCATCTAACAATTCTCACTGTGTGTGCCACTGCTGTGTATTCTTGAGAACCATATATTGTCCCATCTTTCCAAAATTATTGAAAGGCTTGTGACTCAAGCTAGTAATGTTTGGGGCTCTGAAGTATGATTTTTGATCATTAACAAATAGTAATAGTTTTAATATATTTTTCTCGGGCTTCCAGCCGTGTAAGGATATCACATTTGCGGGACGTTTCGAAGGCGTCCATCTCTGCCTTCATTGTCAACCAATTAACCGTTTGTTTATACAGCCGCTGCTACGGAAACGGTGGAAGACAAAACCAACACAACGCGATTACGTCATCCGCTCTTCTGCGTTGTGTTGGTTTTTGTCTTCCACCGTTTCCTGAATAAACAAACGGTTAATTGGTTGACAATGAAGGCAGAGATGGACGCCTTCGAAACATCCCGCAAATGTAATATCCTTATACAGCTGGAAGCCCGAGAAAATATATTAATATTCAACGCCGTGAAAAATTACGATCCTACGGTAATAGTTTTGCTTAACTTTTGTATAACGTTATATTTCAGATAGTTGCAACAAGTTAACATTTTAAAAAGTTATTAAAAGTGAACAATGAAGAACATTGCTTTTCAATTAATTTCAATAAAATCCTGAACGTGTTTATTTACTGAGTAGTATAAAAGGTATCTCAGTCATTTGTGTATTAATTCAGTAAAGCCATGTTTCAGTTATATTCGTATGAAGAAGCTATTCAGTCATTAGCAAGGTCCAGTTGTTAGCATTGTAGCCACATGTGGGTGAAGTTTCCTTCCAGCATAACTTTACATAGATTTGAGGATAAATGTACAGTTAAGTTTTTACAATTAAAGTACTTGTTTAAATTATCCACTGTATTGTCAAAGTCATTTACAGTTGTTAGATTAAAACCCAAATTTTTTCAGATAATTGTGTGGAAGAGTTTGTGACGTAGATAAGAACTATAATAAATATCACTATTAAAGCTGTTTGGGATCACTGCTATAACGCAAGCATCATCCTGGTATCAAATATCCTTATCCTGACAATTACCACCTTGGTTCCCACGTAGTATAATCTATATATCTATAAATGAGAAAACGAGAAAGTTCGGATGTGTGTTTGGATGTACTTCTGGAATCAATAACGCCTTAATAAATCAACATATTTAAATGAAATTTGGCATGAAGTCAGTTAATTGCGTGCGAAGTGACATAGGATAGATTTTATCCCGCAAAAACGCATAGTTCTTTTAGAAATTGCCATTAATATCAATTCGGAAACAACAAAGAGTTTCCTCTTCGTAGATAGCCGTGCCACGTTTACTCTTTGCTTTTTACGTAAATCGCAAACACTACTTTTCAGAAATAAAAGCAAAAACCTTCTTACATATGCAAGTTTGTGTTTAGTTTAAAAGCCATAAAACCGACGCACTTGACAAATAATAGTTTGGAAGCAGGAAATATAAATCTGTACTTAACCTTAAATTTAAAAAAAGAAGGTAGGTACTGTTGTCAAGTTCGCAAAGAGATGTTTTCATTTGCGTACATAAAATAGTATGACATATCAAATAATACACCATAATTGAAAAAAACAAAGTATAATGCTATCACGAAAGTCGGTTCACTAAAAGTGCAAAATGTCGTAGTTCTATCTCGGTTTAATTTATTTCCTGTTTCTTTTTTGGGGAGTAGTTTACGTCGCGATACATCACGTCACACCGTGACGTAGTGCTTATTAAAGTTTCTTAAATAACTGATAACTAAATTCCTCTTGCCTTTTGCTGTGACAAGAAGGTTTTGTTTTCATTCTGGTCCAGGCAGAATTTCAATCTAACCACAATCTCCGTTAATATTGTCGCTACAAAATCAAAGCCTCAATCACAATAATTTTATCTTAAGTTATTGATGTGTATCGCGACGTAAACTTGAACCTACAGTCTCTGTATTACAAATTATTTTTGCCGAAATTTAAAACTTAACTAACCCTTTTTATTTTTTGTTCAGAATTTTTGTACAAATAATAGAGACTATGATTCACGAAACTGCTTTTTACTTACTGTTCAATATTCTGCAAATATCTATCGAATGCTACACTTAAAACGAATATATTCAATGGGCTAATGTAGAAACTTATTGTTTCATGAAGTAACAGTGGAAGTCGTTTACAACACAATACACAATTTACAAGGAGCATATGAAAGCTGCTTACTTATTACTAATAATAACTAAGTTCCTTCTGCCTTATGCTGTAACAAAAATCAATCTGGTCCAGGCATCATTTCAACCAAACCACTATCTCTGTTAATATTGCCGCTACAAAGTCAAACTATAATGAATGCAATTATACACCTTACTAAATCACGAGCAGTAACAGTCACTTTATCGAGATGTTAACTTGACCAGCAATATTAACGAAAATTGTCTTAGAGTTGTAGAGAATTATGGACTTTTCGCTGTACACTGTAAGTTACAAGCATTTCAGTATATTTTTTTTTTAATTACGTTAGTCCAATAACTGTCATGATGCTGATGACATACTTCATGCGGATGAATGTAGTTTCAGATGAATTCAGTATTTAATTTACACATTTCCAACGTCATTATTTGGGTTCATTTAGTATCGCGATCTGAAATAATGAGTCAAGTTTATTTCGCCATTCATAACGTCACTAACATGCAATAGGCCCTATAGTGAATGTATTAATGCGCAACTGATAGAAGCTTTGATTTTCTAGCGGTAATATTAGCTGAGTTTGTGACTTGGCTGAAATGCAGCCTGGGCCAGAATGAAACATTATTAGTTATTCAAGAGCGCTATTTTAGTGATGTCATGTGTTGCTTTGTTCCGATATTGTATCAAAAGATTTATAATAAGCGTGGATGATTTAGCAGAACACGTGGCGTTGACCGATTTTTGAAATTTATAAATGTTTTATTCAGATAGTGGAGTGGCAGACAAAGTGGAGTGGTAATTTGCCGGCAGACATTCAATTCTGTTGGCAGATTGAGAAACCAATTATGAAGAAAGAATCAATTACTATTTTAACACTGAAATTTATATTTTAGCGCAGAATTAATGGCTCCAAACGAATGAACTATAGTAAACTGGTCTACAGGCAATTCAACTGTTTCCACAGATAGAGAAACCATTACCACAATACCACTGATCATTATGGATAAAAGGATCAATTACTACTATACATACTACTATAATATCTAAATTTCTGTTGATGGAACCAATATATCCTCAAAACATAAATCAATATTCAAAGAGTTAAGTTCTATTTTTTTTTAAGATTTTTTTTCAGATATTCAATGCAAATCAAAATATTCATTTTTAGTATTGCAATTTTTTTTAAGAAATGAACGTTCTTGGGCCACTTATATATTTGCTGTTTGGATGTTAGTATTTTTTGTTGTTGATATTTAGTCGATTCCATCAATGTATTGCTAATATTTTGACGTTTCGAGCTTCCATTAGTTAAAACTATATTCATTTTTATTCGTGAGATTAAATTTTAAGAGATGCTGGGTAAACGAAATTCAAATATTTCAAAGAAATGTAAGAAAACTAGGGCTATGAAAATAGCCAAAACCTAGGAGACAAATCCCCAATATTGTATATACGGATATATTAAACTGAAAATACTACTAACAAACAGAATATTATTATTGTTTTAAAAATTCGGTGAAGTAGTTGTGGAACATAAATAAATTATACACAAATAATAAAGTATTTTCGGGAAAAACCCTTCATCAACGGGATAACATTATGAGGAGTAGGCGCAGTTGGAGACTGCCTCACAGAAAGACCGCTGGGCAGGAAACACACAGAAAAGACACAAACACAAATAATAAAGAAATTTTCAGGGGGGGGGGGGGCCTTCGTCAACGAGAGAACATTATCAGAGGTGGGTGCATCCGGAGACTGCCTCACAGAAAGACCGCCGGTCGAGAAAATGGTGTGGGTAAATTCAAACATCGGAAAAGTAGAGGGGCAGTGAATCAGAGCTAATACCCGAGCATAGATAAATATCGAAACTAATCTCTGGTCGGTGGGAAGATCAAAATATAATTAGAACTAAATACTAAAAAAATTATAATTATATAAAATACAAATTACAAAAATAATAATAATAAAATAATAATTTTTATGAAGTTAACATCACCTTAGGTTAGTGGTGGTTCAATAGGTAATGGAAAAGAGAGGATTAAAAAAGGCTGAACACATGTAATAATATTGATAATAATAACCGGGTATTATCTCAAGTTTAGACCAGGGGTTGCCTTGTGCCAAGTTTGCACTGGTAGGCAAGTTCCCACCTTCTGAATTCAGAGAAACTGCTGCTATTAGGGAGAACTCTGATAGCAAGGGCTGTGAAACAGGAGTAGAAATAATTCAAGTCGTGCGTTATGGCATGGCAGCAACTGGGTGCTTAGGGTTCTGTGTGAACACAGTCTGTCGGTGCCATTCATTCTTATGGAGAGTGGATTCATGGTCAAACCTATATATGAAGCCAGGCAGTGGATGCATGTTAACTCGTAAATTACGTGGGTGGTTTCACAGGTGGCATGTCCTATGATAGCGAAGCCTTTCCCTGTGAACAGGGTTGATGAAAGTGGTGGAGGCATGGTATATTTCGCACATCTTGCAGTGGAATCAATTACATGGGTAAGAGGACTTGGGGCTGACTGTTAGGAAGAGGAAGACTAGAAGTTCGCTGAGGTTAGGAGGTCTGCTGAAACAAGTTCTAGGAAGGGCAGGGAGGATTTTAGGAAGATTAGATCTCATTTCAGGTCATGTTTGTAAGAAATTGTAGCCCTGCCGGAGGATTTGAGGCCTGAGAAGTACTGTGTGACCAAGAATGGATTGTGGTTGGTTTTTGCGGGTTTGGGATGATTGATAGGCTGGTTAGTTGTGATGTTGCACATGAAAGCTGTGTTGTTCACAGAAGCTGGAGGGTAGTTGCGAGATATTAATGCTTCTGAAATACTGTTTGAATAATCCATGAGAGACTGTTGGTTGGAGCATATGAGACTTCCTTGAATGCCAAAACTGTAGGGGAGAGAACGTTTGGTATGGCAACCGTCAAATGGAGATACTGTTGAAGGTTGGTTGGTATGATGTGGACTGAAGAGTTGAGATTGCCATTAGTTAGGGACAAATCCACATCAGGAATGTGGCCCGAGTGTGGGAGTAGGACCAAGTGAAATTTCAGCATGCTAAAGTTATTGATATGGTTCAGGAAATTTAGCAGTTCATTTTCTCCATGCGTCCAAATCATAAATATGTCATCAATGAAACTAAGCCAAATGAGGGGTTACAGAAGGACTTCCTACAGAAATGTCTGTTCCAGATGGCCCATGAACAGATTAGCATAAGAGGGGGCCATGCGGGTGCCCATGGCAGTTCCACAGGTTTGGTGATAGATGTTGCATTCGAAGGAGTAGTAGTAGTTATTAAGGATAAGGTGGGCTAATCTGATGATCTCATATCCCTATCCTAATTTGATTCCTTTCCGCTACTTAGCGTCTTATTTCATTGTTATGGGTGTACTTTTTCGATTGGAACTGAAGCAAAACAAGGAATTCCAGGTAGAACAATGAAACAACCTTCATTTTTTTTAAAAATGGGAGATAATAAATTAAGACAAGGTGTTCTCAGCACCTAAATGGATCTCATTACAGTTACAGCAATTTTATAGAAAGAGATAGATACCTGAAATAATCAATTTCTTTAATACTAAATAAGACAGGTTTAGGTTATAAGGAAAGAACAAAATACGGGTCAAAATACACACTTTAGTTAAAGAAATTCTAAACGTTTTGAAGACTAAAATAGGAATTTAAATAGATATTTCAAAATGTGCCTAAAAAATAAATTAAAGATGATTTAAAATTAGTAAGAACAGTAGAAGTCCAATTTAAAAAGGTGAAAGGAAACTTAAAACATTTAATTTGGAAATACGTTAATCAACCACATCTAGACGAAAGTGAAGATATAATTAGTTGTTTAATTGAATAACTTTTAGAGGAAAATAGATACAAATTAAAACACTACTCCAAATGAAACAAAAAAATTAGTATAAACTGTTTGAGAAATACGCTTGGAATGAAATAATTTGGGAGGAATACTCTTTGATAATTTATCACATCTACACCATTAAAAATTATAAATTACACTTCATAAAAAGAAATGTTTAAAACTAATAGGTGTACCTAATATTAAAACATGAAAAGGATTGGAGCAAATTTTGGAATGGCCCATCCCATTATGTTAGTCCATCTGAGTCACCCTTACCATTCTGCCAATGTCGTTTGTTTGCAATGAAATCCGGAGATACAACCTATGAGGACTTCACTGCAATCATTTGCCGAGAGAAGTCTCCTTTCTTACCAAAAAAATAATAATTTACACTCTAAAAATGTCGTTACGCCACATAAGTAAATCTGAAATACTTAACAGTTTACGTGTTGGTGAGTATTTTCTTTTAATAACATTGAATCAACTGTAATATCAATCAAGGAATCAGGAGATATAATAATGAATCACGCAAAAAAGGCCAAGTCTCGTGCTTGTGCAGTGACAAAAAGTTATGAATCTTGTCATGAGCCGAGTCTACACTTTACAGAGTATATTCACTTCACTTTGTGAAATGGAATGCTTATCTCGGTGTTATGGAACGTTTATTTATAATTAAAAAAAAAAAAAAAAAACTCTGGTAACTTGGCCATTAAGCAAACCATATTTTCAAACTTATGTGATGTATTGTAAGGCACATAATATGACCTAAGACCAATATTTTCAGTTTTTATTATTTATTTAAAAATTGGTTTAGATTAAAAAACAAAAATGTAAAACCTCGAAATACACTTAAGACACGCTAAAAAGTTTTTAATGTAATTTTGCCAATCAAAATATTGTTAATTGTTCATTTTTATCATTTAACATTAAAAATTATTTATTAATTTAATTATTATTTAATTTATTAACTTTTTAAGTAACTGTTTTAAATATATGCGTTAAAAACTGTTTGTACCAATCCGCACGGATCCCGCGGGATTGGCGCAAATCCCGCGCGGATCCCGCGGGATTCAAAACACTGCGGGATTGCAATCCTTACTCGTGGGACATAAAAATACACTGTCAGGTGCATTTCTTAATGCATATTTGCACATAGGTACAAAACAGTAATCAAAAATTATTTCCGACCTCCTTCCATTATTAATTTAGTTATAAAACAAACTTTTAATACGCCAATGTAGTCTTGTACCGCAGCGCACCAAACTGATGGCATTTAAGTTGTCAGAACTGGACTGCAGTTTTAAAATAATTTTTTTTGTGTTCAATTTTAATATTGTAATCAAAATTACATTTTTTACAGTTATATAGCACATAAATAATTTATTTAAAATACAGCAATAATACATGCATATTCCCTATTACAATGTTTTATTAGTGTTTCGCAGTGGTTTATTCCCCTAACCTAACATTTATTTTTTTGTTTTGTTATCCAGCTTATTTTGTTTTATTGCAAGTATTTGTACAAGAAAGCATGGCATGCACGAGACAAAGAAATAATCTTGGGTTAGAACTATAAGTATCATACTTTTACTCACCTGATTAACTTTTGAATTGCTCTTGCTGCTTATTTGTGTTAATTTTAATGCAGATGCAGATGGAGTTGTTCCCAACTTTCTTTTTGTTGGCTGCTTATTTTCACTTCCAATTTCACGGGCTTTCTAAAATATACATAATTGTTATTACATTCACAAGAAATATTAAATGGATTGTTCATATATCCAACAAATAATCCAAGGTGCTATTTAAAAATACATGGAATGAGAACACACACTTAAGATGCTGGTCTGCCAGACAAATGACGGTTGTCACACAAAACGAATTTTTCAAATGAAAACTCAGCTCACACTGTCTTGTGACTCGATCCAATCAATCCCAAATAATACCGACGCATTTCTTACATCAGGAGATACATTCAACTTACATATGATTACCCACGGTATCAGTTTGTTATTGAATTCAACTCTACACTAATAAGTTTCCTACTTTTTAGATGGCAACGCCATGTTAACTCTTTGTTTTTTACATAAGAATACGAGTTGGAAATAATGCTTTTCAGAAATAAAAGCTAGAATCTTGACATATGCATGTGTGTATTTAGTTTAAAAGCACTAAACCTGATGCACTTCGTAATTAATAAATCAGGAGCAGGAAACAAATCTATACTTGGTGGGATTTAAAAAAAATTAAGGTTATCAGTAAGTTCACAAAGAGATGTCTTCAGTTGTGTACATGAAATAGTATGGCACCTCGGGTATCATGCAGTGATTCCATTAATAATGTATATGAAAAATCAAGGCTTAAAAAAATTGTAAAATGCTTCGAGTATAGTAACACAAAAGCGAAATGTCGTTACATTTTTGTATTCATGATTCAATCTCTGTTCAATTTATTTCTTGGGCTACTGTACACCCTCTGTAACATTACAAATCATTTTTGCAAAAATTTAAAAGTTAACGGAAGATAAATAACCATTTTACTTTCTGTTGAATATTGTATCTATTACCTATTAAAATTAACTTAATACCCTCTCTACCGAATACCCATTAAATCCTTCATCTATAACAAATGCATTCAATGAACCACAGTAGAAAATTTTCGTTTCAAGAAGCAATATTGGGAATAGTTTATGTCGCGATACACGTCATCTCTAACACAACACTTACGAAATCAGCTTATTTACTACTAGTAATACGTAAATTTCCCCCACCTTATGCTCTAGCAAGAACATTCTGGTCCAGGCAGCATTTCAACATAACCACTATCTCTGCTAATATTGCCACTACAAAATCAAACTATATGGACACACCCTAATACATTAAATGCATCAGAACTACATTTCAAGTAGTAACAACATTTTCTAAATCAGGATTCCTAATTAGAGTAGCACAATTAATTTTATCATTCACCTTCAGTATGAACTGCAACTGGACTAAAGAACACTCAATAACACAACTGGGGGTCAAGTTTACATCACAATACAGTGATTGTGTTACGAGCTGTAATGGATTCTGGACTTTCCATTGGACCTCCCAAATTATGAGTATATTAGTTTACAGTTTTAAATTACGTTGCTTTAACCCTTTGACTGCTGTTGACGAGTTTACTCGTCATGCTGCCTGCTGCCCCCGTGTGCTAATGACGAGTTTAGTCGCAGCCGCCGGTTTTCCCCCGACCGCTGTTGACGAGTTAAGTCGCACCCACCTGCCGCTACCTGAGTGCTGATGACAAATATATACGCGCCGCTACCCCGAGTCGTACAGCGGACTTAACGCCCCATTTCTCAATAGGCTTTCCCAGTTCTGGTCGCAAGCTGATCGTCCGAATGCACCCACCGGGAAAAGCTCAGTGTGTTAGCCTGGTTTATAGAGGCACGATCGGATACACAAGTGCAACACAATTTCTGGACAACATACGTGTAAGAACCACCAACAGGACCACCAATTCGTCAGTGGCATCGGCAGTTCATGGAAACTGGTAGTATCCTCCATCAGAAAGGTGCTAGTCGATCATGCACAAGTGATGAGAATATTGAACGGGTTTGTGAGGCATTCACTCATAGTCCCAAAAAATCTCTCCCCACCGCCACCAGAGAGTTGCAGGTACCATGCTCAACCATACACAGGGTGTTACACAGACGGTTGTACTTTTATGCATACAAAATGCAGCTGTTGCAGGCCATCAGGGAAGGAAATAAACAGATATGTGCTGTGTTTGCTGCAAACATGTAGGAGAGAATGGACTCTGAGGATAGTTTCCTTAGCCATGTTCTCTTCTCAGATGAGGCCACCTTTCACGTGTCTGGGCACAACGTTCGAATTTGGGGTTCTGAACCCCCGCATTCATTTAGAGAGATAGAGTGCGACCGCCCAAAGGTTAATGTGTGGTGCGGTGTTATGCACAACAAAATTATTGGCTCCTTCTTTGCTGAGAAGACAATCACAGGCCCAGTTTACTTGTATATGTTAACAGAATTTGTTGTTCCCCAACTGGAAGTCCTTCAACCGACAGTCATCTTGCACCAGGATGGTGCACCTCTGCATTGGGCTCATGATGTCTGTGATTTTCTATATAAACAATTTCCTGGTCGGTGGATAGGAAGAGGGGGTCCAACTGACTGGCTGCCTCGTTCACCTGACATAACCCCCTTGGATTTCTTTCTTTAGGGATATGTAAAAGACATCAAGTACCACACCCCGGTTAGAAATTTGGCAGATCTCAGGCAGAGGATTTCTGCAGCAATTATGACAACTGATCAAAGGATGCTCCAAAGAACTTGGCAAGAAATTGAATATCACTTTGATATTGTACGGGCAACTAATGGTGCACACGAAGTGTTCTAAAGACAGAAAAAACTTTTAGAGATACTCTTCAAAATGCAAAAAACTGCATTGTGATATCTCATTCCAAACATGATTTATTCAATGTCAAAGTTGTAAAGATAATTCTGGGACACCCTGTATGTTCTGGAACCATTCACCACAATAGCCTGGAACTGCTGTAATTGAAACCAAAACATGCAAGACCATAAAAATAAGCCAATATAATTTAATTTTCTCCAAACATCCAACTGATGCTACAAAACACTATTATTGTATCTAGATCAAACACCTCTGACATGATGTCATTACTCACTTGATAATCTGTCATAAAAGGCAAGTTTTCATCTAATGTAACATCTTTTTCTTAATGAAACTGATAAAAATATTTAAATATACCAACCCTAGCAATTTTCTGCATCTCCTTATTTTCTTGGTGTTTATTCCATTGCTCTTGAATAAGTTCAGATAACCGCTGATCATAGAACAAAAAGGATTCACCACTTTCTTCTTCATAAGCTTTAACTAAATTGCACAGTTGTTGTTCAATTTTTGGCAGTTCCTATAAAATTATTGCAATGTAATTAGAACTAAATCAAATGTCAGAAATTTGAATACTTCGTAAATAAAGTGACATTTACACTGAGAAAATCAGAAATAAAATATAAAGGAAGGTAATTTAAATTTATTTAATTATTTAAAAAGTCGCATGAAACAAATGATTCACAGTAATATTCAAATATGGTCTTACACTTTTCTATGGAAAAGTGTTATCTTCATGTAGCTTACAAATTCCTTGTGCATAAAAACTTATTCTGTTGTGTAAGTTTTGCAATATTAAAACTCCAATGTTTGATACATTTTCCACCAACATCAAAAGTTCTAATCCATCTGCTTCAAAGTCTGAAAATGGTGGTCTTCTCATTCTTTCACACAATATAAAGGCAATGTATTTGAGTGTGAATATATCATGTATTTTTCAAGTAACTAATTAACATAAATGTGCCAAAAATTTTATTTATGGTGAAATTAACTTTTCTAGGTAGCTGTGAAGTTGAAATATATTCATTAGAGTATAAATATGGTGGTTGGTCATCTACAGTGACAAGATGAGCATTAACCACACAAACTGTATTATACGGTAATTATTTACTTGTTGTTTTCGGAAACTTCACGAAAATATCCAGTGAAAATAAGTTCAACAATTTCACAAAGTTAATTTATTAATGTAGTGACACTCGCTAGAATTTTCAAGAAAAAATTCTACGATACTCCAAGTCATTTAAACTTATTAAGTATTATTCCACTAATTATATGAATCAGTGCTTACCTTACATAATAGGTGAACTCCATTAACACACATAACAGACATGAATACAAGTGACATTGCAATTTTTTGGTATTAGATATTCATCAGCAAGTATAACATCACGGATTGGGTGCTGTGGGAAATTGCCTCAGTGATCGTTGAGCAAGGAACATGGTACGAGTAAGTTCAAACAGAGGAAAGGAAAAGAATAATGATTTTAAAGATATATGCCATGCACTGGCTAGTGCAATAGTGTTCAAATCTTTATAGGAAATTAGGCAGTAGTTGCAAGGTAACTTTATATTACATGGGAGGTTTCACACACAGTGTGTCACATAGGAAAGCTTTCCTTAGTGACAGGGTTGCTGTATGTTGCACATATTCAAGCACAATCTATTCCATGAAAAAGAGCCTTGTGGGACAAAGAAGAGGTCCCATATTTCAGGATTAAGAGCTGGCCAAGCTCAAGATGTCTGCTAAGCAACTTCTGGAAGGGCACGGAGGATTTTGGAAAGAATGGTCATTTCTGGGCAAGCTTGAAGGAAATAATAATCTTAACGGAGGATTCAAGGCCTGGTAAGTATTACGCCACCAGGTATGGACTCTGTTGTTTTTAGAGGGTTTAGGGTGGTTGATGGGCTGAGCAGGTAGAGATGGGGCACATGCATGTTTGTGAACTAAATCCAGTAGACAGTTGCAAGATATCAGTGCTTGGGAGACGTTTGAATACCGTGGGAAGGACTGCTGGATTACAGCATTCTTGGCACCCCAAATGTCAAGACTATGATTTCTATTTTTGCAGAAACATTTTTTCTCGAAATGCTGGGAAGATAATATAACACTATGTTCCGAGGGAGTAAAACTGATCCGGCGTATTTTAGCCAACCACTCTCTCAATTTATTCAAATCTCATCGAAATAAGATATTAAACATGTGATCAATGTTGTCAGATCAAATCCAGGGGTTAAGATAATAGAAAAGTCAGAACTTACATGCATACTTAATTGTGAAATGATAATTTGTGCTCTTGTAGCATGTTGGTGCAGTTATACGCAGGGCAAGATTTAACCATCATAGAAAACATGAGTAAGCAAAAAATACGAGCACTATCACTTCGACACGTATCTGACTGTATAAAACTATACACAAAGTTACCAGTGGCCCCCAATATGGCGGCTGGCCCGTTGTTCAAATTTTGAAGGAACATTAGTGCCATTGCTCCTTTCAGTGTATATATAGTATTCAAACTTCTTTGGTTAAAAGGCATCGAGATTTAGGAGGGAAATTTAGAAGATACACAAATACCCAAGTCACATGAGAGGCTTCAGAGGGACTTTGTATTTTTCTATATTCGTTTGAAAATTGCCGCCAAAACACTGGAAGTTGTCATTTAGTCTCTTATCTTGGTACAAGTCGCTGTAACCAAAAAAGAAGTTTAAAATGAGAGAGCTTACAAAAGGTGTTTAGTGCCTCAGTGTAATAACAGGGTGTCCAGCGAAGAGTAATTTTAAAATTCAAGGCTCTTTCCTGGTTTTTCAAGGTTTAAATTTGTTTCCAGGTTACTTGTTTTTAAATATTAACAAATTTTTTTCTGGTTTTTCAAGGTGTAAATTTTTTTTCCAGATTTATTTTTTAAAATATTAACAATTTTTTGCAAAAATATGTTATTTATTACACCGTTACACGAATACAATATATATGTTCTACAACGTTTAACGCAGTAAATCACAGAAACAAATTTATAAATTTTTTTGAATTAAAAACTGTAATTATGACGAACAAATATAATACATCACAGTAAAAACGTATTTAATCTTTATATTAAAGATAAAATAAATAATATTTCATTAACATAATACATTATAATTTACATATAGGCTTACTGTATATGATTTAAATTGATGAAAAAGTTATTTTTTTAAATGATCCATCTCTATTGAGATTTTTGATGCTTCAGCCGAAATTTTGCTCCTTTTTGCTTCCAAATCTTTGATCTCACCCTGCTTTCGTTTGTTCATCAATCGTTCCTCATTTTGTTTTAAGATTTCATTTTTCTGATTCTTCATATCATCTTTGTTCTAAGAGTGAGCACTGCGAAAATATTGTATCAAAAGAGTGAACTCCACCAGCAGTCTGGGCTGCATCATAAATGTACCTTTGAGCAACAAAGCTTTTTTTACTTTGATTTTCAAAATACACTCCAAGTTTATGGAAAAACCTCGTTCAACAGAAGCTTCTCCATGTGAAATCATCAAAATCAATTGCATAAAGTAACAGAAATTTGGACAGGGCTTCAAAGACATGTTGATTATATCAACCCAAAACTGATCTAGGCGACCTTCGCTTCTCTGGAAGGATTTCAACTCTTCTTGAATTCTTTTGTCCCTGCAAAGATCAAGAAACTCACACTTCACAAGGTCTGCCTTGTAACCTGAAATTCTTCCATTTGTTACCAAAATATCAAGACATACGGTCAATATTTTTTGCGCTATTTCGTGTATTAATGCATTCGCTGGATTCAAGCAGGAAATTGTACGTGTTAAGTTATATTTTAGTTGCAATCGTTCTTGAAGTTTTTGAATTATAGCAATAACACATGGTCACACGCTTTCTTTTAAACACAAGAATTCCTTTTCAGAAACTTCTTTGATTTTCTTCAGTGCAAATCGAAATCTTTTGCAAAAATCAAATTCTTTGTATGGTGAAAGTCGATTTTCATCAAAGATTTAGTGCATCTAAGGACATCCAGTTTAATTACCTGTCTCAATGTTTTCAAAAGATTGTTAAATTCGTCATATAAAAGTGGAGCTATTCAGCACGTCACTCCGAAAATCATGTAAGAAAGATTCCAGCAAATGGACTGTTGAACTAAAGAAAGTCAATTTCGAACCTAGTAATTTGTTACTGACAGCTTCAGAAACAATTTTAAAACACTGATGTAGAAGTTTTTTTTTTCTTTGTTTCAGCAATATATGCTCGAATATTCTCCAGAATTTCCACGGCTTTTTCAGCAGCACTAGCATTATCCACCCATCATGTTCCACAGAATGAGTCCGGAAAGGATGAAGATTTAGTTATTTCCATATACTGTGCCTTTCGTGCAGGCGAGATGCTCTCAAAAATGAAACATTTTCCCACTTGGTTTCAGATATGCCTTTTTTGAAAGCGTCGTGGACAATGTGCAAACTACAGCTACCTACTTGCAAAAGCTGTAAGCCATCGAAGGATTGTTTCAGTTCCTTTTTAAAGTCATTAAAAAGTTATAAATTTACATTTGGTCCATCCATGGACAGCTGCACAATTTTGTTAATATTTTCTAAACCAAACGAACCAGTTAAACCTTCAAGCAAGTCATTTGCCCTTGGGAGCTTTAAAAAAACGGAATCTTAATATCGTGTCGATACTAATGATTTCTCGTGGTCCCAAAATCGGATATGAACGTCCATTTGAGTCGTTCTAGAAACAGTATTCATACTTTCATCGAATTCTAACAACCAAATCACATTTTACAATTAAATCGACAAGTTTACGCTTTAAGTATGGAGCAATCCCATAGACGATGCTGTAACAAATTTTTCGATTTCTGTAATTGCATCTTACTTGCAATTTGACTGTCTGGAAATAATGAAGTAAATAACGCCGTACAATCCGCTGAACTCCGAATTGACATGTGACTCCTAATGGTGCACAAACACCACAGGATTTCAGCACGTGTAACCTATTCTGAGAGTAGGTATGACTGCATTACCGATTGCTTCTTCGGCTCGTTCTGTTGCTTAGAGGATACTGTTCCGTTATGTGCTGGAATAGCTATAAAAACAATAAATGACGTTTAGTAGCTAGTAAGCAATATACAATGAGAGAATAATAATGTTCATTTTAGGTTAAAAATTGAGTACAATAGACACTCGGCTTCCACTGTCGGTACGGATTCGGGACTCTGTTGTGACGGTTCTGTTGAAGGGTTTTGAAAGTTTACTATGCTGAATAATGATAGCAGTAATAATGAAACTAAGTAAAATATATGTGCGCATAAACTTTTTATATATTTTTAAATTGCAAATTATGTATAACAAATTCTCATTAAAAAACAAATAATGAATAAAATAATTGTTTAAAAAAACATAAAAACCGCCTTAAAAAAAAAAAAGCACTAAAAATTTTAAAATAACTTTATACCTTGGTTAGGATAAAGTAAATCTAAATGGACAATATTTTACATTATTGTCACTGGTATTTTTACATTAATTAGTTATTTTTGGAGTCGGTTTGACAGGATTTTTCTCTTTGTTTTAAAGTATACATCGACAAATTTCAATAAAAATCAGATAAGGTATGTAGGTTTCTATAAGATTAAGGGGTGTAAAGGGGAGAAGGGGTGGTTTTTTATTTTTATTTTTTTGTTAGAAACCTTCTCCATGAAAAATTACATGTAATTGCCAACTTTAATGGAGATCAGTTAAATCGTGTCAACTGTAGCTTTGAATAAAGAAAATTTGCAAAAATTAAGGGGGTGGATAGGGGGAGAGGGTTTTTAAACCAAAAGTTGACAGTATTTTTCTGTTTATTTTTGACTATATATGCCCAAAGTTTCATTGAGATCGAATAAAAAATGTGGATTTGTATAAAAATTAAGGGGTGAGTGGGGGCAGAAGGGGTGGTTTCTCAATGAAATTCATATGGGACCACTTTGGAGGTATACCCTAGCCGCTAAAAAAATTTCATTGATGACGGTTCAAAATTGGCGAAGATATCGCTGAACATACATACAAAAAAATACAGACGAATTGAGAACCTCCTTTTTTTGAAGTCGGTTAAAAATTGAAATACAATCTAAATTATATTTATGTTTATTTGTATCCTAATTTTGAATTTCGAGTGAAAATATAACGGAACTAATATTCGTATTGTAAGTTACAATGTACCGATAATGAAAGTCGATTGTTTCTGTTATTGTAAACAATAATTATAACATTCCTTTTATAAACTATTAATTAAATATTTTTCATAGAGATATAGGCACTTAGGGACACAATAAAAACTGGACGACTTGAAAGCATTAAAAATAGCGTACAAATAAATCAGAAAATACCATGAACTGATACATTGTTATTCGTGTCAGATTTCATCTTTGAAGTTTCAAACTTTTTCATAAATGCATCCAATGGTAACGTCTTCTTTAATTAGCACTAAAACCTTTAGGTTTTTTACTCTCAGAGTGACTTTGTAAAGCACTTTTCCATGCTCGAAACATTGATCGTTTTTTGCACAAAATGCAAATAGCATTTGTATTGTCATTTGGATCAGGTGCTACCCACGGAAACAGATTCTCGTATCCCTTTTGATATTTAGTTGTGCTTGGGTGCGATTTCGGCATTTTTTAAAATAAAATGTTTCAAATATACTTTTTGTTACAATTTGTACAGAATCGTTCATTCAAGTTCGTTATATATTACCGCCAACTAGGGTTGCCTACCGTCCGGTTTTCGACTGTCCTGTCCTGTTCTGTTCTGTTCTAAACGCGATTTGTTCGTGTCAAGTTCACTACATGCGACCGGGCACTAAACGTCCGGTTATTAAGAAATTTTGAAATTTACGAGTTGATGGTTTCTCAGATGTATAGGAAGTAAACAGAATCGCCACACCTCGCTCCTTATTCCCCCTTTCACTAAACGTAATTCAACTGTTTTGCTCTGTATTTAAACATTTATGAATGTTAGTTGCATATCTGATTATTGTGAAGCGATTGGTTTATTGTTTCAGTTACCTACACTATGTCGAAGACGGAACGTTGTGCTCGTTTCGTTCATGGAGAATTAAAGAATGATTAGGGTTATTAATTTGTACTTTTCAAATACATATTTGAGTACAATACAAAATCAAATACGTTCCTGTCGCTTCAGGGACAAGTAGTTTCCAAATGACTGGCTTAAAACTTGGTGTGTAAGAGAAACGATTGTACCGCATTTCGCAAAATGTGTAAAATAACTTTTACTGTGAAATTTGATGACAAAGGCAGTGAAACACGATTTCTTCCACAGAGGTTTTTGTTATTTTTTAGTTCACGGTTGTCTTAAAAATTATTTGTAAAAAAATAAACAAGGATTGTCCTATAAATTTTACTTTATAAAACACACAACACAAACGAAGGTGCGGAGATGTGGAAGGGAGAGAGGGAGAGGGTTAACCAAGGACAGCTTTATTTCAGATTGGTCTTTTCATCTTCAACGTGAACATCCAATTCTTGGATTTTCTAATAACTTTAGCTGCTCATGCTCTACTAGAACAACCACTTAGGCCAGGTTTACGCCCGCAAGGCATGTCAAAAAAGAAGACAAAATAAACTGTTGCCAGAAACATTTAGGCAGAAACAAAGTAATGGTATAGTGCAGAGCAAATCGACACCTATACTAAAATACGTTTGTTCTCTAAACGAAATTTACTAACAAATCACACACTAACAGACTGCGCGAGAAGCACAGCTTGAGCAACCGACGTAACATTACAAATTAATACACGCATCTGTCCTATTTGACAAGTTCTCAAAACATCGCGACTAAAACTGTTATTCGTGTCGTGTGCCCTTCCTACAGATATGAAGAATTTCCTTGTCAAATTCCATCAATATCGGTAAAGCCATTTAGACAACAAACCTTACAAAAATAAAAAGACATACTTTTGCATATATATTATTAGTGCAGATCTTAAACACACACACATACACACACTGACTGCAAGAGAAACAATGGCTGAGTGATCAATACAGTGTAAAAAGGTGTACACCTACAATATTGTTAGACCACGTACGATTTGCCAAGCATTTCACCCCTAAATTTGTGATATCTACAGTTTAATATGGAATCTGAAAAACTGACTGTTCAGGCATGGCTCATACGATCAAAAACAATTCTTAAAAATATTTACTTCCATCAAATTTGAATCGTGAACTATGGTCCAAGCATTGGTAAGCCAGTGCATTAACCACCGAGCTACCAGGCAGCGATACTGTACGGTACTACAGAGTTTTACACATCCTTGGCGTCGTGTATGTTCGTTTCGGTAATCTTTTGAAATTACACAACAATATGTACTATTTATACAGAAAACGTATCCTATGTCCATCCTAATGCCAAATCGCATCTCCATGTCAAATTTCATCACGATCAGATTAGCTTTTTAGCCCAAGAAACCTAACAAACAGACAGAGACAGAGTTACTTTCACATTTATAATATTAGTATAGGTATATGTCATCCCTCGCGCATCAAACGTTCCCTACCTTACAGTCTGGCCGTCCATGGAAGGCGCATCTGCTCCGATTAAGAATCTCTTTCCCAATACACAGAAAACCTGTGTGGCCCGACTTAGTACACAAACAAATCTGTCGTACAATAGCCCTTCCTGTACAGAGGGTGTACCCTTGGAAACTAACCGTAGCCCCACTTTCATCACTCAGTGGTCTATGTCTTAGTGAGGCATGGAGACCAGCCTTGGCAAATAATTGCAGAGAAATTTGTACTCCTGTCCAGCTGCCACCATAGAGGGCGCCATATTAGCTCGGGCCGGAACAAGAACCATAGCCACGCCCACTGGCAGACAGCTGCAAGTTGGTTGCAGGCCTGGCTCATAGTAAGCAATCGCCAAGGCCATGCAGCCACCGGACGCGGACATGTATATAAGAGTGGCACCCGAACCATCTCAGTATCTGTGGGTCAGCTGACCAGTGCAGATGTCTCCACACCAGAAGACGGCGGAGCTAGCCGTCGAAATAATGTGTTTCCACAACACAAACCGGCGGTACACCCATTAAGACTACATTAAAACAGGGATTATTCCCGTGCAACAGACCCTGTTGTAAAACATACAGCATGCATCCAGCCACTACCACTTACTCGTCCTACCACAGGTGAACATTCCCCATTATTGGTCATGCTACTTGTATGACAACACACCTCTTTATCAACTTAGTTTCCATTGCTCCAACTCGTATATAGAGGCCTCACTACTAAGGGACCGTGCACAAATTACGTGGCTCGGTCCAGGGGGTGGGAGGGGTTGGCTGGAAGGCTACGCTAGGCTACGTGGGGGGAGGGGGAAGTTCCGAGCCAGGCCAAGTAGCTTTCCTTTCATAACATTTTTCACAGT
Organism: Vandiemenella viatica; assembly: GCA_031002005.1. Taxonomy (NCBI): domain Eukaryota; kingdom Metazoa; phylum Arthropoda; class Insecta; order Orthoptera; family Morabidae; genus Vandiemenella; species Vandiemenella viatica. The sequence goes on along the minus strand of JARYHS010008075.1, from coordinate 115,412,472 downwards.
TAAAATGAGGAATAGAACTCATAACAGCATGTGAATATTTATTTCCCTCAGTTAATTATCTCCGTATTTAATTTTCTAGCTATCAGAATTAATGGCCACAGGCAGACAGTATTTAATAACGAGGCCCATCCAGATGCAAAACATGCCAGTTCCCACAAACTGAATATTTTTAACATCTGTTTCTCAGTTAGGGCGATCATGGTTTTCCCTGACAACACAACCTCCTCTGAACTACATAGATGGGAACTAGACTATCAGAATATCCTGGACTCCAGACATTCTCCTGGCCTCAATCTCCAATAAATTCCTTCAACCAGACCCAGCACTTATCTTTACTATTCACATTTCTTATATTTCTGCTATTTTATTTTTTACTTATAGTTTTTCAAAATTTGATTTGTATATATGTATCCTCACTCAGTTACTATGTTGGTCTACCACAGTCAATGATAATGTACAGTCAACAGTACTGATTATCAATCCAATATTGGAGCTTCCCCCACCCCTTTTCCTAGACTACTATCCGCGCCACCAGCACCGTTCACCAAAAAGCAATCTGTGTACACATCTAATTCTGCGTAGTGTCTCACTTCGGCACGAATAAGGCTGTATGATGAAATATTGCACTTCTCTTGCGTTTGTGGGTTTTGTGTGTTCGTCGCCCCAGACGCCTTCATTTGTGGTAGATGTTGGATCATATTTACCTATCCTTCCTTATATATAAATAGGACAATGAAATCAAAGGCGCTAAGTCACACAACACTTCCATTTCCATCTTTACACTATGCACAAACCACTTCCTTCCAACTGTATCCTGGTAACCATTTATGTCACATCACTGTACACACACATTCCATATTGCCGTGGTCTTAGTGCCATGGAATATTTTCTGGATAAATTCCCTCCGAACATCCGCCCCAACACATCTTTCTTTACCACTTTGGCTGAACTGATACTTAACAACAACTACTTCTCCTTTGAAGGCAATATCTACTACAAAACCTGGCACTCGAACAGACATGTTTGGAGAACGTCACCCCCAAACTCCACATGTGTCTTAGGTTCATAGATGACATTTTTATGATCTGGAAACTTGATGAAAACACCCTTATAAATTTGCTGGACAATCTTAATAACTCACTGAATTTCACATGGACCTACTCCCACACCCAGGCCACTTTTGGATGGACCTATCGCTCTCCAATGGCCACCTCAGCTCCTCAGACCACACCAAAACCACCAACTCACAGCAGTACCTCCATTTTGAAAGTTGCCATCCATATCATACCAAACGTTCCCTCCCCTACAGTATTGGCATTTTTTTTATTTATTTTTTTTTAACAGTTTAACGTCCCTTTTTAACAACGTGGTCTTTAGAGACGGGAAAGGATGGGGGCAAGGAATGGGAAGGAATTCGGCCATGGCCTTTTGAAGGAAGCATCCCGGCATTCACCTGGAGTGATTTGGGGGTATTGGCATTTGAGGTAGTCATATAAGCTCCAACCAGAAATCCCTAAGGTATTCATACATTTCACAAGCATTGGTATCCCATAACTATCACCCAGCTTTGGTTCACAAGCAACTATGACAAGTCACATTGCAACCTGCTCAACCTATTGACTGCTCCAAACACTCTGAAACCAAGCATAGTCCAGTCCTGGTTACACAATACTTCCCTGACCTTGAATCGATCGACAGAATCCTCGGCAGGGTCATGATTTCCTACTAACCTGCCAAGAAATGAGATCAATTCTTACAAAAATCCTCCCTAGCCCTCCCAAAACTTGTTGCAGCTGGCCTCCCAATCTTGGGCAACTCCTAGTTCACAAACACAGACTTCCTTGTCCCATCAGACAGCCCGAAGGATCTTTCCCATGAAATAGACCCTGCTGTAAGATGTGCAACATACACCATGCCTCCATGTTTACCAACCCTATCACTGGCGAGAGCTTTCCTACCATAGGACACGCCACCTGTGAAACCTCCCATGTAATACACCAGCTAACCTGCAAACACTGCCTGGCTTCCTGTATAGGTTTAAATACCAATCCATTAGCCATAAGAATGAATGACCACTGACAGTTTTCACTCGGAATACAAAACATCCAGTAGCTATCCATGTCATCTCCCCACGACACCTATAATTAATTCTTGTTTCATGGTCTGTGCTGTAAGAGTCCTCTTAAACAGCTGCTCCTCTGAACTCAGAAGGTGGGAGCTTGCCTAGGCACAAGGCAATCTCCTGGTCTCAATTTGAGATAACACCCAGTCAGTACTTTTCCTTCCCTGTATCCTCTCTTTGCCTACATCCCCACCAACTAAATTGAACCACCACATGCCAGAGGTGATGTTTAACTGCATAGATCTTTTTTTTTGTTATATACTTTTGCTTTCTCACATTTATGTTATGAAAATTTTAGTGTATTATTCTGCTCTGTTTGCAACTGCATTGCTTGGGTACTAGCTCCAATTCACTGTCCCCCTCTCCCTGTCCTCTGTTTGAATTTACGCCTACCATGTTCCTGACTAACCGTAATTCTGTGAGACGATCTCCATAGCACCCTCCCTCCACAATGTTCTCCTGCTGACAAAGAGCCAAGCCCAGAAATATTCTTGTTTTTCCTGTTCTTGTGGTTGGTTGTGTGTGTGTGTTCATACCATGAAACCATCTTTTAAGGTAAGTGGTGGTTCATTTCGCTATCCTTTTTTTGTGTGTGTATATATCTCAGAGGGCGGTCCGATAAGTACTTAGCTGTTGTTGTTTTCGTGGCTTTAGGGCGCGTCGACAACGAGGTCATTAGCGCCCTAACAATTACCAGCAAAGGCTGTGATTAAATTTCATAATAAAAGAACTGTCTGCATGGTCGACTGTAAAGGGGTCGACCATACAGACAGCACATAAAACAAATCACAAAAATAATATGTAGCACTAAAGGGGCCGCCTGGAACTAAGACCGTTGTACACCTGGATGGCTGTAGAGGAGCCAAACAGGTTCACAGAATACTAAAAAAAACACTGAATATCTCGCTGGCTGTAAAAGGGGCAGAGCGAAATGAATTAAAACAAAATTAAAAAAATAGAACAGAGCACATGGATGGTGGGCTGTAAAGATGCCTGCCACCCATTCTAAAATTACGCCGACCTGCCTAAAATTTTAGATATCAGGCCGGCAGATACACAAAAACTTTAAAACCTTGGCCACATTCCTGGTCTCATTATTTAAAATCAGGGCCAAATCGTTGGCCAGGCCAACATCTGCCCTAAAATCTATAAAGGATACACAATCAATTAAAATGTGGCGCACCGTCAATAGGTACGCCACAAGTATCACATTCCGGGTGGGTCCTCCCGGCGGAAGAAGAAAGCTGTGAGTCAGAGGACAGGGCCCTATACGGAGGCGAGTGAAGGAGAACCTCATCCCTCCTCGCCTGCTGAAAGGAGCTGCTCCACGGCTGAACGGTCGGTTTGACCAGCCGGAGCTTATTATGCTCAACCTCCAGCCACTGCCTCTGCCAGATGTCAAAAACAAATCTTTTCCCCGCCGAGGCAAGGTCAGACTTTGGGACCGGATCAAAGTCAACTCTGACCTTGTTGCAGGCTAACTTGGCAGCTTCATCAGCTGCCTCGTTCCCCCTGATTCCCACATGACCAGGTACCCAGCAGAATACGACCTCCTTTCCAGAAGATTGGAGCGATCGGAGGGTGTCCTGTATGCCTTGGACAAGACTATCTGCTGGGTACATGCTTCCTATAGCCTGGATGCAACTGAGGGAATCACAGCATATGATGTACTTCGTGCCGCGACTTACTTTCATATGCTGGAGCGACTTTAACATAGCGTAACACTCAGCAGTGTATACGCTGCAACAGCTATTAAGTTTGTAGTTATAAGTCGCTCGAGGGAATACCACAGAGCAGCCAACTCCGTTAGCCTGCTTAGACCCATCCGTGTATACCGGGGTAAAATCACGAAACTGATTTAAAACATCGCTAAAATTTCGGATAAAAACACTGTCAGCGGTACACAGCTTGTTATACCGCGTCAGATCTAAAACTGTTCTGGGCCTCTTTAAAAGCCAGGGAGGAGTTTTACTCCAACCCTGGTGATAAAAAGAGGGCATCTGTAACCCAAATTCCTCCAATATAGCCTTTGTACGGTAGCTGAACGGTTTAGTTGCTCTTTGACGGTTGGTATATAGCCGCTCAAAGTTGCGATGAATAACTACGTCGTACACGGGACTGCCAGGAGTTGTGGCAATATGTATATAGTGTCGCACCATGAGGAGACGCCGGCGGATGGAAAGCGGCGGCTCGCCAGACTCAGCACAAATGCTGGGTATCGGACTGGTGCGGTATGCACCTGTGGCGAGACGAATTCCTGCATGGTGGACACTATCCAGAATACGGAGGTAGCTGTCCCGTGCCGAACCGTAGACAATGCAACCGTACTCCAACCGCGACCGTACAAAGGCTCTATAAAACTGTAGCAGGCAGGAGCGGTCAGCGCCCCACGACCTGCCACACAGACACTTTAAAACATTAAGCGCTTTCAGGGCTCTGGCTTTAACATCCTTAAGATGTGGCAGCCAAGTAAGCCTAGTGTCTAAAATAAGGCCCAGATACCGAACAGTTTCGCTAAAACTTAAAACGGTGTTCCTCAAGGTGAGATGAGGTTCTGCTAAAGACTTCTACTGCGGCTAAAAAGCACACACCGGGTTTTCTCAGCAGAGAAACGAAAGCCGGTGTGTGCTGACCATTCATCCAGCCTGTTCAGCGTGAGCTGCAGCTGCCGCTCAGCGCTTATCAGGCTAGACGATGCAATAAAAATTAAAAAGTCGTCAACGTATAAGGAGAACCGGATGGGCCTCCTTATAACAGTTGAGATGCTATTAATTGCTATGGCAAAAAGAGTCACACTTAAAACTGATCCTTGAGGAACACCGTTTTCCTGAATAAAAATGTCGGACACTTCCCTACCGACTCGGTACTGGAAGCAACGTCGCGATAAAATGATTTTAAAAAACGGGGTAGATTTCCCCTAAATCCCCATTCATATAACTGTTTTAAAATAACATGTCGCCAGGTAGTATCGTATGCCTTTTCGATGTCAAAAAATATACCAACTAGGTGTTGGCTGCGGATGAAAGCGTCTTGAATTGCCGCTTCCAGTAGGATCAGGTTATCCGTGGTGGAATGGAACTTCCTGAATCCACACTGAAAACGGGTCAGCAGCTTACGGGACTCGAGACACCACACGAGGCGGCGATTCACCATCCGCTCTAGTGTCTTCCCAACGCAGCTCGTTAAGGCGATGCTGCGATAGCTGCCTGGCAAACACTTGTCTTTTCCTGGCTTTAAAATCGGGATTAACGTTGCTTCTTTCCACGAGTCGGGGAAGTGTCCTCCGGTCCAAACATCATTAAAATACCCAGGAGGTACTCTTTAGCATCTTTGTTAAGATGCCTCAGCATCTGGTACTGGATCAGGTCAGGCCCTGGCGCAGTGTCTTTGGCGTTGTTAAGAGCCGACTCCAGCTCCCAAATGAAAATGGGCTATTGTAGTCTTGCAATTCCGACGAGCCGAAGTTAAAGTTTTGCCTTTCGGCAGATGTTCTTCGTTGTTGGACCTGTTGGTCCAATTTGGCAGATGAAGTGATGGCAGCGAAGTATTCTGCCATCAACTGCGCTATTCTTCGCTCGTCGGTAACTACACGCCCCCGATCCAGTAATCCAGATACTGGTGGTCGTGAGTACCTCCCGGATATTCGGCGGATAGACTCCCATACCTTTGATGATGACGTGAAACGATTAATGGTGCTCACAAAGGTCTGCCATGACCTCCTCTTGCTCTCCTTAATGACACGACGTGCCTTAGCTCTAGCAACCCGGAACGCTGCGAGGGTTTCGGGTGTCGGCTGCAACTTAAACCGACGCAAGGCCCGTCTGCGACCCTGAATAGCGGAGCAACATTCGTCGTTCCACCAGGGGACGGGCGTTCTGCGCAGTGCTCCAGAGTTGCCAGGCATGGAAATATCAGCAGCCTGGTGAATCACATCAGTTAGATGTTTCACCTTATCCTCGATGTTGCTGCGCTGTTCAAGGGTGACTGACCGGCTGTAGAGCTGCCAGTCAGCTCTGCCGACATTCCATTTCTTTGTCATAGTTCGATCGCCACGTTCACACTCAACGTGGTCGCTTCCGTGTAGGTCGCGATCCACTTCCCAATGCACTGAGTCTGCAACTGAAGGAGAGCAAAGAGAGAGATCAAAGGCAGAGGACGAACCGGAAGCAGTAGTGAAGTGTGTCATCTGACCGGTATTTAGGATGCACAAATCCTCCTGCTCCAATAATCTACAAATCTCTCGGCCTCTGGGGCAATTGGTGTTCGAACCCCACAACGCATTGTGGGCGTTAAAATCTCCCAATAGGAGAAAAGGCCGAGAGAGTTGCCGTGTGATGTCAGCAAGCTGACCGCAATCAACTGGTGATCCTGGCGGTAGATATATGGAGCATACAGTCAGTTTCACAGATCCATACAGTTTCACTGCTACTGCTTGTAAAGGAGAAGTGAGAGCTAACGGTTCGGAGTGGACAGTATTCCGTACAAACACCGCCACTCCCCCCCTTCGCTCGATCACCCTCGGTATCGTCCTTTCGGTAAAGATCAAAACCTCTTAGCACAGGTTGACGTGTTGGTCTGAAGTGTGTCTCTTGGAGACAGAGACACAATGGATCAGACCGTGCTAAGAGTTGTAACTCCTCTTTGTGAGCCATAAAACCATTAATGTTCCATTGGAGTATGGGAGCCATCCTACCTGTTTAGCTTCACCCGCCCCGGATCGGGTGGGTCTTCGGTCAATATCTGCTGAGGAACGGGACCGGACTCGTCCACCAGCATTTCACTTTCTTCTGGCTCCGAAGAGACAGACATCTCCGACTCAGAAGAAACGTCCAAACCCTCTTTGGATTTTTTCTTCCTCGCCCTCTTTCCCTTCTTATCCCCTCCACCAGGTGTACTGGGAGGGGATGAAGAGGGGGATTTCAAGAAATGAGTCGGGTCTGTCTGCCTGAACTTCGGGCCCCGGACCTTCTGATCGCCTCCATTAGAATTTGTAGCTGGTAGTGTTGCTACTACTTTCACTGCACGAGGTGGAATTGGAGGTGCAGTGGCTTTAACTGGTAATGCTGGTGGAACCTTCACTACTGCTGCTGGTGTGGTCGAGGTCGCAGGCATGTTGCTACCGACGTCCGTGGCCCTAGATGTAGTGGCCTTGGCGGATTTTGCACCGCATTTGCACTGACATGAGCACTTTGTGCTAGTGCTGATGTCTGCAACGGACGCCTGGATAGCAACACTGTTTCCTGACGGGAGCTGAAGCCATCTTTGCAAAACTTGTTGCGAAAACGGGAGCGGATAGCATTTTCACTTTCTTCTTCGCTTCACCATATGGTAATCGCTCTTTGGTCTTCAGCTCCTGTATCTTGCGCTCTTCAAGATACACTTGACACTCCCTACTCCAGGCAGGGTGCAACCCGGAGCAGTTGACACACACCTGTGGGAGCGTGCAACCAACACCGGGCTCATGTGCGCCCTTGCCGCATCTACCACAGGTGGGGTTACCTTTACACGACGCCGTCGTATGTCCGAACCGCCGACACTGAAAACAGCGCATCGGGTCCGGAACATACGGACGGACGTTCAGGTTAATGTAACCTGCTTTGATGTTCTTTGGTAGAACTGGAGTGTCAAACGTCAGGACGAAGGTGGCAGTCTATTCAATACTGCCATTAACCCTTCGCGTTATCTGACGTACCTCGACCACTTTCTGATCTTCCCACTCCTTAACGAGCTCCTCGGTCCCTAATTCCATTATGTAACGGCAGGTGACTACGCCTTTAGAGCTATTCAAGGATTTGTGGAGTTCGCAGGTAACAGCGAACTCCCCGAGTTTCACACAGTTAAGGAGTTGGGTCGCTTGCCTACTGGTGCATGTATGCAGCAGCAGCGTCCCGTTCCTAAGCTTTTTTACCGAGTTAAGGGTCCCTCCCAGACCCTGTAGTCCTTTATGAATAAAGAAAGGCGAAACTTTCTCAAATGACCCTTCCGATCTTTGCATTACGACAAAGGCGTTCGGAATCGAACATTCCTTTCCGTTACTTTTTACTTCAGAACCGGGGGGGGGGGGGGGGGGGCTATCGACCCTCACCCGCTTCTTAGAACTGGGTGTATTGGGATTAACCTGCGGCACACCCGTATCGCAGGGTTTTTTGGTTTTAGTGGATGACTTCATTTTGGTCCCACGAGTAAAACCATTTTAAAAAGAAGCGCTAATACAACAGGGGTGCGCAGGTGCCCCTGAGGGTTGCACGTTAGCGAGTGAATTCCCTCTCCACCCATTCACCTCCTCGGCACGTGGCTGACCTTGAGGTTGAGGTTTTTTTTTATAGAGGTTTGTACCGTCCTCGCGATCCGGGCGATGAAGCCAAGATCCCCGTTCTCCTAGGCACACAACGTTCCACCGCCACGCCCTACAGTGGTCGTTGAAGCATGGTAGGAGTTTACGGTGTGGGAAACTTGCGGCGCTCACAAGTTTCCAACTCTGGCACCGCGGGTTCGCCAAACCCGTACCTGGCACTTGCGTACCAGGCCCCTGCCGGGAAGTACTTAGCCGAAGTGGCGATAACCACCTCATTCGACTCAAATTTCTACCCAGCGAGTGTATTCTTCAAGTTTGGAAACAAAACAAAGTCGCACGGGCCTAAAACTGGATAATATGGTGGATGGGGCCAATGTGGCAGTGCTGATGGCGGAGGTGTGAGCCGGTGCGTTGTCATGGTGGAAAAGCACTTATTTCTTCACCAAATGGGGCCGTTATTTCTGCAATTCGGCATCAAATCGGCCCAATAATTCGACATAGTAAAGCCCTGTGATCGTTTTGCCCTTCTCGAGGTAGTCAGTGTAGATCACACCTTGTGAATCCCAGAAAACGGTCGTCATCACCTTTCCGGCCGATGTTATAGTCTTCGCCTTTTTCGGAGCACGTTCGCCAGGTAAAGTCCACCGCTTCGACTGTTCCTTGGTATCTGGTGTGTACCACTGGATCCATGTTTTGTCAACGGTCACATAACGATACAGAAACTCCTTCCGATTACGCTTAAACAGCGTCAAACACTGATGTGAAGTGGTCTCACGGTTGCGCTTATTGTCCGGAGTTAGCAAATGCGGCACCCATCGCGCCGACAGCTTTCTCATGCCCAAAATTTCATGCAAGATATGACCCACGCAGTCTTTTGAGATGCCTACTGTTCCAGCAATCTCACGCACCTTCAATCGGCCGTCTGCCAATACGAGATCGTGGATTTTTTTGTCACGTTATCCTCCATGGTAACCGTTTTCGGTTCACCTAGGCGTGGTTCATCAAAAACCGACGTGTGACCATATTGAAACTCATTAAACAGATTTTTGACAGTCTCCATCGAAGGAGAAGAGTCTACGTAGACAGCATCCAAGTGCTCTTTGATTTTGCTGCGCAATTTTCCTTCCAAAAACAGGAATCGAATCACCGACCGATATTGCTCTTTTTCCATTTTTCTAAAATCTGCAGACACTTCCACTTTCACAAGCAATCAAAACAAAACTATGAGTCAGATTTGGCTGAAATTTTAACAATAGCTGTCTAAGATAATGTACTACACAATAATAAATTTCTCTGGCGACAGTGGCGTCATCAGGAAGAGAGGCTAAGTACTTATCGGACCTACCTCGTGTGTGTATAGGAATTAAATTACAATAGGATGTGGGCCCGAACACACAGTAAAGACAAAAATACAACTGATAAAGAAATTTTAGGAAAGAGCCCTTTGTTAACAAAACATTGTGGTAGGTGGGTGATGTGGGAGACTGCCTCACAGAATGTCATATATATATATATATATATATATATATATGCTAAGTAGTTAAAAGGAATTACAAATTGGGATAACAAAATGAACCACCACTTACCTCCGATGATGGCTGCATGGCATAAACACCCAAAAAAGAAAGAACACAAATGACATAATTTTCGGGTCTTCGCCCTTTGTGAACAGGAGCACATTATGGAGGGTGAGCGTTAAAAGAGACAGTCTCACAGAATGACCATTAGTCAGGAATGTGTTGTGTGTAAATTTAACCACACGACAGGTTAGTGACTTGGAGCCACCACCAATGAATCACAAAATTATCCTTGCCCCCATCCCTCTATGTAAATAGAACAACCACTAACTGGAGCCAACATTTAACTATATTAATTCTTTGATTTGAGATTCTTTTTTTTTTTTAAAAAAAAAAACATTATTTCATTTACTTATTTGTTTTGACATGTCATCCACAGGAGTCTTCACACTGTACTGAATTCCTGCGGTCAAACATGTACAGTTCTGCAATTATAATTATTTGTGTACCGCCATGACACTAAGCTGTGAAACAAATTTCATTGTAACCATATGTCTCCTTGGTGTTTCAATTTTCATGAAGTGTAGTTTAATTAACTATTGAGATCCAATACTGGTATGTTTCAATCAATGTGGATTTTATTTTAACAGTAAATGTACAGAAATGAGAACTTGTCCAAACATGTATTATAAAATAAAAGCAGATTGTAACAAGGTCATCAAAATGCTTGAATTTAATCTTTACAATGGCAGAACGACACATGCCGATTTCTTATGTGATGAACAATCCCAACATAGTTTACAAGACAGAAATTTTTCTAAAAAAAAAAAAAAAAAAACTGATGATTGGTAAGATATAGTTCAATTTCAACTAGACAAGAGTTGAAAGCAACACCATTCACATCAAAACAGCAAGTAGCCATTTTGCATTAGCAAATTACGGGCTATTTTTTCTACTGATCAAAAGACTCAAACGTGTATAATAGCATTATTCAGCAGCCAGATTCATTTTCAGACTAACACAGATGTACAGAACTTTTACAATACCTATTTGTTATATACATTATAGAATTGTGTTTAAACAGAATAAATGTTATGGAGTACATTCTATCCAGTGGTAAAGAGGTTCCTAACCTAAGATTTGTTTAAAAATATAATCATGTAAACACCAATTATATAAGCCAGAATAGTGTTTCTAAAATTGCTGCATAACAGTATAATTAATCAGATTTTTTAACGTGATCACAAGATTTCACTTTTAAGCTATTTTTACTAGTGGCTTTACACGTCGTCCATGTCGAAGTCATTAGAGCAGGCTGGGACTGCAGACAAGGAACGGGAAGAAATTTGGCCAAGGACTTTTGAAGGGAGCATCCCGGCATTTGCCTGGAGTGATTTGGGGAAACCTGGAAAACCCAAATATGTATGACCGGACGGGGATCATCCCGAATGCGAGGCCAGAGCGATAACAGGTCACCCACCACGCTCGCTAGTTTTAAGCTGAAAATCAAATTCTTCATAGTTTCCACGGAATAACATTAACTTCAGTCACCAACAGTAATAATAATTCAAGAATAAAATAATATACCTTCTGTATAGTCTTCCTCTCTTTTTCCTCACGAAGTAACTGGCCTCCACGATTATCAAATAGTCGTTTTGTATCAGATGCTCTGCTTTCTAGCTCCACCATCTTTTCCCACAGCCTTTTCCTTTTTTCCATTAATTGGAATACAGTCCTTTAACAAACATGTGCCACATTAATGTCATGTCATTCAATATTCCTATGAACATTACATTTCTTTAATAAAGGCTCATCAAACATGAGACCATAAGAGGAAGGAGCAACAAATTCAGGCATAGTCTTTTGAAGGAATAATCTTTGATATACGAGAGAAAAACCTTAACTATGTAATTGCAGGCTTCCGCGGCAAGAGTCAGTTGATTCTTGGCTGTCCGGGTGGTGCCGCGTCATGTTCCTTGTAGCCGACGTTCGACCCTGTCTGGAAGAAGACCCCAGAATGAAGGTTGGAAGAAAACCCCAGAATGAGGGTCGAAACGTCGGCTACAACGAACATGCCACGGCGCCACCCGGACAGCCAAGAATCAAACCTTAACTATGTTTTAAAAAAAATTTATGTATTTTGCACATATACAAGTACCCTGCATTATTTTTCGACAGTCTCTTCCATGTTCAATGCATGTCAGCCAGTACTTCCGAAGTGGCTGAATTCTCTTACAAAATTTTTTTGGAGAAAGACAACACAACCACTCTTGCACTGCCTGGCACACCTAGTCATCAGATTGAAATTTTGTCCCATAAAGTGCTTCTTTTAAAGGTCAAAATATATGGAAATCACTTGGAGCAAGGTCGGGCAAATATGTTAGGATGAATATGGTGGGATGAGGCAGACATTCAAACAGCATGTCTACAATTGTTGCAACCGTTGCTCAAGCTATATGGGGGCCATATATTGTGATGATGCAGAAAAACACCTGTCGATAGCAATCAACTTCATCAGGCCAAAGATGATTTTTGAGGTGGTCTGTGTATATGTTACTGGTAACAACGGTCTCTCACGGCATGTAGTGTTCCAAGAGGAAGCCTTTTTTGTCCCAAAAGAGGATCAGCATAACCTTTCCTGCGGATGGCTGTGTTGGAAACTTCTTTCATTGTGGTGATGTCGAATGGTGCCATTCTTTGCTAGCTCCCTTCGTTCCAGGCTGATGGTAATGGACCCACGTTTCGCCTCAAGGAAGACATCACAGTCACGTTCCAGGCACCTCATTAAGTTCTTCATATGCATCAACACGACTGCTTCAATATGCTATTAGATAATATTATAAATTGAACTCATTCTCATAGATTAATGCTTCCGGAGACTAATTTTTTCAATTTTGAAAAGAAAACTGGATTATTTTTAATAAAAAAGTGAAATAAAAATTGTACTTTTCTTACCTCTGGTCATGCGACAGAAAACACTCTAGGATTGGTGGTCGCCTGAGTGACGTCACACGTCTCTAAACGCTGCGGCTGGGAATGGAGCATTTCCTATTATCCAAGTTTTCAATTATTTTTATTGTTTGTTGCTGGACATTTCTTGTTATTAATGAAATTTCATTTTGAATACAAAATCAAGAATATGTAAAAGCCTACAGCGAAAAATATCGAAAATAAACGCCTTATTTGTGGGGCTCGCTACAGGGAAAAAAACCGACTTTTATTCTGCTGGGCTTAAAAATGTAACAGCTTCAATTTGAGACTCATTTATATTTAAATTGAAAGTTAGAGATTCATTGTTTTGCGTTAGCAAACCATACGTCGAAAAATTCTGTATGCGATATTTGTACAGTCATGCTGAAAATAAAGAAAAGTTGTATGGGTGTCGCAAATATGTGCAAACAAATGAAGGTATTTCTGGTAGCTAATAAGCAGCTCTTTCAAATAAATATAGTAAGAGATCGGTATAATGTGGTATAATGAACTAAAACTCAACATGAAATTGACTCAGTAGTTTTTTTTTTAATTAAAAATAATCTCGCTCTGTTTTAACGATGCTATTATATCACAGAAAAATCGTGCGTAAACTTACCTCGAGTTTCGCCAAAAGCAATAGCAACACACAAATCACTACTAACACCCAGAAACACAGCGTAATCATCAACCAGGCTCAGTGCAAAGGATCACAAGAAGACCATGTTCAAACCGTTCTTTCTATTGTTAGGTGTGAATTCGTCGAAAATAAACCTTTGTTCAGAGTAATGTGGTTTATCTACTTGGAATATAAATAACTATTTTACCTGAATAGACTATTATCAAAACTGACTTTTGTCCTTCTAGATTTAGAAAATATCACACTGTGCGGAGTCCTCCCGGATGCAAGGCCAGAGCGTTAACCACTCACTCACCACGCCAGGAACAATTAGATGTTGTGGGCCATTTTTCTTAATTGCAGATTAAATATTATGGATAAACGATATTTTTTGTCAATAAAACTGAATTTGTTTGTTAATTCATTTACCTACCTCGTTTCACTTCATCTCACACGAAGAAACTGTGAAGTGTTTACTATTAACATAAAGAGAAGCAATTAAGAAGTAGTGTCCAGGTAGCTGTACGATTGAAGAGTGGCAATGGAATTCAGAACGTCCTACGTTCGAAACTTGGTTGGGATAATATTTTTTGTGTGCATTTTATCAGTTTTTGTTTGCTGTTTTTTGCACTACCATGGTTTTATTCGAAGAATTCATAATAGTTGCTAAACATCATGCAAGTGTTTGAAACCAGTTGCTACCATAAATGAAAAGTTTTAGTTTTTAAACTTACCATAGAGAGAATATCATGCAAAAAATACAGGTGCATGGCAGTGAATAATGGAATTTATTTTAGAAGTGACATCACTTGTAGAAATTTCATGCTAATCTCGCAACAGTTCCAGAACGCTTTATGTCCTTATCGTTGGAATTTTTACATGACGATACAACTGCAGGTTACCTTCCTGACATAACTGCATCTATTAGGCGGTTTTTACTTTTAAAATGCAAGTCATTTTCATTTTTTTAAACCTGTTTTTCGGTGTGCAAGTAACGTCCAATTTCCTATTTGAAATCTTCTTTGGTTGTTTCAAACGGTTTTAATTCGCTTGTTATCCAAGAAGTTTTGAAGCCTTCAGAAAAAAGAATATTAAAATTAAATTGATGTTCTGGTAGATTTTCAGGGAAAAATGATTATGCAATGCAACCAACAGCAACTAGTATCCAAAGAAAATGACAAAAGTAAACAAACTGAACATATTCCGAAGCGAGGATCGAACCTCAGGACCCTAACCCTAATAATTCTCGCCTTAAACAACGTGTAACATTTAACTCTACGAAATTGTGGTGTAAATGAATTTCACAGAAAATCGTGACTTTGTCGCAATATCAAATTGTAGTTGTTACATTTTAAGCTCCACAAAATAGGATGGGGTTGTTTCTATAGCCAGCCCCACAAATAAGATGTCTACTTTAATTATTTTTCCGCTGTAGGCTTTTGAAATTTTTTTTCGATTTTATATTCAAAATGAACTTTCATTAATAACAAGAATTAACCAGCAACAAACAAAAAATAGTTGAAAACTTGGGTAATAGGAAACGCTCCATTCGCAGCGGCAGCGTTTACAGACGTGTGATGTCACGGCTTTCGTTGCACGCATCAAGCAGCAAATGAGCGTTTTGGCGGGCTTATAAATTCTTTAAATTTTAACTTTGAATTTTACGCAAAATAATGCACTTTCGTCAAAAAATCTCTTCACTCGGTGAATAAGGTGTACCAATAAACAATTTAAAACCATTTTCAAGAAGCAGTCAAATACCCTATTCCGGAGTCAGCTGTAGTGGCACCCATTGCGCAGACACCTTACCAGGGGGGACCCAAAAGTAATGGGAATTGTTCGACCCATTGTCCATTACGGTCATGCCACCTGAGTCAGTGGGCGAAGTTTTGTCACTTTCGCCCTTGTTTCTCTCTCATTCTTTTTTTTTATCAAGACAACTTTTTTCATTTCAGCGAAAACACGGCAGATTGTCGAGAGTTGTGAAATTTTGTTTCCTGTTGGGGAAATCGGCCGTGGAAACTATTGTAATGCTGAAGACTGCTTATGGGTGTGCTGCACTAAGTAAAACTAGACTCTAAAAAATGGAGAAACATCAATTGATGATCAACCCCGTTCAAGATGCCCCTCAACGTCTAGAAGTGACAAAAATGTGAACAAAATCAATGCCCTCGCTCATGAAGACCATCGCTGAACCATTGATCAACTCTGTGAGATGTCTGGAATGTCATGGAATTCAATTCAAAGGATTTTATCTGACGATTTGCACATGAGAAGGGTTGCAGCCAAATTTGTCCCTCGCTTTCTCAGACGAGCAAAGGGAGTGTCGACTTCAGGCATGTCTTGAGCTTCAAAATCAGCATAAAGAAGACCCCAAATTTTTTTCGAAGGTGATTATGGTGATGAATCATGGTACTATGGATACGACCCCAAAACAATCAAGCCAGTGGAAGACGTGTGAATCTCCTTGTCCCAAAAAAGCTCGCCAAGTGAAGTCGAACGTCAATACATTAGTTTCTTCAATTGCATAGGTGTTTTGCATGCGGAGTTCGTTCCCCCGGGTCAAACTGTCAACCAGGAGCTCCACTTGGAAGTTTTGAATAGACTGAGGGAGAGTATCCAGAAGAATTCTTTGGCACACAGGTGATTGGTTCTTCCATCATAACGCGCCGCCCCACCATAAAGCAGTTTTTGACCAAAAACGGCATCAGACAGATTGTCCCCCCCACCCTGCTGACCAGATATAGTACCCTGTGATTTCATTTTGTTCCCCAGACTCAAAGAGCACATGAAAGGAAGCGTTATCCCACTGTGGAGGAGGTAAAACAAAAATCGCTGGAAGGCAAAAAGAACATTCCGATAAGTGAATTTAAAAACTGTTTTGAACAATGGAACAAGTTTGAAGAAGTGTGTTGTGGTCAGGGGAAAATACTTTGAAGGTGATCAAAATGCACATCATGTGTAATGTGATGTGCTGTGCTGAACAATGACTAATGTCTACAGCTGCCACTATGTCATCCAGTAGCCGGCCTGTGCATCGGGCACATTTGCTGCTGAGACAAACAGGCATCCCCGTATTGCACCTTCGTTCTGCAATAAATGTCTATAGGTTTTACACCTTCACACAACTTTGCCAAAATCTAATCACTGAACACTGTTCCCTGGTGTATGTTGCTAGTGGGGCGGCCATCTTTATACTGTTCCTGTGTTGGTACTTGTGCATCTTCACTGTGCCGCCACCTACGGGGACATCTGGCACATCATTTCAAACATTAAACTTACAGACCCCTGCCACGCACTTTTGATTTTATACTACACTTTTTAAAGTTTTAATTTGACTCTCCCTCATACATGAGATATGCACATTTCTTTAAGCCATTTTCATATATTAATAGGGAAAGGAAAGATAAATTATATCCAACATTTGCTTAGGATGAAGGGAGGAGGGCAGCAGAAACAAAAACGTAATCAAAACAAAAATCACCTATCTGAAACAAGTGCGTGATATAAACAACATTATTGAAGCTGCAGTCTCTAGGACACTGAATAAACAAATGCAATTTATTAAAAACATGTCTATTCTATCCTACAGAAATATTCGCAGACATTATGCTAGTGAAAACTGGAGATGAGCAGGTGCGAGCTCTGGCAATAAGAAGTGAACCTAGTTCATTTGTAACAATATGTGATATTAATTACTTCATTTGGCCAAACGTTTGCTATAATATTTGATAATAAAATGACCAACATTAAAGTAGGAAAAAAACAAGCAATTTCTACTTCATGGCATTTGCTTGAAGTGATTTTAGAAAACAATGGGAAAACGAAATATGTATGGCAGGACCAGGGATCAAACCAATGTCCTCCCTAAAGACAAACATGAGCATTAATTGGATAAGGATTTTTATGAACATAAAGAAATAATTCCTTTAAGATTCAGGATCAAGAATGCTAAGTAACTATCACCTTCTCAACTGACCAGAACATAAGAGAGTTTGGAAAATTAATCATTTGTTAACAAAAGGAGTTTACAAGTTATTTCACTCTATTCATTCTGCATGATATTCTATATACTGCTTTGAGCTACTTAATAAGTGTGACGCTTAAAAAAAAAAAAAAAAAAAAAAAAAAAAAGGAAGGTAATTGCTTGATAAGCCATTTAAAAATCCTAACATTTACCTGTTTCTCTCATAAAAAGTTTTTAGCTTTTCAGCTTCAAGTTCATGCAGCTCAAGCAAATCTTCTGTGTAGCAATCCGAGAAGTACGTAATAAATTTACGTCTCTGCATTTCTCCAAAACAACACTTCTCCCAATAGCTGTGTATTTCTTCCCTTATCTTTTCAACAAATATTTTTATGTTTTGCCGTTTTCTTTCCTCACAACGCTGGATCTCAAGTTTCAACTGAAAAAAAGCAATGTCGCTCAAATTATAACTCTTCACAATCAAAAATCGTTCAGGAAGAAAATCTTGGAGGTATATATAAAAATATAAGTGAAAGAAACTTTGCTTATTATATATAGCAAACGTTCACAAGCTAGATTACCAAAATAATGTAATACAGTAACTGGAAGTAACTGCAAAACTGTTACTATAGAAATACAATACAGATAGTCTCTGAAGGAAGCATATAATGAAAATTTGCTTCTTACATTATAGTGCTAGCCCAAATTAAACTTATTTATATGAACAGGCAGGAATTTAATTTCTGAAAGAATTTCTTCAATACCTGATTACATTTCAAAACTTTCAGATACATATATGGTTTTGTACACAATTTTTTATACAACATTTATAATAAGAAATTTTAATAAGTGTGATGAATGTAACAGGTATTTTCAGAAAGCAACAACAGATTGGTTGTAATAAAAAATAGAAAATTAGGGATAGTAATCTTGTCACAACAGATGAAGGCAGGAAGGCCACGATGGACACACTTTATAATTTTTCGGTGTCAAGGCATATGGAAAGGCTGTCAGATATATACACTCGAGTCTCACAACACGACTGAAAATGGTTACTACGTGTACACATTGAATGCCTTTGCATATGTCCTCCTCTAAATGCAATTATGTTTTTTGCCAAAATATTGTAAAGTGAGTTCATGTTTGTGTGTTCCTCATAGTCCTCTTGCCTTCATCTGTGGTGAGTAAAGAGTTTACTTCCCTATCATCATTTTCATTGCCCGACAGCATTTTTACTGTTCCTATTTTCAATTTAAGCCTAAACTTTACTCTACATATTATACTACATTTCTACATAGTCATGATGATTTACTGGAACTTGTTGTAGTGTAACCAGTTTAAAATGTAAGTTAAAATTTAAATAAATAAAAAAAGAACAGACAACTCATGCCTGTTTTTGCCTGTGGTTAGCCATCAACTATTTGGGCACCAACAGGCATAAAGATTTTTGCAATGAAGGGGCTGCCCTTCATGCAGTAGAGATTAGGCGACTACTGAAATTTGTTCTAGCTATTCAGAAATTTTGAATTTCCTGTTTACCAAAACATCTGAGTTCACTTTGGTCAAATCACCAAAAATGGATAGGCATCCACTACATTCCTCTTCATGTACATTGGTTCTATCTCCTAAACAACACACCATTCCCTCACATTTCCCTCATTCGATACATTTCCACCACTAACTTCAAAAATTTGAAAATTTCTGACATTCTTTGACCACAAAAATCTTATTACAACTGGTGGATTTTCCACTTTAACATTCATTTTAAACTGGCGTCACAATAAGAAATTTCTCAATGAAAACTCAATGACAACTACATGAAAATCAATATTTAAAAAAATTCTTTCTCAGTTTCTAATTTTGTGGAAATGAATCACATAATTATTAGCCATAAATCTTTCCAAGAGAATTGATCACAGAAAAAATTAATTAAAGTTTAACTTTATTGAGACAGTTCTGATAGTGGCTGAAATACTCCAACATTTACTAATTTACAACACACCACCTTTATGAAGAAAATACAGACATATATAAATACAATGTTATTATACATACAGCTTCTATAGTCTTCACTGAATAACCAGAATTTGCATCCAGAAAAGCAGATCGGACATCAAAACTCTCATACAATCGATCCCACAATCGAACGAGCTTTCCCTTAATTCCATTGCCAAAGATTTTGTGTCTTCAAGCTTCTGAACTAATGACTGATGAAGTTCCTGAAAATCCAATATGTACAATATGTAAAGTCAGGCTAAAAGATGATATGTAAACAAATCAAGAACTGCTGCACAGATTTTAGTAGTGCTTTAACTTAATGAATCAGTGTGAAAACAGGAATAAATCATTTTCAATCCAACTATCAAATGCCAATAAATGTTCTCTGTATTTGTCTCTTGAATGACCAAGCATCATTGTGCAGTAGGCCAATGCTTTGACCATCACAATGATGTGGCGACAAAGACAGCCTAGAGACCACTGATTCTGTACACGTAAATCTATGTTTATATCTCTTTATGATTGCCCAGTGGTAATAACTATTGGTCTGTGGTTTCATTTACCTAAAAATAAAAACTATGAGCATGAAACCAGGTAACCCAGTTTTTCACATCAAGTTTTTGCTATCTATTCTTAGCTATGCTTGTCATATTATGTCACAAATTATTTGTATCCTGGTTCTACTACTGTAAATGAAAAACCTACATATAACAAATAAAGCAATAGCATCTCTGAACTGAATCCCCAAAACCATTTAAACAAAATGTTTAAAGTGATCACCTAGAATGCTCCATTTTATTTACTGCAAGTTTATTATTAAAAGCAAATAAATTATATGCTTTCATAGTTCCTAAATCCAATTACAATTTAAAATAATCTCAAATAAAAAAACAAAATGAAAAAAAAATCACAATTTAAGAAAATATTGGTTTTGGTAAAACAGAAATTGTCAGTTTCCAGCAGGTGGTATAACATAACAGAAGTCACTGTTAGAAAACCCCTTCTAAATTTGGAAAAAAGCCAACTGATGGAAAGAAAAATCTGAGTTACATAAATTATGGCAACGATGTTATGTTAACATTGATAATTAGATACTTACATTTTAAAGCCAGAGGAATGTGCTTCTCAACACCATCCCCATATATTTGTTGCAGTATAAAGATAAAAGATCAAAGATGAGAGTATAGGAATTACTGAGTAAAATAAATAATATTCAGAAGGTTTGAGAGCTAATATAAATAAAAACAAGTTAAAGATCACAAAATTTGGTGTAAATAATTATAGTAGACTAATTATAAAAACAAGAACAAAACTTGTAAAAGATATTTTATTTTCTTAAAGTTCAGTTGTTGAAGCAAGGATGACATCAAAAGAAGATTAACATCAGCCAATAGAGCCTTTTGCATAAAGGAGGAATCTTTCATTTGGTATTAAACCACACTCTTAAAAATTTTCTGCAACCGTTAAAATGGCAGACAGGGTAAATCCTAAAAATTGAAGCACCGAAAATACAGTGAAATAGAAAGATGTTATGAATTAAGAGGGTAGCTAAAAGGAAAAATTATAATTTTCTGTAAACAAGGACAGTAAGGACTTTCTCAAACAAGCTTGACATAAGTAAGAGAATAGATAGGTTAAATGTTGAGACATGCGGGATTGGTTAAATGGTAAGAAGAATGAACAGCAGAATGGAAGAATTGTAAAGGAAGATTAAAGTTCTGTCACAGATTAGATCTTTGTAGTCCAACCCAATTTTTCTGCACTCTTGACCTGTTAATGATTGAATAAATATAACACCAGAAGGCAATGGATTTAAATTATAAGTTTAACTACACTTTTATGGATTAACTTCCTGATTAATTAAAAAAGACTTATAGAATTAAATTCACTCATCTTAAGGAAAATATTCCCACAAAGTAAATGATCTGGTACCAGTCACTACAAAATTTCAGAACAAATTTGGACTTAACCAATTTGTTATATAGATTGTAGAAGTTTTCACAACATACCCACAATCAAACAAATACCAACATTCATAAGGCCAACCATTTAAGTTTTAATTAAAAGAACTATGTCAACAGTTTTGTAGCTGGTCAAAACTATCAAAATTCTTATTTACCAGTTCAACACAATCTTATTCTATTGTCTGCTTAAGAAAATTTCAAAATGGCCGACTTTTAACCATCCAGAATATCAAGTTCTCAAACAAGCACAAACCTGGTTCCACCACACCAATCCACCAATAAAAGCCCGGTTCCACAATAAGTCCCTATTTAGTCTAGGCACTACTGACTTCAGACAATCCCATGTAATCTGTGACAAATCAGGAAGTTTCTCGATTAATTTTTGTTGCTAAAGTTTCCTGTTTGCAATATTTAAAATTTCTGGTTTTTATCTTTCATTTGGCAAATAAATGAAATATCAGTTTATCCTGCTACCAAACTTTGCTTTAATTTCAAAATCCTTTCTATGTTGCTGTAAACCAGGGCTACTTTGTACAGCAGGAACTTTGTGACACCTACGTTTTTCAAGTATTTTAAATCTCCTTACTAAGTATTATATCTTTGTTATGGTCATTCAAAGTGTTAGTGTTTGCTGCTATCTATTAACAGCTTTTAAGAACTTCACTCGTGAACTTCTATGAAAGGAAAGGCATTTTAGATTGGAGTCTTATTTTTAATCCGGTGCTATTGTGGTCGGGTATCTAATACCCCGACAGATTTTAAAACCCTACTAACTATAAAACAAAATACCCGCACTACTGCGGCTCACATTAGCTGTGATCGTTAACTTCTCCTCAAGTGTATTAGTGATTCCACTCAATGTCGCTGCGGCTACGGCTGAGTTTACACGTCTGTTAAGAGTGCATAGGTAAGTTATATGCGACCACATAATATTTATATGTACATTGAATTTGTGGTTTTTATTATTTATCGGTGTACTGCAGATCATTTATCACAGTTTTACTTATGTCTTACAAAAATGAACAAAGACAACTTCTAACCTGATTTGAACAAGCTTGTACCAGTGGAAATTAAAAATTAATTTCTGATGAGGAGCAATTTGACCATATTTCACAGAGGAGTCAAGACAGTGATACGGAATAAGAGTGCAGCGATAATAAGAAGCAATTCTTTCAACCAGCAACCAGGAGTTTTTAATGGAAAAGACAATACAACAAAATGGTCTTTTGCAACTACCTCTAACATTCATACAAGGTCAGGAAAAACATTATTACAAAAGCCCGAGATGCTAATGCACGAAATGCTAAGAAAGAAACACTGTTTTGGAGACATTTTATAAATAATAGTATGTTGGAACAAAGACTTTGCCATACCAACACTAAAATAAATCAGAGACAATTGGCTAATGATAAACAATCACTGGTGTTGGTACTGGTACCGTCTTCCCTTTATCAAGCCTCCAACTAGGTGGTGATAAGCAGAAACTAGAGATAATTATATTCTACAATTCTACAATAGCCAGTGTCGATGTAGTTTATCAACTCTGTACCACCTACGATTTATCATGAAACGTTGGCCAATGTCAGGGTTTATGAATGTTGCTGCAATAAATAGTTATTTTCATGATTTATAATCGAACAAACAGACAGACGTGATTTCATCAGAAAACTTTGACTATCAGTGCTTGAAGGTTACGTTCATATGAGGAAGAGCATTGAGAACATTCCGAGAGACATCCGTAAATGTATTCATGAACAAGTTGGAGGCACTATGACCAACCCTCTGGGTAAAAGTTCTAAAAAAATGTAGGAGATGTAAAGACAGTCCTTCTAACAAAAAAAAAAGGGGGGGCGCAACATGTTATCCCAGTATGCATTGATCTCGATAGCGATTGATTTAGTATATACCGATAGATCAGGATTGTTTTTTTACATAAATAGCTGGTACCCACGACTTTGTTCGTGTTTGTAAAGAATTTGGATTGACAGCTACCAACATCTAACAACCATAGTACACGATGGGAGACTCGATGCTATTACCACACAAATGTCAGTCATCCGCGCTATGTAGTTCAGGCAGCAAAGTAAAATTTACGGACACACTTCTTTGGACGACATACGAAAATACCCTTGATTGACCACTTTTAACCACCATATCTCCCAAAGTTTCTGAAATGCGGCCAACGTTGTGATCGATGGTTGACTGTGTTAATACCACACACACAGACCAGTGATTTGCGCTTCATAGTTTTGACTGAAAAGTGATTCACAGGGATATGTTTTTGATAGAAATGTGAAAGTGCCACAGGTCAACCACTTTCAACCCCTATATCTCCCACACCCCCATAGCAACCGACATCTAACAACCATTGTGCATGACAGGAGACATGATACTACTACCACACAAACACCAATGGTCTAGGCTATGTAATTGTGGCAGAAAAGTGACATATGCCGAGACACGTCTTTGATCGAAATACGAAAATATCCTTGATGGGCCACTTTCAACCACCATATCTCCCACACTCCCACAGTTACTGAAATTCGGCCAACGTTGTGATCGAAAGGTGATTGTGTTACTACCACACACAAACGCCAGTGATCTGTGATAGATAATTTTTGCTGAAAAGTGATAAAACCAGACACATGCGTCTTTGGCAGAAATATGGAAATGACGTTGGTCGACCACTTTCAACCCCCATATCTCCCACACCCCCATAGCTACCGACATCTAACAACCATAGTGCACAACAGGAGACACGATTCTACTACCACACACAAACACCAATGGTCTATGCTATGTAGTTGTAGCAGGAAAGAGAAGAAAAGGAGACACAAATTTTTGGTCGAAATATGAAAACACCCTGCATTGACCAACTTTAATCATCATATCTCCCACATCCACACAGCTATCAGCATTCGGCCAACGTTGTGCATGACAAGAAACTCCATGCTACTTCCATACACAAACACCACTGATCTGTGCTAAGTAGTGGTGGCTGAAAAGTGAAATATAGGAAAACAAACGTAGCACTGCGTCAGCTGTCTGATACTAACACTTACCGCCCCTTCAACCATGATCCCACACCTGCAGTGAATGATAGAATAAAAGGGTATATACAGGTTAGTGGACCTCTCCAAGGACTCACTCCCCATTCTGTCTCACTCCTCACTCCAAAAAAGCCACGCACACCTTCACTATACCTGCTTCCTAAAATTCATAAGCCTGGCAACCCAGGACGTCCCATAGTTTCTGCTTATGGCTCACCCACTGAGCGTATCTCTGACAATGGGCTGTAGATGCTGGTCAACAAGGGCAGCCAGCTTCCCTCCCACATCAAGGACACCCAACACTTCCTCTCTCGATTGGCTACAGTACCCACACCTCTTCCCCCCGACTCCCTTCTAGTGACAGTAGATGTGACCTCCTTATACACAAATATTCCCCATTGCCATGGGCTCAGTGCCATCGAACATTTTCTAGACCAGCGTCCACCCAATAGCCTTCCCACCAGATCTTTCCTGCTAACCTTGGCAGAACTAATACTAAACAACAACTTCTCATTTGAGGGGAAAATCTATCACCAAGTGAGCGGCACTGCCATCGACACTCGTATGGCTCCCTCATACGCTAACCTCTACCTAGGCCGTCTAGAAGAATCATTCATAACTGCAGCCCATCTGAAACCCCTCTTGTGGGTCAGATTCATTGATGATATTTTCATAATCTGGACCCACGGGGAAGACAACCTACTCAGTTTCCTCAATAAACTTAACACTGTCAGCTCCTTGAAATTCACTTGGACTTACTTCCATACACAGGCCACTTTTCTGGATGTTGACCTTTCCCTCACGAATGGCTATATACACACAGCTGTCCATATCAAACCCACCAACCTACAACAGTACCTTCATTATGATAGCTGCCACCCTCATCACATCAAACGTTCCCTCCCCTACAGCCTAGGCATTCGAGGCAGTTACATTTGTTCCAATCAACAAGCCCTTCAACAATATGCCAGCAATATCTCTGAAGCCCTGATTTCCCGCAATTTTAGTTCATAAACAGGTTTCTCGTGCCACATCAAAACCTACTCAACCTATCAACAATCCACAATCCTCTAAAACCCACCATAGCACTGTTTTGATCACCAGTTACTTCCCAGGCCTGGAATCCGTTAACCGAGTCTTGAGACAAGGTTACGACTTCCTTGGAGCCTGCCCCGAGATGAGAACCCTCCTTCCTAAAATCCTCCCTCACCCACCTAGAACCTGTTTCAACAGACCACCTAACCACAACCAACTCTTGGTCCATAAGCACGGGGTCCCCCAGCCCGCAAGACAACTTCAAGGTTCATTTCCTTGCAACAGATCCCGTTGCAAATTATGCAGTATGCACCCGCCTTCCACCACCTTCACCAACCCTGTAACTGGGGAAAGCTTTCCCATCACAGGATTCGCCACTTGTACATCCTCCCACCTTATATACCAACTCACTTGTAATCATTGCCCAGCCTCCGACATTGGACTCAACCAATCCACTGGCCATCAGAATGAATGGACACCTACAATCAGTACACACCAAGAATCCTGACCACCCTGTATCTCATCATGCCACTATACATGGCACCAACGATTTTATAACTGCTTCTCGGTCCGCGCCATCAGAGTCCTCCCAGATAAAAGCAGCATTTCAGAAATTAGAAGGTTGGAACTGGCCTATCAGTACCAACTGGAGACCAGACAATCTCCGGGTCTAAATTTAAGATAGCACCAATTTTCCTCCAACCCATCCCCCTCACTTCCACCTTCCCTCAAGAACCACCGCTAACCAGAGCCTATCTTTATAGATTGTGACTTCGAATTTTGCTTATTTTTAGTTTTAGTTTCAACTTATTATTTCAAAATTTTTAGTTTCAACTTAAAATTTCAAAATTATTATTTTTATTCTTATTATTATTATTACTTTTTTTCACATGTGTTCATTACTGGATTAACTGAGGTATACTACCCTTCCGCGACAGGTCCTTGTGTACAGTTTTGCTTTATACTTGCCATTTATCACCATTTTCCAGCCTGTGCCCTTCTATCCCCTCCCTCACTTCCTGCCTTGATGTATTTCCCCCACAATTAGCCACCTTCATTGTGCCTCGCGCAGTTGGCTGTCGACAGCGCTTGTGTGCAGCCATCTCACTTCTAGTAAGGAAGAGCCATGCTCGAAATTCTATTCTTTGTGTGTTCGTGTTTTTTTCGTGTACCAACGCTGCTGATGGTACACGAAAAAAAAAAAAAAACAAAAAAAAACGAACACACAAAGAATAAAATTTTATTCTTTGTGTGTTCGTGTTTTTTAGTGCGTTTTTTTCGTGTACCAACGCCGCTGGAATCCTCTTCTTTGGTAAGCAGTGGTTTTTTATCCTATCCTAATGTTCAATATCCACTTTTAGCACCTTTGTTTCCTAATATATATATATATATATATATATCTTGCGCAGGTGGTGATAAAATTAATATATATAACATAAGGAGTGCTGAAACAAAAAATAAATTTGGAAGAAATTTAACAATTATTACTAGTTAAATGATAATACTCATAATAATGAGTGATGGATCAAAAGGTTGAATTTTATCCGTGGTTGAGGCCAGGTGGGTGTCTGGTATCCAAGATATTTTGGTATGCAAGTTCCCATCTCCAAAGTTCTGGAGCAGGGGTGGTTTCAGCAAAAACTCGGATTGCTCTCACAGTGAAGCAGTCATTGAGGTTGTTACTATGTGGTAATTGGTATGTTGTGTTATTGGAAGGTACAAGTTGCAGGTGTGAACGGTGTGTCTGGCCATTCGTTCTGACCGAGTGTTGCGGTGTAGGGAGGCCTATATAGGAACTAGTACAGTGGCAGCAGATTATCTGATATATGATATGTGTTGTGGAGAATGTGGCATGCCCATTACCCAGTGATGGAGAAGGTTTCCCCTGTAGCCATGTTGGAATACATATTGTTATTGTGCATCCACCCACTCTGTCACGTGTTAATTTTTTCAGATGAATCTTGGCTGCGTGAAGTTTAATTAAAGTTTCTCTAGAAGGTTTCCCAGGCATTCTGAATTGCACAGTTCCTTGCTGTAACCAAAGAGAAACTATTATCAGTAGGTTTTCTGGTACCTGAAACTTCTACAAGCTGGCGTCAGAGCCATTTCCAAGATATGAAATACAAAAATTTCTCGTTTTTATAGAAATCACATTTTCTCAGGGAAGAGACCTTTCAGGATAAACTTGAAAAACGAAACACATGAAATTTCATCTAAATGATTAGATGCCAAATAAGCGTATTCAGAATATTTAAAACTCATTGTTGTGCCTGGTTCACCCATTACATTCTAGGTGTACTGATACATTCTTCCATCTGATCAAAAGTGCCATATTTTTCTCATCAGAGACTGTTCTAACAGGACTGTTTTCTTGTGACATTTCTATGCGGAAGCCTTATCTTTGCTATCTGCACTCTGCTTAGGTTCTTTTCATCTTATCCAGGTTTTGGATAAATGGTTTATAGTACATTTTATACAACAAGACTTAAGCTTCCTTTCCTATTTTCAACTTCCATATTATGTCCTTGAACATGTGATAAAATTTATTTCATAGACTTTGGCTTTCATTGTCAATGTTATCTTGGTTGTTCAGGTAGAACTGCATCAGTTCAGACAACCATTATAACAGGTGATAAAAATTGTCCACTCTTTCTTAATCTCTGTATTATTTCCTCCTCTAGCTTATAAATCATAGTCACTTTGCTTCCCAAGGAAACAAACCACTCAATTCATTACAATTTTTTTTATCATTCACTGACAGCACCTTTTTTAACTGCTTAACGGCTCTTAACAGCGAGGTCTTTTACAGACGGGGAAGGATGGGGGGGGGGGGGGGGTGGCAAGGAAAGGGAAGGAATTCGGCCATGGCCTTTTGAGGGAAGCATCCCGGCATTTGCCTGGGAAACCATGGAAACCTCAAATCTGGATGCCCAGACGGGGATTTGAACCGCCGTCGTCCCGAATGTGAGGCCACAACGCTAACCATTAAACCACGCTTACTGACACCACCTTTTAATATTTGATGCCTTCATTATTTTAGTTATCCCCAAGCTAAGTTCTCCCCATTGTAATCATCCATTTTTTCCAGATTTTCCTCCCAAATCATTGTATCTCCATTTGCCACATCTCCATCCTGGGTTTCTGCATTCCTAAACTTAAAATGAAAAAATCAAAATAGATAAAAATTCAGTTCCGTGCATTACTTTGCCTGAAATCAAAGTGCTTTACCTACCTGCTTTCTCTTCATACTTCAGCATATGTCTTTTGTACTACTAAGAAAGCTACTATGGGCCTTGTCGAAATCCTCACTTTTTTCTATTATCTGTTGTAGAGTAAAAATTATGTTTACCAAGACCAAATCAGTACCATTCTCCCGTACTTGTTTACAACATACTTTGCTTGATTTTACACAGGATAAGTATCTCTTATATTTTCGGTGACTACATGATTCCCCCATTATTACAGTTTCTTTTCTTCTTTTTTACACTCTTACTATCCTCCTGTCTCTTCCATAATTTTTCTCTCTCTCCGATCTGCCCATATAACTATCTACAACCATTCAATTTCTGTTCTCGTAGCAGCCCTATTGCTTCAATGGAGATGCCAATGTCAAAAGCATGCCAGCAAACAAGAGTTAAGGAGTCTTCAAACTTTCATAGGCGGGATACCTGAAATGGAATGTATGCCAATGAGTGAGAAAAGGACAACTGTTCATTGGATTTTTCCATTTACTTTTCTAAAGTTGTTTCATCACTTCTGTTCTTTGGTATATTCTTCCATGGTTTCCTGCCAATATATCTTCAAAGTACCAGCCTTTCCGTATTGTTGCTACTATTATTTTCCACTTCTCTCAATTTTTTTCAGCATGTTTGTTTTGTTTCTAAAAACCTCAAATATTTTCTGATTTCCTTTGCAGTCCATCACCAGTTCTTCTGTAAATTAATTTCAAGAATTTTTCGTTGTTTCTTTTATCATTTATTCCGAAGCTTTAGTCAATTGTTTTTGGTTAGTTCTCATCCTACCTATTTATCGAATCTGCAACCAGAGCAAACCAAGAACAGCATTGGAAAGAAAAGTGTGAAAATGGCACCATTTCTATTTATATCGTGTTCTTTAATATTAATTTTTAAGGCTTCAATGAGAAATTAATTTCACAATTATAAAAAACAAACACCACATGAAATATTTAACATGTGATAATAGAATAAATATCACTTCTAAACAAAGTATTGAGTCTTACCCTGAGCTTTGTCATGTTTTCCTTTGAGAGCTTAAATGACGACTCATCGTCACAAACAATTTGCTTTTCCAAATCCAATATTGGTGTCATTTCTAAATCATTCATTATCTTAATTATATTCATTCTTGTCTCGTGGAAAAGCGTGCTCAAATAGGCCTGAAAAATAAAAATTTATACAACATTAGATTACTGATGTCATCTATATTTCTAACATATTTCCACCTATCCTGATCTATAAGATCAAAGAGTATAAGATTAAACTGATGTTTTTCTTATGGCTTTAAGAGGTGGGGAAGTACTAGGGGAAAGGAACAGGAACGAATTTGGCTATGGTCATTTGAATTAACCATCCCAGTGATTTGGGGAAACCACGGAAAACCCAAATCTGGTAGGCCGGAAAGGGATTCAAGCTCACATTTTTTTCCGAATTGCAAGGGTGGAGCATTACCTTTCGCCCACCAAGCTTTGTATGAAATTGAAAGCAGCACTGCATACTGGGACTTGCCTGCAAGGATGGGTAAAAGCAACACACAGATGGCCCAATGGCAGTAGCGAACAGTATGAGTAGTTGTGTATAGAAGCAAGGTTTTTATTGTTAAATCAGTGGTTGCGTGAATCGTTCAGCAACAGTTTTACACAAAACTTTGGTCAGATAACGGTAATGCCACAAACACTTTTTTTTTATTTTATTTGCTCACACTGCTTACTGGTGCCCATAGTCACCATATAGTCAATACTATTAGATAAAGAACTCTGCTCGTAACAATAAACATACTAGTCAGTTCAACACTGAAAAATACTTTCTTTTGGAGGCTCATGTTTTCCGCTTGTTTCATTACGTGCCAATTGTCAGTCTGTTTAGAAATCCTGTTAACATTTGACAAAATGTTCTAATTGTAATTATATTTTTTGAAAAGTTTGATTTAATGTGTGATTAAATAAATCTCCTATTCAGCATTTTCAACTACCAATCATCATTCCGCGCCCCCCCCCCCCCCCACACGAAGTCTTAGGTTACGAATGCCCACTAAGTAAAAATAATGATAAACTATATTCACTAAATTAATAACTAGTAAAACAACCGTTTTTATGTTTGTAAATAAATAATAACAGTGTAATACTGGTAGGTAATACAATTCGCTATTTACGATGGTGTCAAAATATTTATATCTTGATACACATTTAATCGTCTTCTGGTTGATCATATGACTTGATTACTGTTTACGCCAACAATTATTATATTTGTCTTATTTACATAGCCACTTTGCAATACTATCCATAAGGTTTGTAAACTTTCCTGACTGCAAAAATGACTATGGTCTGCATAACGGATGTGGTTTATCCAGTTTCCATTCAACAGCATTCATCTCCTCACCACCCACTGTGTCTCTGAACATATACTCTGAATAGATGTTTAATAATAAAGAGGATAATATACAATCTTACACCACGAAGAATGTTTACTATTTCAGTCTCTTATAAACAGATTGGTTCTACTACAGATTAATAGTAATTCTCAGGTATTAGTCATTCAAGCCAATACTTTTCAAATTACTATCATTTTATTACCCTGTCATAAATTGTGATATCTATGCCTGCTTTATAGATTATCAGTAGGTCTTTGTCACTGCAGCATAGAGTTGCAAACTGAAAAAAAGCACCCGTGTTTTTTTTCCAAATTTAGTTTTTTTTCCCTTCGGAAAACAATATATTTGATCAATTATAGTTTTAATTACGGAACTTACATTTTACATGTGTGTTTTAAATCTTACTGAATCATTTAATGTCTTACATAATGATTCATAAATGTATCTATACAGGTAACAATTTTATTCATCCTCTATGTCAGTACCACATTCACTAGTATCAGCACTACCAACACTAGTTCGATCAGTGTCGAAATTTTCTGTTTCTTCTTCTATCGCTTCTAGATCCATAACTTCAGAAATAATTACATTTTCTTTTACTGGTTGTTCTTGTATTGTACGCAAAAGATTTTGAAATTGCTATTTTAAATTGTGAGCAAAGTACACACTGTGCATAAAGACTGTGCTGATAGTTCTGTATTACGGTCTTTTATGTTTGAATTTAAATCTGTTATCATACAAAATAGGAGCATTATTTCTTTTCAATTGTTGGTTTATGCCAACGGTTGCAAGGAAACTATTCATAATTACTGACAATTTAATGGCTCAGTATCACTATACGCTGAGAGTTTAACAAGTATACAAATATAAGAAAACCACAATAAAATATTAAAAAAAGCAAAAAAAAAAAAAAAAAACCTTAAATAAATTAAAAAATCCTAATTTTCTGAAAAGATCCGTAAATCTATAGATAAATCTGCAGGGCTGATAGCACTGGTTCAAATAGCGAGTACCAACCCAAACAATGGGGAATGGGGATCCCTTCTCGCGCAACCTTGCCTCTTTGGGAAGTCCCCGTTCGTAAAAGGAAACTTCAGTTATTGTTGCCAAATTTTCGTAATTGGTTTCTGCTGAACCGGAAAAATATAGTAGATTTAATAATTAAGATAAGTACTTAGTATACTGTCTAAAATAGTCATATTAAACAATAAATGCCTAACAAATCTGAGATTTAGTAGTTATGAAAAAAAAACATGTCTCAGGGAAAAAAAAGTTTTTTCCAGTTTTTTTTCAAGCCAGAAAAAAACCATTTTGCAACACTAACACTACTTGGATGCTGAAAAGAGATTGCTAAATTTCCAAATCCAAATTGTTTAGGCAATATGTATTCTTCACAGAGCTTATACGAGGTCTGTCCCAAACACATGTGACCTTCCTTCATATTTCCTGCTGGTGTTATTCTGAGCCATCATGCTGGTGGCATCCTTCGAAGCAGTCCCTATTTGATTGAAGAATATGCTCCCAATGGCCTTTCCACTTTTTGAAGCAGTCCTGGAACTCATTTTTAGGTATCGCATTTAGAGCGTTCGTCATATTAGGTTCGAGAATTTCTTTGTCATTGAACCTGTGTCCTTTGAGTGGCATTTTTAAGCTTAGGAACAGCCAAAAGTTGCAGGAAACTACGTCAGAACTGTACAGAAGCTGATGGAACTATACGACTTTGTGCTTTTCAAATATTGCTGCAAGAGGATTGATGCATGGGCTGACGCGTTATGATGAAGCCAGTCACCCCTTGACCGAAGATGATGCCATTTTCTTCCAATTGCGTCATGCAATCTTTTCATAGCTTTAAGATAATATTCTTTGTTGATTGTCTGACCTTTAGGAGCATATTCGTGGTGCACAACATCCTCATAAATCAGCAACGATTTGTCATTGCTCCGATATTGGCGCACTTTTCGGTCGTGGCTTCAGCGACAAATTCCACTGAGAAGACAGTCATTTTGTTTCGGGATCATAACCATAAACCCACACTTCATCATCAGTTATAATCTTTTTTTAGCAGATTTTCATCATTATTGACTATTTCTAAATTATCCCCAGCGATTTCAAGGTTAAGATTTTTCTGCTCCAACCTTAGTAATTTTGGACATGTAGGAATCTTCGGCGTGTACACACCTGCCGAAACACGATTCATTCCCTTCAACATGAAGGTTTAAGACCGAAATATTGTGTTTTTTTTGTGTTTGTGATATATGTTCTCCCGTCGCTGCCTTCAACTTTGGTGAGTGATGAGTCATTTTCCCTTTCCTTGTAATTTATTCACAAGTTGCTATTTTAATATTTTAGGAAGTGATAAAATGTTATATTTACAACATAACAGACCAATAAAATATAAATTACATTTATGATTTTAAAGTTAAAGCTACAATCTAATTTTAAGTGTCAATACTGATGCAGTCTTTCCTAAATGAACAACAGTTTCTTCTTATTTTAATACTAATGAAACAAATTGTAATATTTCAGAAAGAACAAGAGTCAACCGTATGAAAAACACTACCTACAACAACCTAAATCCAAAATATTTATCTATTCAGTTACATAAGGTTTCAAAATTGTTAAATAACTTACGAGGGTGGTTTGAAAAGTTTCCGACCTCAACGTGAAGATGGCAGCACTCGTAAATAAAAGCTAGTGAATTTTGTTGTTTAACTGTTGACAGTTACTCACCAAAGTTTCAGCCATTTCGGACGGGCAGTTGTTATGTAACAGTCGTTTGAGTGAGTTGATGAGTGTTTTGTGAAAATTGATAAAAACAAGTATCGAGTTGTCATTAAATATATGTTTTTGAAAGGCAATACGTCTATGCAAATCAAAGATGAGTTGGATTCTGTGTATGGGGACTCTGCACCATCACTTACCATAGTGAAATTTTGGGCAGCTCAATTTAAACATGGCTGTAAGAGTTTGGGAGACAATGTACGTTCGGGGCGTCAAAAAACTGCAACTATGACGAAAACATCGCCAAAGTTCACCAATTGGCGCTAGACGGCCGCCGAATTAAAGTGAGAGAGATAGCAGAGGTTATGAACATTTCAAAAGAACGTGTTTGATACATATTAAATCAACATTTAGGTATGAGAAAGCTGTCCGCACGATGGGTGCTGCGTTTGCTCACATTAGACCAAAAACGCGTTTGAATGAACATTACCATCACTCTGTTGGCGCAATAAATCCGAGTTTTAGCGCCAATTAATTACTGTAGATGAAACTTGGATACACCATTATATGCCCAAAACAAAAATACAGTCCAAACAGTGGACTGCAAAAGGGGAACCAGCTCCAAAAAACGGAAAAACTTTTTTTTTTTTTTTTTTTTTTTTTTGCTGTTGGGAAAGTGCTGGTGACTGTTTTTTGGGATAGTGGTGGAGTTATTTTAATCGATTACCTTCAAAAAGGAAAAACCATTACAGGAGCATACTACGCATCATCACTTGACAAGTTGAAGGCTGAACTTGCGGAAAAACGTCCATATTTGCAGAAAAAGAAAATCCTGTTTCACCAAGGCAACGTACTGTCTCACACCTCAGTGGTTGCCATGGCGAAAATTCACGAATTATGGTTTGAACTGCTTGAACATTCGCCTTACTCACCAGATCTAGCCCCAAGTGACTTCTTTTTGTTCCCTCATCTAAAAATGAAGAGGCAATAAACTTCATGAACAATTATTTTGCAGAGAAAAATGCCGAGTACTATTTGGACGGGTTACAGAGATGGGAGCATCGCTGGGAGAATTGTGTAAAGTTACAAGGAGACTATGTTGAAAAATAAAAATAAAAAAATTCAGAAAAAATGTCTTGCATCTTTGTTAGGTCAGAAGCTTTTCAGACCACCCTCGTATACCGAAAGTTCAACTATAATATTCTGTCCTTAAAACAACTACCAAGCTTTCCGCTAACTCTAAATCAGTAAAGCTTACAATAAAGAGCGAACAACAATTAGTGAATTGAAAGTACCATTTTTAATTTAACTTTTAATGTTTAGTCTCACTAACAATACAAAAGATTTAGTTGCTAATTTAGAGTCCTCAACCAATTTAGTCAATAAAACTTAGCCAGTGACAAAAGCAATAGTGTACTTTTAGTTGCCATTTAAATCCAATGAAAGGCAAATCAGTTTAATATACCTTAGCAGACACAGATTTGTGCAAACCTTAAAGAGATGAAAGAACAAGTGATTTCAAATACTGCCTTAAAAAGGACTTTTGACATACGGTGTTTTGGAATACAGCTGACCCTGCATTACACAGCTCTTCTATTAACACCGAAATTGAGAAAACAGCTTTACAACAATGCATCCCAGAACACTTTACGGACTGTGGTTTCCCCTTTAGGAAAATCCTGAAGATATCATTAAATTCACAGCATCTAAGAAATCTGTGAAGAAGTTTAGTTGGCGAGAGCCATATATTACCTAGTCCAACTACCTGTGTAGTACTTCGTATTGTTTCAGCTGTTGCGCGACGTGCAATTATCGAAGAGACACAAAGAAAGTACTGATTTTGGGATTGATAGTTCACATAAAAGACAAAGGTGTCAGAAATGCATAGCTGAGCACAGTTAATCAAAACATTAACTTCGTTAATTGTTAATCCGCTAATTAAGAAGTTAACTTTGATAATCGTTAAAGCGTTACATTTTTACAAATTTAACACAAATTAAAGATATCCGTTAAAAGTTAACCATCAACAATAGTCTACCTAATGTCCCTCTGGAAACTGAAGATTCAACATTTTAATCAGCTTCTCAAAGGTGTCGGATTCTACAACATGTGGAATCGTGTTCGCAACGAAAAAGTTTACAATGTTTTGGTCTACACCAGATTGAGATACGCCGCTGTCTGTGACTACGATACCACATAACGTTTTATTAACAGATGGAGTTACAAAAAAATAAATGCTTTTGCTGCTATCTGCACCAGAATCCACAGCACTTGAAGACTATGATTTTTTTCCCCCTTATTCCATGAATTGACCTGGCTTTAATTTTTTCACACTAAATATTTGGATATATGCATCCTCTTTATGTGATGTAAAAGATTATTAAGGCTTGAAGTGTGAGCCTTGAGCTGACCGAGTGTGGTGGGTGAGCGGTTAACGCTCTGGCCTTGCATTTGGGAAGATGCAGGTTTGAATCCCCGTCGGGCATCCTGATTTAAGTTTCAAATGGTGCAATCACTCAAGGTGAATGTTGGGTTGCTTCCTTCAAAGGCCATGGTCAAATTCCTTCCCATTCCTTGTCCCCAGTCCCATCCCACCTCTAATGACCTCGATGAGGCATAAAACCATAAGTAAGAAAAACAACTTTGACTGTAGAAAGTTTAGGTAACCACAGCTTGAATTCGTAAATCAATTCTTCTCCCAATCTTGATTTAAATGCAACATAATCGCATAAATGTGGCCAAGGAATTTTAATCTTCCCGTTGCTATTGGTAGTGTTTCTGATTTCACTAAGTTTCTAGACCTTCAGTTTCCACGATTTAATCATGTAAGGATTATCAATTTAATAATTTCACTAACAAACTCCAAACTAGTGCAAATTAAAAGACACTACATTCCTGGTAGTAAAAAAGTTACATTATTAAAATATTAAAATGAATCGCTTTTTGAATTTGAAACGTGTAGCGAGCGTCAGCATGCAGACGTAAAATACAAACACTACATAACCCTAGCATTCCCGCTAACAACCACGCCATGCCTGGCATAACTGTTCTGTATATGCATCATTCTAGCACTTAGCACTACTTAATTCATTTGCTATTCGACTAACGTATCAGCGAGCCGTCGCGCACAATTCAAACAAACGAAATGACGCCAACAACCAATTAACGGACTAAAGTTAACGGAAGTTAAGAATGTTAATGATTTTTTAGGTTAACTTAAAAGTTACTTTTTTGCAATTTTGTTAACTTCGTTAATTAACGATTAATGGTTTTCTGCTCAGCTGTGCAGAAATGTACATCCTGTAGTGAAAGTTAACTACCATTATTCCCTGAAATATTTCAAAGAAAGCTACAATCTGCCTTTCTGTCAATCCCAAATTCATATTTGCTAACAGTGTTAAGAGCTAAAGCAAAAGATTAAAAACCCTCATTTGTATGTCAATGCCAAATTTGTTGCAGCAGCTAAACATACTGTCCACAAGTCTTGAGACACCAAGTTAAAAAAAAGGAATTCAGAAAATGATTGATTTGCATAAAAACTATGAACATGCTCTTACAATAGCCATTGCCTTGCATCTGCAGAAAGTTTTCTATTGCGACAGATTTGGGTATATGAATTTTGTGTCCATAACATTAACCAGATAAAGCCTTATTTACTGCACATAATCTGTCCAATCATCAATTCCTAGGTACAGTGTTATAAGAAAAATAAAGCCAAGATGTTTTAAATACTATCTTAAGTAGTGTTGTAAAAAAACGGTTTTTTTTCTGGCTTGAAAAAAAAAACATGAAAAAAAACTTTGAAAAAAAAACATGTTTTTTTTCTGGAACACGTTTTTTTCACAACTACTAAATCTCAAATTTGTAAGGCAGTTATCGTTTAAAATGACTGTTTTAGAGTTTATTCTAAGTACTTATCTTAGTTTAAAATCTACTATATTTTTCTGGTTCAGTAGGAAAAAAAAATTACGAAAATATTGGCAAAATTGACTGAAATTTTCTTTATGAACTGGGATTTCCCGAAGAGACTAGGTTGCGCGAGAAGGAATCCCCATTCCCCATTGTTTGGAATGATACTTGCTATTTGAAATAGTGCTGCCAGCGCTACAAAATTACCTACAGATCTTTTTAAAAAATTAGGAATTTAAAATTTAGCCACGGTTTTTTGCCTTATTGGGCTTTCCTTATATTCGTATACTTGTTAACTCTCAGAGTATAGTGGTACTGACTCATTAAATTGTCAGTAAGGGAGCGTGCATAAACCACATAGCTCCATTTTGGCCTCCTGTGAACCCCCACATAGCCCTACGTGGCTTTTGCCTCCCCCCCCCCCCCCCCATCTCACGAAGCACGTAGCTTTCTTCCATTTTGATTCCAGAAGACATTTTGTACTGTTTTCTCTTGTCAGACTATTGTAAATTACATACGGATATAATTAACTAATGGAAATAAATACTCACATGCTGTTGTGAGTTCAGTTCCTCATTTTAACTGTGAAAAATGTTACGAAAGGAAAGTTACGTGGCCTGGCTCGGAACCCCCCCCTCTCCGCACGTAGCCCAGCGTAGCCTTCCAGCTAACCCCTCCTCCCTCTGGACCGAGCCAAGTAGTTTGTGCACGGTCCCTAATTATGAATCTTTTCCTTGAAACCGTTGGTGTAAACAAACGATTGAAAAGAAATAAAGCTCCTATTTTGTATGATAATAGATTTTAATTCAAACTTAAAAGACCGTAATACAGAACTATCGGCGCAGTCTTTATGCACAGTGTGTACTTTGCTCACAATTTAAAATGGCAATCTCAAAATTTTTTGCGTACAATACAAGAACAACCAGTAAAAGAAAATTTAACTATTTCTGAAGTTAGAGGAGACAGAAGAAGAGACAGAAAATTCTGACACCAACCGAACTAGTGTTGGTAGTGTTGGTAGTGCTGATACTAGTGAATGTGATACTGACATAGAGGATGAATAAAATTATATTACCTATAGATACACTTATGAATCATTATGTGAGACATTATATGATTCAGTAAGACTTAAAACACACTTGAAAATGGAAGTTCCTTAAGTAAAACTATAATTTATCAAATATATTGTTTTCTGAAAAAAAAAAAAAAATTTAGAAAAAAAACACGGGTGCTAGGTTTTTTTTCATGTTTTTTTTCACAAAGCTGAAAAAAAACATTTTGTTTTTTTTCAGTTTGCAACACTAATCTTAAGACTTTTATGCATTAAAAATTTAGTAACTCATTTTTAAATCCAGAAGTGAAGAAATAACAATAGATGTGCAATAACTTCGACATTAAAATCTCTTAGTATTATCTTTAGCGTCACATTTAATATTTTCAAAAAGTCAGTGAAATAAATTAAGATTAAAAACTGTAATAAAATCTTTACACAAGTATACTAACGAACATGTTAGAAACCATGCAAGTAGCAGGAGGTTATATATTACAAACCTTCTCATCAGCTTTCACATCCAAGTAGGCTTCAAATTCTGCCAGCTGTTCCTCTGTAGGCACGGGGTTAGAAATCTCATCCAATGGTTCTACACCAAGGCATTCACATAGTTCAATTTCCTGTGACAAGATTTTAAATTAATTCCACACACTTTTTGGGATGGGGAGAGAGGAGGATAGCAAAATGGGCAACATACACTGAGGGGACAAAAGTCATGGGGTAGCGATATGCAAATATATAGATGGCAGTAGTGTCGCTTACAAATTGCATCAATGGTCAGTGCCTGGGCAGGACTTTCATTTGTGCTCAAATGCTTCGTGTGAGAATGTTGCTTATGTGATTATCGCCACAAGACGAGAATTAACGGATTTCAAACGTGGTATGCTAGTTGGAGCTAGACTCATGGGACGTTCCATTTCGGAAATCGTTACGGAATTCAACATTACGAGACCCACAGTGTCAAGAGTGTGCCGAGAATACCTAAATTCAGGCATAACCTCCCATCATGGACAACGCAGTGGTCGACCGCCGGCACGTAATGAGCGCGACCAGCGACGTCTGCATAGACTTGTCAGTGTGAACATACAAGCAACACTGCGTGAACTAACCGCAGGAATGAATGTGGGACATCCAATGGGCGTGTCCGTTGTGACAGTCTAGCGAAATTTGGCTTTCATGGGCTATGGCAGCAGAAGACCGACTCGGGTGCCATTACTAACAACACGACATTGATAACAGCGGCGCTCCTGGGCTCATGACCATATCAGTTGGACCGTAAATGACTAGAAAAAAAGTGGCTTGGTCAGATGAGTCACGATTTCAATGGTAAGAGCTGATGGTAGGGTATGAGTGTGGAGCAGACCCCATGAAGCCATGGATCCAAATTGTCAACAAGGCACTGTGCAAGCTGGTAGTGGCTCCATAATGGTGTGGGTTGTGTTTACATGGCGTTCAGCTACTGGGAGACCATTTGCAACCATTCATGGACTTCATGTACCCAAACAAAGTAATTTTCCACGATGACAATGCACCATGTCACCGGGCCGTAACTTTTCGCGATTGGTTTGAAGAACATTCAGGACAATTTCAGCAGATGATTTGGCCACTGTGATAGCCCGACATGAATCCCATCGAACATTTATGGGACATAATCGAAAGATCAGTTAGTGCACAAAATCTTCCACCGGCAACACTTTAGGAATTATGGACGTCTATAGAGACTGCATGGCTCAATATTTCTCCAGGACTTCCAACGACTCCTGTAGCCCATGCCTCGTCGTGTTGCTGCACTTCGCCGGGCAAACGGAGGACTGACACTATTAGCAGGGTATCCCATGAATTTTGTCACCTCAGTGTACAAGCCACATTTAATCATATACAAACTAAATATTCATTTTGTTTCTTAAAAATGATTACAGTGGAGTACATTGTTTCATTGTTTTGTAATACATCGTCCTACTCAAATTCTTATAACAAAGGCAACCACTTTTTGACAGAGTTTGCTTCCTCAACACTAAACTCTAATAAAATGCCTACATACACAAGATTATGTTGAAAACAGTATAACCTCAACATCACCCAATTAACAAACAATATTTCGAACTTATTTTTTCGTGTGCTTGAACTAATGATACAATGAACTAAAGTGACCCATTCATATCAAAATGTAAACTATAGTTTTAAATAATACCATTACACATCAAACAAAAACGGATGTTAAGAACTGTACAATGTAGTACTGAAAAATACTTATTCAGGTCAAAAACTAAAAAATACTGCCAAATACAAAATTATATTCAAATTACAATATCAACATTGGTTAGTCTGATCCATTTTTGTAAATATTTACAATTTGTATTAAAATTATTGCACTTTTAAAAATTGTGTTACATGTTCTCAAATGTCATGGAATTTATCATACGTAAGAATAATTCATTTTTAAAAAGAAAAAGAAAGATCCCACATAAAAAAAGTCGCAAAATTTACTGCAACTGTAATCATTAGTACCTGTTTTATGTTCCTCAAATTTTATTGGAAACAAATATATCAACCAAATACATGCAAAATGGCAACTTTTCTGCTTCATACACAAGGCTAACTGACTTTCAACTACCCATCATAATGATCATAAGCAAAACGTATTTACAGACAAACTTAAATACCCAGTTGCACAATAGAATTTTTTTTACTTGGGGCTTTATGCCTCATCGATGTCGAGGTCCATAAGAGACTAGGACTAGGGACAAGGAATGGAAAGGAATCCAGCAATTCACCTGGAGTGATTTGGGGAAAACGTGGAAAATCCAAATCTGGATGGCCAGGCGGGGATCCGCCGTCTCCCGAATGCGAGGCCACAGCATTAACCACTCACCCACCATGCTCAGTAAAGAATAGGCCTCTGTACATAATGGCAGTAACTACTATTCCTGTTTAATCTGTGCTATTAGTGAGCCATTTTCTGACTTCCACACCTTCGCACTCCTCAAGTTCTACTGTTGATTAAGGGCTTAAACTTGTGCTGAGTAACCCTCAGACACATTTGAGTGGACCATTGCTAGGGACACAAATTCTATTGCATGCATAAAAAATGCGACAGCAAGGAAGATCTCATGTGTAAGCAGACTTCCATCCGCAACATATCCTCCCAGGTTTCGCTAATTTGTCTGTTTGAATATAAGGCCAATGGGTGATATTCTCACGACCCACACCACTAACCCATGTGTCTCGGATGTTCTATGCCAGGTTCCACATGAGTGACAGTAGAAAACTTTCACCAGCGCCAGAACCTAGTGGCCAGGACCCAAGACATCACTTGTTGAACAACCATCGTTGGTGATGACGCAAGCCTGTTAGTCACAGTGTTCCTCACAAGTCGTGGGCCACATGGCCGCACCTGGAACATGGCGACCAGTGTGTTAGTGCATGAAAGTTTTACACCGCCTATCCAGGACACCAGAATTTTGCTGCCGCATCTTCCTAGTAATGTTAATTTTGTGATAACAAGCCTACGGTGATTTGAAACGCCCTATACCTATTATAACATAGGTAAATTGCAAACGGCTTAGACATTATTCTGTTCCTTGTGACGCTGTATTGCGAGAGATCCTACGCTCTCGCTGACAGTTCATGTTCGCTAGTCATGGCATACCTCTGACAACAATAATGTTAATGCAATATCTGCATGCCACATCTTGACTTTTGAACTGGTTATATTCATTTGTTTAATTGTTTGTATCAGAAGTACTAGTTATGGCACCCATGACATCATTCTAATTATCAGAATCCTTTGTGTGAAATTAAATGTTGCAAAGTGTAGTTTTCTGTAATTATTTGACTAAGGATAACACCTCTATATCTCAAGTATAAATGTTTGCTTTGTTCATTTCTGGTTCATCCTTATTGGTGCTCGCAAAGGGAAAATCAATGGATGTTACTTTAAAATGTCAGTTTCACAAGCTGAAACATTACAACTGACAGTGTGTTGGGCTTTGAATTAAAATCATTTTCATTATGAATTACAGTGGAAGCGATTTTTTTAATGCGCCACCTTGTATTTTTATTTCAGTAATTGAGCGTCTAATAGAATTTGTACACGATAAGTATTTTATTTCAGCGGAGGAACAATATTCCACGTCGAATTTATTTTTTATCGTGCATTGTGTGAATCTGAATGAATTTTGGGATATTTAGTGCATTCGCCGCACGTAAAATACAGCATTGCAAGTGTTGATTTTATTATTCACTTCTATTGGTTTTGTGTTTGAGAGTGGCAAATGTAATGTGTGGAATCTTCGGTTTGTGGAACCACTAGATCATAAATTTTAGTCCATTCTTTCACACAGAGCATCTTGATAAATCCATGCTGCAGTCTGGCAAATTATTCAAAGTAGAAGAATTTTGGTTACAAAATAATATTGCCAGTTCTACAGTAAACATGGGCAGTAACGGAAACACTTCTGAACCAAGGTGTAGTGTGTCAGCTACCACAGGTGGGGAGACGATTAATGCCACACGACCCAGAAAGTTCCAAGAAACTGAACTACCTATAATACCCGATTGTTGGAAGACCATCAGTAGCTTGACTGTACCAGTACTACCAGAGGAGATCGCAAGTGAAACAGACAGTGTGGTGGCACTGATAGAAAAGTTGATTGCAGAACAATTTGATGCATGCTTTGAAATATTTAACAAGCAGATGGCCTCTCATTTTG
Organism: Vandiemenella viatica; assembly: GCA_031002005.1. Classification (NCBI taxonomy): domain Eukaryota; kingdom Metazoa; phylum Arthropoda; class Insecta; order Orthoptera; family Morabidae; genus Vandiemenella; species Vandiemenella viatica. The sequence goes on along the minus strand of JARYHS010008075.1, from coordinate 115,368,938 downwards.
ACGCATTTGAGAAGCGACTAGATGTGCAATTCAAGTCTATCGCGGATGAAATCTCTGACATAGCCCACCCTTGGGGAATGCAAAGATAAACAGAATGAACTAAAAATGAAAGTGAGACACACAGCTGTGAAGATTGAGGTGAACAAAAATTCAGTGGCAAGAGGCGCGAAATTATGCGATGCCAGCGAGGCATTTGCAACTACGAACAAAGCAATTAGCTTTGAAGTCAGCTCACAGATACCTTCAAAATGAATTGAGGTTAAAAACTTCTACAATCAGAGTGAAAATAACTTCAACCGAAACTTTGTTCTGAGATGCACAAAGGTCGGACGATCACAAACCAGGTGATTGCACACTGCTATTCTGCTTCCAGAATCCATGCGTACGAAAAGATTTTTTTTTTTTAGGGTATTCTAGAGAGACTGAAATCTCTGGCTTTCAAGTAGATTCTTGATAAAGAGGAGAAATCTCTCTCTTTGCATCCTTACCACAAAATGAGGCTTTTCCTGAAGTCCGCAAGCTATTTTTGAGCGCCTTTTGGTCAGAGAAAAAACTGACCAGGCACCCAAAAGAAGGTCCAGAACAGAAACTTTCAGAAACAATTGTAGTCCGGACATAATACAGCAATTACTACGAAGAGGGCAAAGGAGACAGGCGTCATGATGTTGCACTTGGAGTGAATGCGATATCCCATGCACCTATCAGGATACATAACAGAGGCCGAGGTATAATAAGAAAGTCCAAACTTCCTGGAGCCAGGAAGAAATTCTCAGAATCGTTATGGCGGTACTGAGTGTTGCTGACCAGCAGCCGAGAATTTCATCTCTCGCCTGCCGGTGTCTGAAGTATCACGACAGTGCCCCTTGCTAATTGCCAACCCGTCACAGATTCTCCCAATGTTGGGAGGAATAACGTATAACACTGGCTGCAGAAGAGGATATAGCAAGATAATGTCTGTGTTTGGGGGCATGGAGGTCTATTGAAGAAACATTGTAGGCCTGTTAAACTCGGCGGTCAAGAGGCTACACTACCAAGTGAGACTTCAATGGAATAATGTGTGTAATTTTGGTGAAGCGTTTTTGCTGATAGTTGTCTGATGGGAATCAAAGGTCTAAGATTTGATTGGTTTGTGGAAGAATTTTAAGACGACAATGCCCACTGACACTTGAAGATGCAGGAGTCTGCAGCAGTGTCTTTGCTTAGCCTAACCCAGCGATTCTCAAAGTGTGGTACGCGAACCCCTAGGGGTTCGCAAGTTGATCATAGGGGGTTCGCGGCGAGATTTACGTAATGGTGGCAGACTGATTGTATCACGCGTGTGACACGCATCATTTAATACAATGCCTTCAAAGAAATATCGCTCCTTTCACTCGATGTGCCGAATAAGTATTAATAGATAATATGTAAATTTTTGAACGCCAAATATCTTTCAAGGTTCAAATTCTACATTATGCTATATATTTCCATTATTCGGCACCACTCACAATCGTGTTAGGTTTGGTAACAATAGGGGCGGAAAATAATGCCTTAAGAAAGGGCTACAATGGCTTGAAATTGCATAATAATTTGTGACTGACAAAAAGCGCGCGCCATTGTTTAGTATAGTTGTTTCTCAAGTCAGTGGTACTCCGCGCGCTCACTTATTTCGGCCGGCTGAAATAAAGTTGATAAGTAATTTTGATTAAAAAGTAAGTGAAAACATGAACCAGTGGTTAAAAATCGGATCAATACGCGGAAAACGCCCAGATACTCAAAAGTTATCCAGTTCAGAAACATTGAAAACTTCGTTGAGTCAAATTGTATCTACGTCTACTGAAAGTTCAATTTCGAAAGAAAATACGCGGAAAACAAGTAAACCAGAAGAACACTTCATTCCATCGACAATGAAAAGAAAATATGATGAAGATTATCTGAAAATTGGATTTGTGTGCAAAGAAGACACCCAGTACCCAGAGCCACAGTGTTTAATATGTTCAGAAGTTCTCGCAAATAGCTTGATGAAGCCATCATTGTTGCGAAGACATTTGGAGACAAAACATCAGCAGTACGTAAACAAATCTTTAGATTTTTTTTGTTCGAAAAAGAGGGAGTTGGAATCTTCAAAAAAAAAACTGTGACAAATACTGCAACTACCAACGCTGATTATTTACGTGCGTCTTTCCTAGTGGCATACAAAATTGCAAAGACCGGCAAGTCATACAATATTGCTGAGGAATTAATTTTGCCAGCTGCTAAAGATATGGTCAGTTGCGTGCTAGGAGACAAATTAGCAAAATTGCTGAATAAAATACTACTTTCAAATGACACAATCGCAAGGCGCATTCACGACATGGCACTCAATGTTGAAAATCAACTAGCAGAACGACTGCAAAACACTTATTTTGCAATTCAAGTTGACGAATCAACAGATATTACTGGACTGCCGAATGTACTTTGTTTTGTTAGATATGTACACAGAAACATTTCTGAAGAAGATTTTCTGTTATGCAAGAACTTGGAGACTACGACAAAAGGAGAAGATATTTTCAACGTCATCAATGATTTTTTTGAAGAACATGGCATAGACTGGAGAAGGTGTGTTGGTGTTTCGACTGATGGTGCCAAGGCTATGACAGGTAGGATATCTGGACTAATCACTAGAATTAAACATCTTGCTCCTGAAGCCAAAAGTATGCACTGTGCATTGCACAGAGTGACACTGGCGTGCAACAAAATGCCTGATTATTTAAAAACAGTATTGTCAGAGGTCGTAAAGATAATAAATTACATAAAAGCACGTCCGCTCAACTCGAGACTTTTTGCATTATTATGTCGGGACATGGGCAGTGAACATGTTTCATTACTCTTACATTGTGAAGTGCGTTGGTTGTCAAGAGGCAGGATGTTAGCTAGGTTTTTTGAACTGCGTCATGAAGTCTATTTATTTGTGAAGGACAGTGACTTCAACCTCAAGTTAAGATTTGAAGATGAAACCTGGCTTATAAGGGTGTCATATCTAGCTGATATTTTCTCTTTTCTCAACGAAACAAAAGCTTCTATGCAAGGCTCCACGTGTAACATACTCATTGTGCAGGATAAAATACAAGCCCTCATAAGAAAAATTGAATTTTGGAAAACTTGCATGATATCAGGTGTTATTGAATGTTTTCCTCTTCTGCATGAATTTGTTTCGACCAACAACTTATCACTGGATGCCGAAGTAAAAGCTGAAATTATTGTACATTTGTCTCAGCTCTCTGATGAACTGAAAAGGCATTTTCCAGATATCGGTAATGCTGAAGACTGGGTTCGAAATCCATTTATGGTCACAACCAAAAGCATAAATTCTGGTTTGAGCATTGAGCAACATGAATCATTGCTGGAAATGTCCACAGATCGTACTCTTCATGCTGATTTTAAAAAGATGTCTTTAATTGATTTTTGGGCAGCAAGACAGGAAGAATATCCGGAGCTCTCACGTAAAGCAGTTAATTTCCTTTTACCATTCGTGACAACTTACTTATGTGAGAGTGGGTTTTCACACCTGGTTATGATAAAAACGAAATACAGGAATCGAATGAATGTCGAATACGAAATGAGACAGATTGAGTAAAACTGTTCCTGATATTGACTCAACATGCGACAAAAACAAGCTCATCTATCACATTAACTGACAACAATCTTCTGTATAAGTGTATTACTTTTATGAAAATAAAAATTCTTATTTTTCTTAAAGCTTTTTTTTTAAAAATTTTTAGGGGGTTCGCCACTGTCTGGAAAATTTAAAAGGGGTTCGCGGAGCATAAAAGTTTGAGAACCGCTGGCCTAACCCAACAGTGACGGATTATAACCGACAAGAGACCAGGTCCACACATTGAAGGATGAGCCGAGTGTGGTGTGCTGTGATGTGAAAGTTCACAGTTGCTGACTGATGCAATAATTCCAGACAGCCTAGGAGTTGATTGGCACAATGCAAATTTTACTGCCCACTAGAACCAATATGAGACCAGACTCACTGGGCAATGGACTGTGTGTTAGAGACAAAAATTAATGGTGGAGAAAGAAGAAGAAAATGGGTACTTTGTATGGTTAAATTAGGATTGGCCGTTTGTTTTGAAATTAATTAACAGACAGGCATGCTCGGCTTTTAGTCTGCTATGTGAAGCTTTCTGTGATGACACATCAGTGATGCAGATAATCATTCACTGAATGCTGTGTCATTCAATTTCTTGTGACAGACAAATGTAGATTTTATCTTTGAATATCAAGTGAAGCAGGTTGAACAATTAAGTTCATTTTTGTATGGAAATATTTAGGCTAAGAATTAGTAAGTGGTTTTATTTCAGCTTTATGTGGATTAAGATTTCTTTGACAACTTATTCTGTTGGAAAACTTATTTGGCTACTAAAAAGTTGTGTGCTTGTAAATGAGTGTAGACATAACGGAAATAAGTCGAGAATGGGGTTCATGGGGATCCATTGATGAGACTGCATCCACCAAAATCCTTGCTGTTATACTTTTGCTTCAATTTAATATTTCCAAAGTTTTTTATGGGTTGTTTTAAAATTGTCACTTTATAATTAGGAAGGAAGGAGGCTTTAGTCGCATTATTATGCTTGTTTCGATATGAAATAAATGGATTTTATAGACCGAATCAAGATTGTATCGTTTGCAATTTATTTCCTTTTGTTTCCTCTGTATAAAATCCTCTCATACCAACAACAACTGTCTGTAATAATCCTCAAGTTTTTTTCCGAAATGTTTGCAGGTTCATTTCTATTCAAGATCTATTAAATTTTCTATCCATAAATATTAGGTTCGAACTACTCACTAAGCAACTATTATTCTTTCCAAACTTAATCCACTGCTAGATTAAGATTTCTTACTTGCCAGCTCTACCAACAATTCCCCCCTATTCATTTTCCAGAGATCCTATATTTTTAAACATATCGGAGCAAACAATCTTTATTAATCTTGCCTTTCTTTTCCTTTTCCCCTTAAACTTTTAATTTACTAGTATTATGAACTGCTATGTTGCACTTTGTGTTTTCATGTTTATCATTGCTTGGGCATTTGGTTTATATACAAGTGTAACAGAGCAGTTCATTAAAAATAAATAAAATTATATATTTGGAGTGATAAAGAGAGTAATATTGGTAAAATAAAAGTTTAAGGAATCAATAAAAACAATAGCAGGTCTAAAAATGATCGTTTGCTCCAATATGTTTGAATATGTAGAATCTCTGGGAAAAAGAAGAGAGGAGGATTGTTGGTAAAGCTAACAAGCAAGACAGGATTTTTTTTTTTTTGTAACAGTTTAACGTCCCTTTTTAACAACGTGGTCTTTAGAGACAGGAAAGGATGGGGGCAAGGAATGGGAAGGAATTCGGCCATGGCCTTTTGAAGGAAGCATCCCGGCATTCGCCTGGAGTGATTTGGGGAAACCATGGAAAACCCAAATCTGGATGCCCGAACGGGGATTCGAACCGCCGTCCTCCCGAATGCGAGGCCAGAACGCTATCCGTTACACCACCACGCTCGGTAGCAAGACAGGATAATCTAGCAAAGTGTTAAGATTTGAAATAATAGTCGCATAGTGAGATGTTTGGAAGTAATAGTTGGAGAGAAAATTGATAGGTCTTGAGTAGAAAAGAACCTGCTAATCTTCGAAACTATCTCAATACAAGAATACTCCAGACATGGTCAAATGTTGTTGGTATGAGAGGATTTTTGGACAGAGCAAACAAAAGGAAATAAATGTCAAAAGATACAATGTGAATTCTGTGTATAAAAAATCCATTTATTTCAAATAACAATATTCGTTTTGACACAAGGTAGGAATTTGTTTGCTGACAAATCACATGACAAGATTGTAAATAAAAATTTTTTTAAAAAAAGCTACATTTTGGAAACAATACCCAGCATAAAAACAAGATAGGATAGAGAATAAAACCTGTCACTTGCCCCACACTAAGGCAGAAGGACCAGGTGAACACAAAATATTGTAGGGCCTCCTACTAGAGTAAATATTGTGAATGGTTTGTGTGTGTGTGTGTGTGTGTGTGTGTGTGTGTGTGTGTGTGTGTATTCGTCCTGGCCATTCTGCCTTCATCTGTGGTAAGTGACTGATCATTTTCCCTACTGTATCTCATTTTCAGTGCTGAACGGCAGTTTCATTGTAACCATTAACCATATATAATGATGGTAGGTTATGGAGTTAAGTTTTTCTCACAACATAATATAAAATTCTTTAAGTGAGCAGAAATCAAGGTAGATTTCTGCGTCAAAATTAAAATAGTCATAATAAGCTAAAACAGCTTCTTACTATAACAGCGATCAAAGAATATAATGAAACCATCTACATCAAACGAATATAATCTTATATATATATAAAAATAGACGTGTTTTTTCCTATATTTCACTTTTCAGCCACCACTACCTAGCACAGATCACTGATGTTTGTGGGTGGAAGTAGCATGGAGTTTCCTGTCGTGCACAACGTTGGCCGAATGCCGATAGCTGTGGGGATGTGGGAGATATGATGAATAAAGTTGGTCAGTGCAGGGCGTTTTCATATTTCGACCAAAAATTCGTATCTCCGTATACTTCTCTTTCCTGCCACAACTACATAGCATAGAGCATTGGTGTTTGTGTTTGGTGGCAGAATCGTATCTCATGTAGTGCGCTATGGTTGTTAGATGTCGGTAGCTATGGGGGTGTGGGACATATGGGGGGTTGAAAGTGGTCGACCTGTGGCAATTTCATACTTCTGCCAAAGACAAAAGTGTCATGGTGTATCACTTTTCAGCGAAAACTACAGATCACAGATAACTGGCGTTTGTGTGTAGTAGTAGCACAGAGTCACCTTTCGATCACAACAGCGGCCGAATTTCAGAAACTGTGGTACTTTGGTAGATATGGTGGTTGTAAGTGGCCGACCAAGGATATTTTCGTATTTCGACTGTCTCCGCATATGTCACTTTCCTGCCACAACTACATAACATAGAGCATTGGTGTTTGTGTTTGGTAGTAGAATCGTATCTCATGTAGTGCGCTATGGTTGTTAGATGTCGGTAGCTATAGGGGTGTGGAAGATATGGGGGTTGAAAATGATCGACCTGTGGCAATTTCATACTTCCGCAAAAGACAAAAGTGTCATGGTGTATCACTTTTCAGCGAAAACTATAGATCACAGATAACTGGCGTTTGTGTGAAATAGTAGCACAGAGTCACCTTTCGATCACAACAGCGGCCGAATTTCAGAAACAGTGGTACTGTGGTAGATATGGTGGTTTTTAGTGGCCGACCAAGGATATTTTCGTATTTCGACTGTCTTCGCATATGTCACTTTTCTGTCACAACTACATAGCATAGAGCATTGGTGTTTGTGTTTGGTAGTAGAATCGTATCTCATGTAGTGCACTATGGTTGTTAGATGTCGGTAGCTATGGGGGTGTGGGACATATGGGGGTTGAAAGTGGTCCACCTGTGGCAATTTCATACTTCTGCCAAAGACAAAAGTGTCATGGTGTATCACTTTTCAGCGAAAACTACAGATCACAGATAACTGGCGTTTGTGTGTAGTAGTAGCACAGAGTCACCTTTCGATCACAACAGCGGCCGAATTTGAGAAACAGTGGTACTGTGGTAGATATGGTGGTTGTAAGTGGCCGACCAAGGATATTTTCGTATTTCGACTGTCTCCGCATATGTCACTTTTCTGCCACAACTACATAGCATAGAGCATTGGTGTTTGTGTTTGGTAGTAGAATCGTATCTCATGTAGTGCGCTATGGTTGTTAGATGTCGGTAGCTATAGAGGTGTGGAAGATATGGGGGTTGAAAGTGATCGACCTGTGGCAATTTCATACTTCCGCAAAAGACAAAAGTGTCATGGTGTATCACTTTTCAGCGAAAACTATAGATCACAGATAACTGGCGTTTGTGTGAAATAGTAGCACAGAGTCACCTTTCGATCACAACAGCGGCCGAATTTGAGATACTGTGGTACTGTGGTAGATATGGTGGTTTTTAGTGGCCGACCAAGGATATTTTCGTATTTCGACGAAAGGCATGTGTCTCCGCAGATTTCACTTTTATGCCACGACTACATAGCATAGAGCATTGGTGTTTATGTGTGGTAGTAGAATCGTGTCTGTTGTCGTGCACTATGGTTGTTAGATGTCTGTAGCTATGGGGGTGTGGAAGATTTGGGGGATGAAAATGGTCGACCTGCGGCAATTTCATATTTCTGCCAAAGACGCATGTTTCACGGTGTATCACTTTTAAGTGAAAACTATCAATCGCAGATCACTGGCGTTTGTGTGTGGTAGTAACACAGAGTCTCCCATCGATCACAACGTTGGCCGAAATTTGGTAACTGTGGGAGTGTGTGAGATATGGTGTTTGAACTTGGTCTATCATGAATATTTTCGTATTTCATCCAAAGACTTGTGTGTATCAGTAAATTTTACTTTGCTGCCGGAACTACATAGCGCAGAAGACTGGTATTTGTGTGTGGTAATAGTATCGAGTCTCCCATCGTGCACTATTGTGGTTAGATGTCTATAGCTGTCAATATGAATTCTTTACACTCACGAACGAAGTCGTGGGTACCAGCTAGTAAACAATAAAATAATTGTTTAAAAAAACATAAAAACCGCCTTAAAAAAAAAAAGCACTAAAAATTTTAAAATAACTTTATACCTTGCTTAGGATAAAGTAAATGTAAATGGACAATATTTTACATTACTGTCATTGATATTTTTACATTAATTATGCAACTAAGGAAAATGGAAGCGGCTTCTAGGCGATATAAATAAGAAAAGAAAGGGAAATTAACCCACCACATACCAAAGTGGACGGATGCGATGAGAGAACACTAATGCTGACAAACAAACAACACAATATTTCGGCATATGCCTTGCTCACAAATAGAAAAAACGAGCCATTAGGCTCGGAACGTGTGCGCACTCCGAACGTTACCCAATGACTAACCGTGTTGTGGTGAGGGGGGGGGGACGGATAAGGAGTAGACTATCGATATCGGTATACAATGTCTGAGATAATATATTTAATATTTTGGCAGGCGATGGTAAAATGAGCAAATGTAGTAATGGTATGGTATAAACATAGCAAAAAAAAAAAAAGGTAGTGATGGGTTAATTGGAATTTAAGTCCAGGTGGGTGTCTTGTATCCAGGATATTCTGGTACGCTAGTTCCCATCTCCGGAGTTCTGCTGCAGTGGTGCTGTCAGGGAAAACTCTGACTGCTCTCACAGTGAAACAGTCGTTGAGGTTGTTGGAATCATGGCTATTGGCATGTTCTGGTACTGGAAGGTACAGGTTACGAATATGGACTGTTTGTCTGTGGCCATTCATTCTAACAGAGAGTTGCTGTGTGGTGAGGCCTATGTAAGAACTGGTGCAAAAGCGGCAAGTTAGTTGGTATATCAGATGAGTGGTTGAACAGGTGGCATGTCCAATAATGGGGAAAGTTTCTCCTGTGGTGGGGTTGGAATATGTAGTGGTGGGTGGAAGCATGCTGCAGGTTTTGCAGCGGGGTCTATTACAAGGATAAGATCCATATGGTGCTTTTGGAGAGTCTAACGGAGGGTATTTGTGGACTAAGATGTTCTTAAGATTGGGTGGTCTGCTAAAACATGCACGAGGGACATTGGGTAGAATTTTGGGTAGGAGAGTACGCATTTCCGGAAATGAGCGAAGGAAGTCATACCCCTGTCGCAAAATATGGTTGATGGACTCGAGGCCAGGAGAGAACTGAGTGACAAAGGCAGGGCTATGGTTGGTTTTTGTAGGAGACAAGTGAGAGTGGTTACGTGGAGGGTGGTTGATCGCGCGGGAGATCTGTTTATGTACAAGATCCCTGGGGTAACAACGGGAAATAAGGGCTTGGGATAGGTTTTGTGAGTATTGATGGAGAGAATGAGCGTCAGAGCAAATGCGACTTCCACGGATGGCAAGGCTGTATGGGAGGGAACGTTTCGTATGGAATGGATGGCAGCTATCAAAGTGTAGATACTGCTGTAAATTAGTGGGTTTGATGTGGACTGCGGTATGAAGGACACCGTGCCTGAGCATGATGTCAACATCGAGGAATGTGATGTGTGAGCGGGAGTAAGTCCAGGTGAAATTGATGGAATTGTTGCTATTGTTAAGGGAGTGGAGGCCCCGGTACCGCCATGGGCACCCGCATGGCCCCATCCTATGCCAACTTATTCCTTGGTCGTCAGGAGGAACGTTTCCTGAACAACACTCCCTTTAAACCCACTGTGTGGTTCAGATACATAGATGACATATTTATGATCTGGACCCACAGCGAAAACCACCTCCTTGAATTCCTCCACTCCCTTAACAATAGCAACAATTCCATCAATTTCACCTGGACTTACTCCCGCTCACACATCACATTCCTCGATGTTGACATCATGCTCAGGCACGGTGTCCTTCATACCGCAGTCCACATCAAACCCACTAATTTACAGCAGTATCTACACTTTGATAGCTGCCATCCATTCCATACGAAACGTTCCCTCCCATACAGCCTTGCCATCCGTGGAAGTCGCATTTGCTCTGACGCTCATTCTCTCCATCAATACTCACAAAACCTATCCCAAGCCCTTATTTCCCGTTGTTACCCCAGGGATCTTGTACATAAACAGATCTCCCGCGCGATCAACCACCCTCCACGTAACCACTCTCACTTGTCTCCTACAAAAACCAACCATAGCCCTGCCTTTGTCACTCAGTTCTCTCCTGGCCTCGAGTCCATCAACCATATTTTGCGACAGGGGTATGACTTCCTTCGCTCATTTCCGGAAATGCGTACTCTCCTACCCAAAATTCTACCCAATGTCCCTCGTGCATGTTTTAGCAGACCACCCAATCTTAAGAACATCTTAGTCCACAAATACCCTCCGTTAGACTCTCCAAAAGCACCATATGGATCTTATCCTTGTAATAGACCCCGCTGCAAAACCTGCAGCATGCTTCCACCCACCACTACATATTCCAACCCCACCACAGGAGAAACTTTCCCCATTATTGGACATGCCACCTGTTCAACCACTCATCTGATATACCAACTAACTTGCCGCTTTTGCACCAGTTCTTACATAGGCCTCACCACACAGCAACTCTCTGTTAGAATGAATGGCCACAGACAAACAGTCCATACTCGTAACCTGTACCTTCCAGTACCAGAACATGCCAATAGCCATGATTCCAACAACCTCAACGACTGTTTCACTGTGAGAGCAGTCAGAGTTTTCCCTGACAGCACCACTGCAGCAGAACTCCGGAGATGGGAACTAGCGTACCAGAATATCCTGGATACAAGACACCCACCTGGACTTAACCACCGTTAAATTCCAATTAACCCATCACTACCTATTTTTTTTTCTTCTATGTTTATACCGTACCATTACTACATTTGCTCATTTTACCATCGCCTGCCAAAATATTAAATATATTATCTCAGACATTGTATACCGATATCGATAGTCTACTCCTTATCCGTCCCCCCCCCCCCCTCCTCACCACAACACGGTTAGTCATTGGGTAACGTTCGGTGTGCACACACGTTCCGAGCCTAATGGCCCGTTTCTTCTATTTGTGAGCAAGGCATATGCCGAAATATTGTGTTGTTTGTTTGTCAGCATTAGTGTTCTCTCATCGCATCCGTCCACTTTGGTATGTGGTGGGTTAATTTCCCTTTCTTTTCTTATTTTTACATTAATTAGTTATTTTTGGAGTCGGTGCCAGCTGTCAAATCGCAAAGATCGAATTACTGAACTACTTTTGGTGTTAGCCGCGAAACGGGGAGTACGAACAAAAAAAACCATCCTGATCTGGGTTTTCCATGGTTTTCCCAGATCACTCCACGCGAATGCGGGGATGGTTCCTCACAATAGCCCATGGGCGCCTCCTGCCATATCCCTTATAACCCTTCCAAACCATAACCGTTTTCGATAGGTGCAATGCATCTCCGCCACACACTTTTAGTGAATCGCGGAGTAATAATAATAATAATAATAATAATAATAATAAATAGTATTTTCTTGTTTAATTTAATGGCATGTGCATATGCCTGATGTGTGTGTGTATTTTCTTCTTTTTGTTTGTTCTTAGAAGTTAGTTTTTTTACTGGGTATCTTAGTTCATGGTGCACAGATAAATTGTTTGGGTTTGAACAATAAGTTTAAGTCAGTGAAGCCACTTTTAACTTGTATAATTTTGGCAAGTTATGGTCATCTTACCAAGTTTTCCTCAGGGAGATTAAGATAGAGTTGATTGTTTAGATCAAGAATAACACTGCCTGGTTATCCCTTAAAGAAACCACTGTACTTTTTTGGGAGTGGGAGATTTTCCCAAGCTTAATTTACAAATTAATTATGTTAATTTAGTTTAGACTTGTAGGTGGCTGTGAGGTTAGTTGGGCTTATTTTAGGACCTTATTTGAGGAGTTTTGAGTCTTTTAAGAGTATTAGTGCATGAGCCAAAGTTTGGATATATTGCTAGGGGGAAAAAGTTTAACACTAGGGCTTCAATTCAAGAACCACATCCAATGGCAGCACTGGCATGTTGCACCAGATCTAGAAATTTGAAAAAAAAAGAAGAAACACACACACACACAGCAATTACAAATTAGGATACTGAAATGAACCACCACTTACCTTAAGATGATGGATGTGGGGTAAAACAAAAATAAAATACAAAAACACACATTGTATAGGAATTTTTGGGTATAGCCCTATATCAACAAAACATTATCAGGGAAAGGGAGTTGTGGGAGACTGCCTCACAGTACTATATACAAGGAGGTAGCCTAAAAAAAAGAAAAGGGGATTATTTTTTTAAAAGCTATACATTTTCAATTAAAAACCTTATCCACTTCAAAAAACAAAAAGAGCAATTATATCCATTTTGAGTGTAGTATCTGTTCGTTTTATTTACATTTAGACTATTTCCATAGGTTAATCTCTCATCGGTTATTTTAATTTATTTTTGTATTTATTCTGAAACATTTTTGTTTCTTAAATACTACCGGATTATTTTCTCGCAGAAAAGGCAATTTCAAAGCGACAATGAAATAATGTTCGGATTGCTGGGAATATTTGAGAGATAGTTTGAGCATAGTTAGTTTTACATTAATTTATTTACAGACACAAAGTACAATTAAATTTAAAGACATTTTGCTTTAAATGAAATTATGGTTATTGTTCACAAATAAAATTTTACTTATTTTGCTATTCAGCAGCCTACTTCTTTTTTCAGTGCAAATTTGTCCAGCTATTGAAAATAATCTTTCACAAGGCACGCTTGTAGCCGGAATACAAAAACGTTTCATAGCTACTGTACACACATTCGGGTAAGTAAATTTCCTCATCTCCCTCCATTGTAAGGGGTCACTCTTGCGCAGCAAATGCTGTTCATTTAAGTATTTATCTACTTCTGCGGTAGCTTCTGCTGTGGGGTCTTGCCTTTCTTGCAAATAGCTAACAGTTGAAATGGTGGCTTGTGATGCTGGCTGACGGCTCGCTGTTGCGCCACTGTTTTCAGCTGCCTCTAACACTCGCGATAAGTGACTTATAGGCAGTAACGTACTTTTGTTCGTCTCTAAATCCCTGACTTTTAAACCTTGGATCTAAAATAACTGCTTGTGAAATTAACTCAACAGATTCTCTCTGGCTAAACCGCATCGTTAACCCCTCTAAAAGAAGCTTGCTTAGTATATGCTTTCAGGAATATCCAGGTTGCTGTGCATGTACATGTTAACCTTTCTCGTTATAATTCTAGAAAGCACAGTAGCCTTTGACAATGAAACATTGCTTTCAGCTGATATTTCCTTCGTAACTTCATTAGAAATCTCAAGCAGTTTAACGGCATGAGTCATAACGTCCCACACTTGCCGAGTCAGACTCCTTGGTAAATCAGTATTTCGAGTATTTCCTAACAGTGCAAGCATAGACACAATTGGTTCCTTGTTTTTTACTACCCTGTTTAACATATCATAGGTAGAATTCCACCGTGTTGGAACATTTTGCTTCAGCTTCAGCTGATCTTTATTTAAGGAAATTTGCATCTCTTAACTTGGCTGAAGCGGAACTACTTTTCTTAATGAACCGCACGATGTCTTTTACTGAAGTCACAACATTGTTAATTGATCCAAAAATAACGTCTTGAACGATTAAATTTAAAGAGTGAGCGAAACAAGAAAACTGTTTTAAGATTTAACTTGTGACTGCGGCCTTAATGTTGGCGGCATTGTCAGTGACTACAGTGCACACTTTGTTTCAAACAGAAAATTTATCTAGTACTTCGCCTATCCACGTAGCGATATTGGCACTGGTATGCCGTTCAGAAAACTCTGAACATTCAAGTAAACATAATATCATATGAGTCTGGCTGTCTATATAACGTGCGGTAAGACCATAAAAACTTATGTTATTTATGTTCGTCCAGCCATCACAAGTGACACAAAGAGCTGAAGTAGCATTCACAGCCACTTTGTCTTTATGTGAGATATCATTATACACTGAAGGAAGCAAACTGTTTGACAGGTGTTTCCTACTTGGGAGATTGTAACCTGGATTTAACATTCTGACGAATTTCTGAAATTCCTCATCCTCGACAAGAGAGAAGGGGTGATATTCTTTACACATCACTTTTAGTAACTGAAAACTTAAGCCCGTTTCCTAGTAATTGAGATTGGTTGATTTGCATCAATGAATGTATTCACTGATGTCTGAGCAAACCGCGGCGTCGATAACGGTGACGGTCTCCGGGCCATGGTGTCGTCCAAACTGCACCATTCCAGAGAAAACGTGGAGGCACTGGCATTAGAATTACTTGCTTTTGGGAGTGGATTAGAGTCACTTCGATGACAAGTTCTATCACCGGAGTCATCCACTGAAGGCGAATGTGATCGCTGCGCATTTCCCTCATGTTTTAATGGTATCGACAGGTGTTTTGTCTTAAGGTGTCTCTTCAAATTGGTCGTCGATATAGATGAAAATCGCCTTGCAATAGTTGCATTTCCCTTTCTTGTCCTTCTCGTTCTTTTCGAAATGATACCAAACATCACTCGTAAGTCTGCTCATTTACTTGACCTGTTACAGACAAGGGGAAACTTGAAATAAACACACAAATCTATGAAAAATGTATCGATAAATATTTGGTGTTACGATTATGTTTAAACGTTTATAGTGCTCATTTAAACACACATGGATCGTAGTTTAGATTAAAAACTTAAAAGAACATATAGCATAACGCTTACCAGGGAGAGAGAGAAAGAGAAGCGGAGCGGTAAAGAACTAGCTCTCCAGTGGCACTGCTCAGAGCTATGCTGAGCGATTGAACCAAACGTCGTGAACGAACTAGCTCTTCTCGATCTTCGGCGTTTCTTATTTCTTCATAGCGGAATGGATAAACAATGAACGGCGTGGAACAGAACAAACAATGGTCGGGCGAGAATGGCAAAGATGAAACAGACATTGTTGGCGCCCACTAGATTGAAGTTCAATCGACACCGACTCACCACTGTGATTACGGCTTCCAAGAAGAACTACCGCTCACTTTTAGTGAGCGACTACTCACTTGCTCTTTCAAAAGAACTGTTCTAAAAAACTAATTCACTCACGAACGACCCATCTCTAGTGTGTTTGGCAATGGAACCATGCCATTTTTAGCCAAAAACTGGCTAACAGAGACACCTGCTTATGCAAGTGCACTGTCATGGAGGAAGAACCAGTCTCCTGTGTCACAAATGAGGTCTTTTTTTAGAAACACTGTTGCATAATCTTCTTAAAAATTCCAAATAAAAGGTTTGATTGATGGTCTGATGTGGGGGAACAAACTGAACTACACCCTTGACAAAAAAAAAAAAAAAAAAAAAAAAAAAAAAAAAAGCAAATGAGCATTGTTTTGATGTTTGATTTGACTCTACATTTTACGGGGCGAAAATGACGTCTTCCATTGGCTTTACTGTTGCTTTGTTTCTGGGTCGTAAAAATAACACCATGACTCATCACCAGTAATGACCTTTGACAAAAAATTTGGATAAATTTCAAGCTGTTGTTTCAAAGCACAACATGTTTCAACTCTACTTTCTTTTTGATTATCAGAGCAGCAACCCTTTTCATCCCCAAATCTTCAATTTCAATTCACTGAACTGAGTTCCAAGATAACCCACTAATCTCGGACAGTCGTCAGTATTACTGTTTCCTGGGATGATATTGATGTAGGATTGTGCAAGATAAGAGTGATAGAATTTTTCAGCGGCGGCCAGGAGTAATGATAAAGTGTGTACATATTTTGGACATTTTAACAATGAAACACTACTTTAAACATTAACAAACCAATTTCACCTCTACTGTTAGTAACAATCAACAGATACAAAAACTTCAAATGGTGTAATTAACATGGTGTACAGTGAATCTTTTGATTAGATTTGGTAAATATCAGTCAGCGAGCCCGTGAGAAAAGAAAGGACAGTGTCAAACATAACAGTTCAGACTATGAAAATTTACTCGACTCATTTAAGTAGTGAGAAAATACTTTCGTTATGTACAGGAGCCTTAAATTACCTGAGGTCTATTTAGTACAGCTGCCGACTGGTTGACAATTATATCTCTAACTACACCAAAAACTGTTAAACAATGAATCAAGCAGAATAAAAGATACAACATGAAATCAAACAAGACAATTCTGATCGTTTCTTCAAAGCTTGAGAAGTTGTGCATTCAGAATTTGTTCCACTCTGTTAGACAGTTAATCAGACCTTAAAAAATTGTGTAACAATTTGCAATGGAAAAGGCCCAATTTGTGATAGGAGAATTGCAAGTACTGATAAATGCTGCACAAGTATAGCCAACAGCTGCCTGTTGGTTTCCCAAGTCAATGGCCACATCTTTGAAGATCAGGCCTTGTTATTTTAGAATTGTCGCAGCCCAAGCTAATACTGTTGGAAATTGAGTGACTGAACACATTGTGTGTTCGATGATCTAGTGATCTGAATTATTAATAAATGAGCAGTGTATTTTTCAAAGTTTATGTAACTACCAGTAACACAGTCAATAGTGTGCATTCAGGTGCATACACTATACCGACTATTCCTAAAACTCCATTGACCAGACCAGCCTCTTGTAACAGAAATAAGCTTCACAGAGCCCATAGGAGTAGATAATTTAAAGCTTTTGGCATTGAAACTAAATTTGATATTAAAGGACATTTAAAGTCAATATCAAACCTATATCATAAGAATATGTAAAAGTAGGAAGTCAAGAAATTATATCAGAAGGAAGGTTACTAACATTTTCATAAGCAGAAAAATTAAAACAAATCATTTTTAAATATTATTTCTATGGGGGAAAATTTTTTCAAGTTTACTTGTCATGTGCTTATAAGAAAAATATTCCATCCGAATAAGCATAACCACAGGCAGGAAATGTGTCAAATCAAAAATAAAATTAAAATGAATCTCCTGATGTAAGTACTTCTGCAAGAAACTTAATATCCTTATTATGGAAAGAAAAGATAAAATACACCCAACACTCACCGAAGTTGAAGAGTCCTTGGGCGTAGCGGGGTCGTTGATGAAACAATTACTTTAATGCAACAAAGCTTTATTAAACAGTTGGAAGAGTACAGAAGCACAGAGTGAACTGACTCCGGGTAGAAAGGAGTATCACTTATAAAATAATGAAGAACAGTCAAGAGCATCAACACTGGTTACAACAAGAACATTCCAGAACAGTATACGCAAAGTTAAGAAATTAAAATTTTACAGGACTTGTTGGATTCGAACCCACGATCTTTAGTCCTACAGTCTCTTAACCACTACACTACAACAGTCTTTCATTCTTAATGGGCTGATCCTCTTGATGTGCGACATTGCCCCCTCCATAAGAGAATAGGGTCCCGATGTTAAGTTGCCCTGGTCATGGAGCGAGTCGTAGGTCAAGTGCGCCTTGGTTCCTGACGGGCAGTGACGTCCCTAGTCGTTGACATCTTCAAGCCCGGACGAGACCCACAGCTTTTAGGGCCCTTTGGTTTATTGAAGAATGCCGGGTCTTCTAGTTCACTCTGGTTCAATGGGTCCATGTAAGGCTTCAGTCGCAGCACGTGAACTGTCTCTCACCTTCCGTCATTTAGAGTGTCGATCGAAATCCTCGACTTCATAAGTGACATCAGACAATCTTCGTACGATCTTGTATGGTCCAAAGTAACGTCTGAGGAGCTTCTCGGACAGGCCAACCTTATGGACGGGAGTAAATATCCAGACGAGGTCGCCAGGTTGGTACGAAACAAAACGGTGACTCGCATCATACCTTCGTCGGTCATTCTCATGAGCCTGCAGCGTGCGGAGCTGAGCTAACTGCCGACATTCCTCAGCTCTTGTTATTAATTTGGTGATGTAATCGTCATCCACGTCGTCAGGATGGAACGGGAACACAGTGTCGATGGTCGTTGCTTCACGTCCGTGTACCAGGAAGAATAGAGTAAATCCGGTTGTGTCTTGTTTGGCAGTATTGTAGGCAAACTGTCACAAAAGGCAGCACCTCATCCCAGTTGGTTTGCTCATCACTCACATACATGGAAAGCATGTCAGCCAGTGTTTTGTTGAAACGTTCTGTTAGTCCATTAGTTTGAGGGTGGTAAGCAGTCGCCATTGATGTGTAATGTTACATCGACGGTTGATCTCTGTCACAAGTCTCGACAAAGACTTTTCCTCGATCCGTGATCACTGAACTTGGGGCCCCATGTTTTAATAAAATGTCCTCCACGATGAATTTCACAACCTCAGAGGCTTCAGCTGTTTTCAAAGGTTTTGTAATGGCATACCGGGACAGATAATCAGTACAAACATAAATCCACTTATTACCACTAGTAGACATTGGGAATCGTCCGAGCAAGTCAATCCCAACATGCTGGAAAGGCATTCCTGCAGGCAGAATTGGTATAAGGCGTCCAGGTGGTTTCTGAGGAACTGTCTTCCTTCTCTGGCATTCTTGACAGTGCGAAACAGTGACGAACATAATCCTGGCCAGTAAATCTCATCCGGATTCTGTCATGAGTCTTAATAAACCATAATTGGCCCGCTGTAGGCGCGTTGTGGAAATGTTGAATTTCAAAGCGCATGCGCTTGGGAATAACAGGGAGCCATCTCCTTCCAAAGGGGTCAAAGTTTTTCTTGTAAAGCACCTTATTTATCATCTTAAATTCTCCATTCACATCCTCTGAGCGATCTAAGGCAAGTTTAATTTTCAACAATTTGGCGTCCTCCTTTTGTTCCTCAGAGAGATCGTGAAGAGTAGCGAGACAGTCATTACTCTCTTCATTCTCTTGCTGTTCCTCCACTGGATTCCTCGAGAGACAGTCGGCATCCCGGTTCTTCCTTCCACTTTTGTAGACTATAATAACGTCATATTCTTGAAGACGTAGTGCCCACCTGGCAAGTCGTCCTGATGGGTCCTTAAGGCCTGTTAACCAGCAAAGTGAATGGTGATCTGTTACAACTGTGAATGGTCGTCCAAAGAGATACGGACGGAATTTGCAGAAAGCCCAAAGACATTCACATTCCGTTGTTGAATAGTTTCTTTCAGCTTTGTTGAGTGTCCTGGAGGCATAAGCTATTACCTTCTCTTTCCCATTGTGAATCTGTACTAAGACAGCGCCAAATCCACAACCACTAGCGTCTGTATGCAGCTCAGTAGGCGCTTTCTCATCACACAGGCCAAGCACAGGGTCAGTTTGCAAAATGTTGAAAGAATCTTGTTGAGATCTACCCCAGAGAAATTTAGCACCACTTTTTAGCAATTCTTGGAGCAGCCTGGCTTTCATACAAAAGTCTTTTATAAAACTTCGATAGTAAGAACATAGGCCAAGAAAGCTCCTCACGTCGCTGGTATTCTTAGGAACAGGAAATCCCGTTATAGACCTCACCTCGTCTGGGTCTGGCCGCACACCCTCGCTTGACACAAGATGCCCAAGTATTTTTATTTCTTTAGCTCCGAAAAGACACTTTCTTGGGTTAAGTGGTAAGCCACTTTGTTTCAGGCACATAAGAACAGCTCTCAGACCTTTCACGTGTTCATTGAAGGTTTCGGAGAACACTAACATCGTTTAATAACAGAGACAAATCATCCACTTCAGATGACGTAAAAGATTATCCATAATACGTTTGAATGTTGCTGGCGCATTACACAAACCAAATGGCATTACATTGAATTCATACAGGCCATCGGGGGTAATAAATGCAGTTTTCTCTCGATCGCTTTCGTCTACCTCTATCTGCCAGTATCCTGATTATAGGTCCATTGTCAAGAAAAACTTAGCTCCCTTCAGACAGTCCAACGTATCGTCAATTTGCGGAAGAGGGTCAACATCTTTAGTCACCTTATTGAGTTGTCGGTAATCGACGAAGAACCGCCAGTGGCCGTCGTCCTTTCTTAAGAGCACTACCAGCGATGACCATGGGCTCAGAGACGGCCGAATGATGTCGTCCTTCAGCATCTCTTCTTGTTGAATTATTCGGCGCTCCGCTGCTGAAACTCGCTACGGCCTTTTGCTGATTGGTCAATGGTCACCAGTATCAATTCGATGTTGTACCTTCCACAGGGTCGACTTGCTCTTCATCTGTGGACTGAAACATTCATAGAATTCCTGAACTGCGAATAACTTCTCCTGTTGTTCCTTAGTCAGATCTGGCGAGAGTCGGGACTGAATGTTATGTCTCGTTTCCTTACAATCACACTTGTGGGTTCTTCGCGAAAGGTTTCCAT
Organism: Vandiemenella viatica; assembly: GCA_031002005.1. Taxonomy (NCBI): domain Eukaryota; kingdom Metazoa; phylum Arthropoda; class Insecta; order Orthoptera; family Morabidae; genus Vandiemenella; species Vandiemenella viatica. Next base: position 115,348,155 of record JARYHS010008075.1, on the reverse strand, counting down.
GACACTCAGATGCACTTCAATTAACGTCTCAGCGTATGCTATACATTGGCGCCTTGGGAGAATATGTGGCACCTTGCAGCAGTTGACTACCCACAGTTCACCAATTCCATTCTCAAATGAGACAGCGGAGGCAGGGATGAACAAATCTTTCTCCAGTGGTAAATTGCTATTACATTCCACTAGGAGGTCCATACAAGGACATGGCGTATGACACATGACAGTTACCTTCGAAACACTGGTGGCAGGAATTACGACATCATCCAGCACACAAACTTTCCAGGCACGGGAGGGACTGTTTGCACCCTCTTCAACTCTCACATCGTCTAGCAAAATCTTCGAGCGACCACAGTCTATAATTGCTTGTGAGGCCTTCAGAAAGTCCCAACCAAGAATGACATCACGACTGCATTCTTGTAACACAATGAACTCAAAGGGCTGCTTGTGGCCATTTATAGAGACACGAATAGTGCACCTACCTGTAGGCTGTACAATGTACATGGTTCCCATTAGCCGCCTTGAGCATAACTCTTTTGTTGTTAACGAACATAGTCTTGCGCAGATGGTGTCGGTACTTCTCCGAAATAACCGAGAAAGATGCCCCAGAGTCCACAAGAGCACGAGCTGGTTGGCCATCCATTAGGATTTCAATGTAATTTGCCAACATTTTCATAATGATCGGGGGCGGAGGATTTTTCCCTAGCGCAGCCTCACCTCCAAGGAAGGTCACACCTTTTAGTTTTCCAGGTTGCGGCGGCTTGGTGACTGGCTGGAGCGTCGGAAGGGTGACGGAGACCTTGATCGGCGTGTCGGCGAGTGCCCTCTGAAGCGACCGGCCTGCGGCGATGGTGATCTACGTCGTACAGAAGTTATGTCTTGATCTTCATTGTCGACTTGGGGTCTTCGGGCGCTGAAACGTGCATCGAATCCCCTTTCGCGGGCATCATTAAATATCTGCCATCTCTCTCGACAGTAGTGCACTACATGTCTCGGTCGCCCACAGTGAAAACATACCAGCTGGTTGTCGCTCGTTCTCCAGATGTCGGTTTTCCTGGGATCATTTGCAGGATCCTCGTGTTGCGTCATAGTGGCGTAAATTCTCTTTGGCCTCAGCTGTTTAACAGTTTTAGTTGGGGCTGCACTGTAAGAGATGGACGCCAGCGTTTGTTCCACTTCCTCCCTTATTATTTCCTCAAGAGTCTCAGTTTTTGGCCCGATATACACTCCCATCGTCCTTTCAACTTCCTCCCTCACTACTTTTCGAATAATGTCTCTAATACCTGTGTTCTCTTCCACTGCGGCCACTGATACAATGTTTGGTAATCTTTCAAACTTCTCTCGTCCAATTCTTTTCTGGTGCATCCTCTCAATGTATTGGCAACACATAATAAAGTCGTCTGTTGTGGAAATTTCCTTCAAAAGTAACGCTTGGTACATGTTGTCGGCGAAGCCTTTCATAAGGTGTGCTAGTTTATCTTCTTCCTTCATTTTGGGGTCGACTATTTTACACAGCCCCAAGACACTTTGTATGTGTGACTGTTGTTTCCCCATGGCACTGCGCTCTACACTTTAGTTTCTCTTCGGCATCGCGCACCTGCCGTTGTGCGTCTCCAAAGCACGCCTGCAGTTCTTTCTGGAATGCTGGCCAGCTAGTCAGTTTCTCTTCGTTATTTCCATACCATTGTTTGGCAGTTCCTTCGAGGTAGAAAAATGCATTAGCCAGGCACACGGTATTGTCCAAGTTGTTGAATTTAGGGATGCATCTGTAGCCTTTCAGCCAGTTGCCCGGATCTGGGAAGTCGTCGCCTGAAAATACTGCTGGATGAAGAATGTGCTGGCAGGCGGTCGGCATCATCGTCGTCCTTACTTCTTCTCCTTCTGACAGCTTCTACTTAGTTGAATATGGCTCGTACTCTGGCTTCTCGCCTCATAAGCAACAGCTCTCTCGTGGTCTGATTGGGGCCATGGTGTTTTCGTTGATTCTACGAGGATCTACCCGGCGTCTCCACCAGAATAATGTCACGTAGTAAACCACAATCAGAGTCCTTGGGCGTAGCAGGGTCGTTGATGAAACACTTACTTTAATGCAACGAAGCTTTATTAAACAGTTGGAACAGTTGTAAGGAACTAGGCCGATACCGGGGTTGAGTATCGCCTAAGTGCCTTAACTTCCACTCTTGATGTGGTCTCAAAGTTCTCAGTAAAACTTGCTAAATAATTTTGAATTGACCATGTAGCCTTGATAATTCAACTCGAATGCTTCAGGTCGCCACAATATTTGTTGACCCACAAATATTGAAAAGGGTTACTATTTAGCTACGAATTGACAACAGTTCAATTTTCCAAAGTTCTTCAAATTTATTGAAATAAAATCAAAAATTCAAAACAGCATTCCAAAAGTTGATTTGGCTAATCGAACACTCGTTCCCAAAAGTTTGCAGATTGTGAAGAGAAGTTAAGACCGACCGACACCCCTGATGAAAATTACAAGTTCATGTTGATAAACAAGTGCCGCTCCCCGAAGGCAAAGTCCCAAGATGGCCGACCCGGTGGTACCAACCCAAATCCTCAGCTACCAACCTCACCAGCGCTCACACACTTATAACGTCATGATAGCACGGCTCCGGAACTAGGAAAGATGGCGTCTTCACACCGCCTCATGTTATATACCCTCGCTGACGTCAGAGCCAAAACTCAGCTTTCCGCTAACACTTAGAAAATTTAGGCCTGAAATATCTCGGTAACTAAACAATTATACGAAGCTTTAAGTGTGACAGGGTTTATACTTTCTTAATAGTGAAATAATAGATATATAATGAATAATTTTAAGCATCTGGTTTTAAAGATCTTAGCGTAGGAGTGAACTATTTTTCTACTTCGGGGAATTACGATTGTTCTAGAACCTTCTTTATTTCGTCATTTTTATAAAACTACGATTTACACAAATAATATTATTATCAGTGTGTTCTACTAAAATTCCTGAGTTTATTGGTGTAACTTTTATTAAATTTGATGAACGGATAGATTAATTACAGGGTGTATAAGATTTACTAAAAATGCTATTTCAGTTTTAATTTAATAACTTTACTTCCATTACTTTTATCGCAAATATAAAATTACTCAAATATTCTCTGAATTAAATGACGTGTTCTAAAAGTTGTCTCATCTCTGTATCTGATTTTTAGCAGCTGTAAATAATTCCTAGACATGGCACATGGTTTCACTGAAAAATAAATTTTAGAATCTTTATAGAATTGGTTCTATTACTTGGAATTACTTGAAATTATTATATGTGATATTAGATTTTTGGTTCTTTCCGGAAATCTACTTTTTATTTCGAAAACTGTCTAGGCTGTTGTGATAAAAAATGTTAAAAGTGAAGTGCATCTAACGAAGTGTTAAAAATTGATTTAAGTTATTTATACGTTCAGAAACTACGAAATTTTAGTGAAATTATATTTTAATTGAGTTATTACTTCATTAAAACTACTTTATTGGGTTCGAAAGTGTGTAAAAACAGTGAAATGCCAAATATTAGAAATCTCTTGTGAGTTGAACTGGATTATAATGGATTATCATGTTTCAGGTTAGTAAAAGGTTTTAATATTATTATAGGAAGTTAACTTAGTTGATTTATTAAATATTGAGTTACTTTCTTGCTCGTAATTCGGTTTAGAAATGACAAAATGCTCCCAAGTAGAAGCTCATAATTTCAAAACTGAATTATTAATGATTATTTAATTTTCAGTTGATTTAAAGTTTATTTATTATTATACAAAGTTTATATCCGGCATTTAGTAACAACTGACAGTCCTTACTGCATTTAAATTGGTTTAGAAACTGTGAAGTTAACCTATAACAAAATTTATTATTTGAAATTGACTTTGAGTGATTTAACCTATTTCCTCCCAAACTAATGTTTTCTTTCTGTTATAAAAGGTTTACTTTAGGGCTTTTATTTACTTTTGAATACTTTTACTGTTCCTAAAAGGGTTTATTTAGTTTGTTTGGTTACAGTATCTTCATGCTATATAAAGCTTCACTCTCATAACCTATACACGAAATGAAACTACCTGTTACTAAAGAGTGAGCTTTCACCTTAATACCTAAAGGTGAGAGGCTAGAATTTGCTAAAATTCTAAGGTTCTTACACAGTACAGAAGGACGGAGCGAACTGACTGCGGCTAGAAAGGAGTATTGCTTATAAAGTAATGAACAGTCTAGAACATTAACACTGGTTACAACAAGAACATTCCAGAACAGTTTACGCAAAGTTGAGAAATTAAAATTTTACAGGACCTGTTGGATTTGAACCCACAACCTTTAGTCCCAAAGTCTCTCAACCACTACACTACAACAGTCTTTCATTCTTAATGGCCTGATCCTCTTGATGGGCGACAATATCCTTCATGTTTTAGATAAATAACTTAAACTTAAATAAGTAACTAATTTCAGAAATTAACAATAACATAGAAGAGAAATTTTCATAAAAAGGTTTTTACAATAAATCATACTACAATATACATGAATCGGAGTAAAATAATGAACCATAAGAACCGGAGTCTTTTGGAATTCACAGGAGGAAGCCATGGAAAATCGCTTGTGTTCCAGAAGCTCTCGGGGAGAAACTATTTAAACCCAGAAGTCACCACCTATAGCCATACACGTAATAACTCAAATCTATGCCATTTGGCAGAACGAAGTGTTGGACTTTTAATCGTTTTCACACAACTAGGATGTTCAGTGATAGAAAATGGCTGATAAATGGAACTTCAGAAAATTATCGAAGTGCCAAACAGTTCTTTTAAGCTCACTCTAATGGGGTTGCAATTTAGTTTATCCTTCGGAGAAACACACTTTTGCAATGTTAATCTGCAATCTTCTGTACAACTGAACATTTTACAAACCCTCAGTGCTCGAAAAAGACCGGGTGTTAGGCATAATTACGCCCGATTTTTTTTCTGTTTACACCTGCAATCTCCATCAAAGGTGTAGAAAATACACCTAAGCATCAAAATTTAAATTAAAAAATTACATTTGAGAACTTCGTTTTCTGTTTTGCATGTTCAGGGTTTAATTCTAATAATTAATTTCAATTATAAATCCTGTCGTATTGTTGATATATAATACATTCCTGAAGTTCAGAATGATTTGGCAACAATGTAGGGGAAGTACCACAAAGTAAGAATTACTGACTTTATACTAGTTGTAAAGACAAGTAGCTATGTAGTATCAAATAAACTGGAAGTTTTTGTTTATCTTGCTGATAAATTGTGCTGCAAAACTTAAATAAATTTATTCTTAGAATTTGTACATCAAGGAAAATATTTTTAAAATTTTTAATTTTCACGATGATTTATTTGTATTTAAAAAGAAATAATGCTCCGACAATGAAATGGGAAAAATTCAAAAATATTTAGGAATAAAGTAAATTATCTCTGAATTATCTGTGTGTAAAATTTAAACGGTGAGAAAAAATGGAAAAATTGCGAGGAAAATACTGAAAACGATAATTTAATCTTACATATAAAAATCAATGTGAGTTTGTTTGTCCTCTATGCGCTCCTAAACCGTTCATGCAATTATGGTGAAACTTTGGCGAGTTGTCAAGAGCGTGTCGGAGGTGATTCCTAAGAAATAAAATTTCCAAAAAACCTCTCCCTCTTCCCCATAATTTTTAAACAACCCAACAGATTTTGTCCGATTTCCACCAAAATTAGCACGCACATACTTAAAAACAAATCGAAAAATATTGGCTATATATGGTATTGCCTGCATAACACAACCCTTCATCCCCTTCACATCCCCCCAATTTAGGCAAACCCACAGATTTTATGAGATTTTGATGGAAATTTGCACACGTATACGATAAAATAAAATAATATAAAATATACAGAAAAATACTGCCTAAAATGTTTCAAAAAATGCAACCCCTCTTCCCCTTTACATCCCCTTAATTTTTTCCAGTGTACCTGGAATCACCAAAAACATTGCATATCCAAGACCATTGTAGAAACTGAATGAAACAGTAATTAAAATTTAAATACAAACTTTCAAATTTATTCATTTAATCTATATGTGTACTCAAGTCTAGCAATAGCAAAGCATTGTGATCTTGGGTGATCTTCTGCCAGTTAATTGCTAAAGCCCTGTGATATGTCTTTAACCCATCGGTCTGCTTCTCGGTTTGTGGCGATCTTTTGGTCTCCATTCTAACACTATTTTTGCCCATCTTTGGATTTTTCTCCGCGCAATATGGCCAGCCCGTCGCCACTAAGATATCTGTGACCTTCGTAACTGACCTGATGTTGGCTGCTCTTTTCCAATAAAAACTGTTCTCTGGCAACTCTGCATGCCTTAAACAATTGACTATCATGAAATAAAACACTATCTACAAGACAATATTGTGTTTTATTTTAATGATACACAGCTTTAGTCATCTTTAGAACATTACCACCATTCCGTACCTCAGTGTCGATTACTCAGTAATGCACTCCGTTCACAGCGATCACATTTTGACGCAAGCGCTTTAACATATATCCACAACATTCGGATTACCGTGTATTTAGATTTTAGAAATACAAAATAGTGTCACTTGGAAGTTTGTCAGTGCACGAGAACTGTTATTGTTTTAAAATGCCAAGGAGAAGACAACCTGACTTAGGTTGTCAAAGTCAATCAAATGTGTGACGAGCTACCTCACGTGAAAACCACACTGATGACCAGCGAGAGACAGAATGACAACATTTGTATTGGTATGGCAAAATTTCATTCCACAGTGAATAATAATGAAGTAGATAGGCTTTGGAACGAGTTCGGGCACACTAAATACAACAGTGAGGACAAATGAAATAGTGATTACGCAAACGCAGTGCTCCTGTAAACCTGGAACGAGTAGCATTCCAATACGACCCGGAAATAGATTTTTGTGCTGACAAATTCGTAGCATTTGGGGAAATGACAACCATTTGTCAATATTGTAAACTGTTAAAATACAGCGGTGAATCTACTGGATTATGTTGTGCTGGCGGTAAAGTAAAATTGTCACAACTGGTCCCACCACCAGATCCATTGCGCTCATTAGTTTCCGGTATGGGAAATGACTAAACACTTCTTGGCCAACATCCAAAAATATAACAATTGCTTTCAAATGATGTCGTTTGACACCACGCGTATTGTACAGGACAATTTCATGCCCACTTTCAAGGTAGTATACCACAATTGTTTCTGATAAAATTAAAATTTGTATCACAAATAATTTAACAAGATCATAAACAATTGCAGATACAAGGACAAATTTATCACCTACTGGGAGCGCTGCTGCCGCTGCCAGATGCGGATCATCAATTCTTGCAAATTTATTTTATGGGCAATAAAGATGCCGAAGTTGATAGGTGTTGTGCTCATAATCCAACAGTGAAGCGAACCATTGTCGAAGAACTGCAAACGTTTCTTCATCAGAACAATGACTTAGTCAAAAAAGCATTGGATCGGATGCCATCGGACAGCCATAATATCATCATTAGAGCTGACAAAACACCTGCTGGTGAGCACGCAAGGTTGTTTAATTCTCCGACAATCGACGAAGTGACTATTGTCGTTGTTGGAGAAAATCTGCGTCTAGAGATATCATGCTTCATCGTCGGAACTATGAATTGAAACGTGTGTCTGAAACACATAGTTAGGAGTTATGACACATTACAATATATATTAATCTTCAAGCAGGGAGAATATCAAAATGGTGACGTAAAAGTTAGCTAGATTAAATCATATTAAATAATAATTTTAAAATTCAATATATCTGTGTAATTGTTTATCATTTACGATTCCAAGAGCTGAAACCAACAAAAAAGTTAGTGCTATGAATTTTTATTCATGAAGTTGAAGTAAATCACATTTTGATGTGTCAATGGCTTTTTCTTCAGTTTTCAGTTGACATGTATGTCAAAATTGAGACTGAACGATTGACGTACATCCATCTGAACCAACGGCAGCTTCGATCTGAAGAATACATTAATCTCCGTGATGCTATTATAATGATGGCAACATAATTAATGTGGGAAGAATGACAATTTTTCTGGCCACTTACATTGGAAACCCACGCCACATGCACGAGTACACCCAAGATGTGATGTCGTATGTTAGACAATATGGCCGCCCAGACCTATCCCTTACATTCACTTATAACCCATAAGGGATAGAAATCAAGAAGGAATTGCTACCCAGCCAAACACCACTTCATAGGTATGACACCACTGCCAGAATTTGTAAACAAAAATTGAAATCTCTAATGAATTTCATTATAAAGCATCATGTGTATGGCCAAGTCCGTTGTTGAATATACTCTGTTGAGTGACAAAAGCGTGGTTTGCCACATGTGCACACGTTAGTTAGGTCAGTTGACAAAATAAGGCCAGATGAAATAGATTCCATAATTTCAGCCGAGATTCCCGACGAAACAGTTGACCCAAAATTGCATGCAGTAGTGACCAAACACATGATACATGGACCTTGTGGATTTTTCAACAGCAACTCACCCTGTATGGTCAACAGCAAGTGCTCCAAGTGAAACCATCACGGGAAATGACAGTTACCCATTGTATTGTCGGCGATCAGTTGCGGATGGTGGGCAATCGGTAGTTGTGAAAGTAAAAGGACAAGATTTTTAAGTAGACAATCGTTGGATTGTGCAGTACTCGCCAATACTGTCAAAAGCTTTTGATGCTCATATCAATGTGGAATATTGTAAATCCGTCAATTCGATACAGTACATACGTAAATATGTTAACAAAGGTGGCGACATGGCCATCTTCAATGTAACAAATGCAAATGATGAAGTATCTCAATATCAGATCGGTCTCTATATAAGCAGCAACGAAGCTATTTGGCATATATTTTCATTTGCGGTCCATGAAAGACACTCTACAGTAGTCCATTTGGCAGTTCATCTAAAAAATGAGCAGTGTATTTCACTCAAAAGAAAGCGGCAGATAGAGCGGCACGTCTACCATCCGCCACATTAACAAGTTTCTTCTCAGCTTGTCGAAGAGATGCTTTTGCTCGCACTCTGCTGTATGCTGATGTGCCGCGCTATTACACGTGGAACGTATCATCGACATTGTTTCAGTGTCAGAAACAAGGAACACCAGTTGAAGGACACCCAAACGTATTTGCCTCAGATGCTCTAGGTCGCATGTATACAGTACATCCAAATAACGATGAATGATATTATCTTCGATTGTTGGTGAATGTTCGTGGTCCGACATCGTTTCAACAACAGAACAGTTGATGGACATCTGTGTGCGACTTACCATGAGGCAAGTCAACTACTACAGTTGCTGGAGAACGATTCACATTGGGATAATACGCTCAAGGAATCTGTCATATCTTCATCGCCGAATAAAATTTGCACATTGTTTGCGAATATCGATATGTTTCCCCTCGAATCCGAAAGATTTATGGATGAAATATAGGGATGACATGTCTTGCATTGTGTGAGTTGTCAAACTTTGAATCCTACACTACAAATTACAACAGAAATTTACAATGAGACATTAATCATGATAGAAGATGTGTTTATTGATAGCAAATACATAATTGTGGTGTTTGGGTATGAAAGCACCAAATCGTCCTATGCGCGACGCATTTAACCATGAATTACAAAGAGAACAACAGTACAATACTGAAGTATTGACCAAAACAGTTCCTTCAAATGTTTCGCAATTGAATGAACAACAAAGAATTGCGTATGATACTTTGATAGCAGCTGTGAACAGTGGATCTCCTTCCTTGATGCTCCCGGGGGGAATGGAAAACGTTCCTAATTTCAATGCTGTTGGCAAAGATCAGATTGCAAAATGAAGTAGCCCTAGCATTGGCTTCATTTGGAATAGCTCCAACATTGTTAGAAGGTGGACAAACTGCACAGTCTGCCTTGAAATTACCACTCAACATGCAAATCAATGAAGCACCAGTTTACAACATCACCAAAAACAGCGCAATGGTAAAGGTTCAACAAATTGATAGTTTGGGATGAATGTACGATGGCCCACAAGAAGTCACTGGAGGCACTGGACACAACGTTGAAAGATCTTCGTGACAACCAAAACATTTTGGTGGAGTCATGATTCTGTTGTCAGACTCTTCCAATTATTCCCCAATCAATTGTTGCTGACAAACTAAACCCATGCATAAAATAATCTAATTTATGGCAGCATGTAAAGACACTCCAATTAACAACTAACATGCGAGTGTTTTTGCAACAAGTTGCAGTATTTTGATCTGGATAAAACTAAGTAGAGATTTTCTAAATATGTCTGAATGAGCTAAATTTACGGGTTGCATCAGTCACAAAAGCGCTCATTTCAAAAATTAATAATAAATCGGAGAAAATATGTAGAGACTTCAAAACTGCACAGTAGGCAATTTAAAGTAGGGTTCATAGTTATAAAGTTATTAGTGGGGTCGAAAATTGGCTATTGCGTCGTAATTCATATTTTTCTGTAGAAGCAGAAACATGGCTTGCTTAGTATAAAATTCCATTAGAAGTTAAATGAATGTTGTTTGAGCCTCCTAGCTGTAAAATCTTTAAAGTAATGAACAAGGGTCGGAATTACATTTTTTTTTTACATCTAAACCGCTGAGATGCAGAAAGTTTCATAAGTATCAGAATTTACATTTACCTATAATCCTAGCTACTGGTAAAATTTCAGAACGATAGGATTAGTGGGGCCAAAAATGAGGAAATATTTTGCACATGAATACATAGTTTTTACACCAGTTGATCTTTGAATGCGGAGTGATTTGTCTAGAAAACAGCAAGTCTACTACTTGGCGTCTTTTTTTGCTGGTGATCACTGGAGCGGAGAGGTTGTCGGGTTGTGTAGCGCTCTGCGTTTGAAAGCGGGAAGTGTGATGTGGCGATACATGTGTGGGGGCAGCCATCTTAGAATTTTGTAGTACAGTAGAACAGTTAGTTCAAGTTAATTCTAATGTGACTTAAATTTTTACAACAGGGTTTGGTCTGGTCTGATCGCTGTTCATAATTTCCTGTCAACAAACTTGAAGATTTTCTGATAGTCAATTGATTGTTCGGACATTTGAAATTTTTATTGAGAATATAGTAAAACTTTGGATTTGAGCTTAGCTACAGTTTTATTATAATGTGAACCTTACATTTCCTAATTTGGGGTTTAATCAAGTTAAGTGGTGGCCGAAAGAACTTCAGAACAATTGTAAATACAATAGCACATAAATAACACAGTTGGAGTTAAGGTGATTAACTGTTTATCTAATCCCCATAAACGTTTTCCCCTTACAATATATTGAGTGATCTTTAGTAGCAACTTTCATTTCTATACACTATTTCTAACTATTGTCTCGTGCAGTGTAATCACACAAGTATATTAGCCACCAAATTAAGAACCTCGCATAAACTCTAAAGGTATTAGATTATCACCTAATATTGAATGTGTTGCCATACCTCAAGCAACATTTTGTTACTCTCTGTACAATAATTAGTCCTGAGCATAACTCTCAAGTCCAGATAATAAAGGGGCTCAAGCTACATGTGTGGTTTCACAGGTGGTGTGTCCTATGATAGGGAAGCTTTCCCCTGTGACCGGATTGATAAAAGTGGTGGAAGCATGGTGTATGTCACACATCTTGCAGCGTGGTCTGTTAAATGGGAAAGAGCCTTGGGGTTGACTGTTAGGAAGAGGAAGACTGTGTTTGGGGACTAGAAGTTCGCTGAGGTTAGGAGGTCTGCTGAAACAAGTTCTAGGAGGGGCAGGGAGGATTTTAGGAAGAATGGATCTCATTTCAGGGCATGTTTGTAAGAAATCATAGTCCTGCCGGAGGATTCTGTTGATGGATTCGAGGCAATCTCCTGCTGCACCCACTTCTCATAATGTTCTCTTGTTGACGAAGGGTTTTTTTCCCCGAAAATTTCTTTGTTTTGTTTGTGTCTTTTATGTGTGTTCGCGCCCCACATCCATCATCTAAAGGTAAGTGGTGGCTCATTTCCCTATCCTAATTTGATTCCTTTCCGCTACTTAGCGTCTTTCTTTCATTGTTATCATATATATATATATATATATATATGTAAGGAAGGATAGGGAAATATGACCTAACACTTACCACAGATGAAGGCGGCTGGGACAACGAACAAAAAACAAACACAAGAGAAGCGCAATATTTCGGCCTACAACAGCCTTAAACGTGCAGAAGGTGAAGCACCAGGCGCCATCACATGTGTACACATAGACGGCCGACTGGTGAATGGCGTCTCAGGCGCGGATGGTAGTTTAGGTGGAAGGGGGGGGGGGAGGGAGAGTAAGCTCAAATATTGGGCCGATAATCGATACTGATGACAATATGTTATTATTGAAAGAGGTGAATAATAACTGGGTGGGGATATATATATGTATATATATAACTATAAGTGAAACGTAAAATAAATGTAAATAGCATAGATAATAGTAAATACAGAAATACAAAAAACGTAAATGGTATAGATAATAAGTGCTGGGTCTATTTACGTTTTTTATATTTCTGTATTTACTATTATCTATGCTATTTACATTTATTTTACGTTTCACTTATAGTTAAATATACATATATATATCCCCACCCAGTTATTATTCACCTCTTTCAATAATAACATATTGTCATCAGTATCGATTATCGACCCAATATTTGAGCTTACTCTCCCTCCCCCCCTCCCCTTCCACCTAAACTACCATCCGCGCCTGAGACGCCATTCACCAGTCGGCCGTCTGTGTTCACAGATGATGGCGCCTGGTGCTTCACCTTCTGCACGTTTAAGGCTGTTGTAGGCCGAAATCTTGCGCTTCTCTTGTGTTTGTTTTTTGTTCGTCGTCCCAGCCGCATTCATCGGTGGTAAGTGTTGGGTCATATTTCCCTATCCTTCCTTAATTTTATTGCCTTAAAGCTTTTTCCTGCTCATTATTATTATATATATATATTGAACATTGGATAGGATAAAAAAACCACCGCTTACCAAAGAAGGGGATTCCAGCGGCGTTGGTACACGAAAAAAACATGAACACACAAAGAATTTTTTTTTTTTTTTCGTGTACCAACGCCGCTGGAATCCCCTTCTTTGGTAAGCGGTGGTTTTTTATCCTATCCAATGTTCAATATATCCGCTTTTAGTGCCTTTGTTTCCTAACAATCTATATATATATATATGTCCACTGAATATGAATTTATTGTCCTAAAAATTGGAACTACTAGTTTTCCTACAGTACCTTTCATTCCTGAATGGTCATTTTGATTTTAAAGTTTTAAGTTTAGTTGGAAACCCAACCTCTCAAAAAATTTGGGAGTCACATCACTAACTCTTATTTAAATTCACCATTAATATTTCCTGTACACCTCTGCAGTTTCAAAAGTAGGCTGTAGTTACAAAACAATGCAAGATTCCATGAAAATTCTGTTCCAATTGTTTGAAGATCTTTCTCAGAGTAATCAATTGCCTTCCTTGATTTAGTTAGAGCATTGTTCAGGTTACATATAATTTACATGTAGCAGCATCAATTCAGTCACGAAAACAAAAGAGAAGAACACACCTTTGTTTTCAGCTCACTGTACTTTAAAACACGTTTTTGTCTTATAGCTCTAAATTCTGAAACTTTCCTTTTGATATCTTTTTCAACATCACAAAGTGGCAACATCTCATATTCATGGGAATCCACAGCAATCTTCACACCAAGTTCCTGTTAAGAAATAAAAATATAGAAGAAAATAGTATAAAAACAGGATATACAGATAAGTATATATTCAAGTACTCACAGCACTCAGTTTAGCAGATTCTTTCAAAAGGTCCTCAATATTTCCAACTATTTCACTTTTTGTACTCTCCACTTCTGATATCATAGCTTCAAGCATTGCCTGTTGACAAAAGCCAGAACAGTATATAATGATGCTACAGGCAACTCAATCTCCAAAATACTTGAAAAAAATTATATGGAAATAACATTTATCTTAATTTTTGTACTGCAGTAAGGTTATTACAAATGTCGAAACAATGAAATTAAGACTCCTAAATAACGAAATCCATTAAAAACTAGAAAAACGGTTAAATACTTTCAGAAACTTATTATGATCACATTTACAAAAAACAAAGGTTCAGCATTCACTATGAAACCATTATTCGGAAAAACAAGTGGTTAAATTTTATGCAATAACAAGGATATAAGGTTACTACAAGCATGTTTCATTTCATTTATTCTTTCTTGTCTCAACTTATTTCAGCTCTCGTAATTCGCAGAATAAGTTTAATTTGGGGGGAAGGCATGTTATATACCTATTACCTTACCTAAACCGTTCAGCAAGAGGTGTGTTACATATAATGCATAGCGAATAACTTTTATAATCAATGGTAAAGCACTTTTCATCTCGGAACAATTAAAAGGGGGTAAACTCGTATAGTTGTATAGTAAAGAACTATTATAACAATTTTCTTAACAAGAAAGCACTTTTTAAAATGATTCTAAACTATTTTCGTAAAAGACATAAGATTAAAATAAGGTTGTTTTTCAGTCATAATGAATTTTGTTGCTTTCATTTCCACTAAGAAAGTAGATAATGATGATCATGTTAAGGTGTATTTTGTATGCTTTTAAAATTAATGTAAGGAGATATTTAAAATCAAAATAATTCGATATTTTAAAATAAAAGAGCTAGGAAGACAGAAGTAGGCTAAAACGAAAGAGAAAAATTCAGTTAATAACAAACGTATAACAGTTCAGAGGCAACTTGAAATTTAAAGTAAGAAAAACGAAGTTTTCGTGTTGACATGTGATAGCATCACCATGTGTGACTTTTAGAAATTAATAGCTCTTAAACGAGAATAATTATGAGAAAAGTTGTCATTACCAAAAAGATGCGGAATAAATTAAACTATAACATAGAAAAATTTCGGGAAAATCCAAGTAAAATTAGGGTTCAACAGGAATGTTTTTTTTTAATTCACTAAAGAATAGTGTTTCCTCTTGGGAATACACCGGTGTTCCACGGCAATTCAGCAATAGATAAGCATAGCCTACAAAAAGCCGACCAGCACAAGCAGTCGGGAATAGTTTTCAAACAGTTTTACGGCGCAGACAGTCTTGGATAGCTTTGGAACGGGTTTTCAGGCAGTCGTGAGAAGCAGTATTGAAGTAGCAGTACGTGTCGCGGTCGCGAGTTAAAATTCAAAATGCAACTACTGAAAGTTTAACTATCTCGCCTCAGAACAAGTTCGTGGACTTTCTCATTCACTTTAAGGACACTTTAAGATAAACTCAGTGGAAGAACTTTTTTTACAATAGTTTAAGAAGTCAACAGAGGCAGCGCCTGAGAACTATCTTGAGCTCACTCTAATTTTGGGGTTGCAAATAGAAAATATGTTTGCAAGAGTGAAGCTTTATCAGTGTTGTGCCTTGCATCTTCATATGTGATTTCGAAGTTCAATTTGCCTTACACGTTTTCAACAAGGGTAATCTGATACCAGCTTTAACTTCATAAAACTGAATAATAACACTGAAAAAAAGACACTAAGTAGCGGAAAATAATCAAATTAGGATAGGGAAATGAGCCACCACTTACCTTTAGATGATGGATGTGGGTTGCGAACACACATAAAAGACACAAACACAAACAATAAAGAAATTTTCGGGAAAAAACCCTTCGTCAACAAGAGAACATTATGAGAGGTGGGTGCAGTCGGAGATTGCCTCACAGAAAGACCACTGGTCGAGAAAATGGTGGGGGTAAATTCAAACATCGGAAAAGTAGAGGGGCAGTGAATCGGAGCTAATACCCGAGCAAAAATAAATATCCAAACTAATTTCTGGTTGGTGGGAAGATCAAAATATAATTAGAACTAAATATATATTGAAAAAAATTATATAAAATATTATACAAAAAAATAATAACATTTATGAAGTAAACATCACCTCAGGTTAGTGGTGGTTCAGTATAGGTAATGGAAAGGAGAGGAATTTAAAAAAAAAAAAAAGAAAGTTAAACCTATGTGCTACTAATAATAATGACTGGGTATTATCTTAAGTTGAGACCAGGTGGTTGCCTTTTGCCAAGTTTGTACTGGTAGGCAAGTTCCCACCTTCTGAGTTCAGAGAAACTGCTGCTATTAGGGAGAACTCTGATAGCACGGACTGTGTAGCAAGAGTTGAAATTATTCAAGTAGTTGGTTATGGCATGGGCAGCAACTGGGTGCTCTGGGTTCTGTGTGAACACCGTCTGACGGTGGCCATTCATTCTTATGGAGAGTACATTAGTGGTCAAACCTATATATGAAGCCAGGCAGTGGTTGAATGTTAACTGGTATATTACATGCGTGGTTTCACAGGTGGCGTGTCCTATGATAGGGAAGCTTTCCCCTGTGACCGGGTTGATGAAAGTGGTGGAAGCATGGTGTATGTCACACATCTTGCAGCGTGGTCTGTTACATGGGAAAGAGCCTTTGGGTTGACTGTTAGGAAGAGGAAGACTGTGTTTGTGGACTAGAAATTCGTTGAGATTAGGAGGTCTGCTGAAACAAGTCCTAGAATAAAGAACTAGTGTTAAATATAAGAATTCAGACTATTATACAAATTTACTTGAATCACTTAAGCAGAAAAACTTTTCTATTCCTATGGTTTGCGAGTTTCAGGAATCAAAAATTTAGTCTATCCAGTGCAGCTACAACAACACTACCTCACAACAAACACAGTTTATAAGGAGGATAATATTGTTTGTTACATGACTGATCATGCGAGGATAACATGACGCATGTAATTTCATGACAATCTCCAATCAACACTACAACAAAATGAAATGATCAAGAAAGAAAATCACTTTCTAATGGAATACAGATTTTGAATCCTTAACACACTCTTGGAAGATTGAAAACAGGTAGTAAAAATATCAAAACTGATTACAGATCATTGTAATAGTATAGATTCTTATTTTTTTATAATTTTCCTGTGATCTGTTCTATTCGCGACTAACCTCAAAAATGTTCTCCTGTTGACAAAGGGCCTAGACTCGAAATATACATTGTTTTTCCTGTTCTTGTGTTTTTTTTATATGTTCAGACAATGAAATCATCATCTAAGGTAAGTGGTGGTTAATTTTGCTATCCTATTTTGTAATTCCTATATACATATATTTTGTGAAGCATTACTGGGTCAGCTAGTTGGATATAAAATTGTGTTCCCCACTGATTATCGAATGCTAAAGCAAATGTGTATGGCTCTATAGGGCAAGAGTTCCCGAAGGACTGTTCAGCAGCCTGCGTGACAGTTTTGATTTGTCACGCATTCCACCTCTGTTGTGGCTGGAACCAAGTCAACATGTAATCCAAAGGACAGAATGTCCTGGCATGGCTCATACAATCGAACATAACTCTTAAAAATTCCTGGACCCACCGGAATTTAAGCAAGAGACCGAACTGACCCGACCCCACAGGTAGTGGCATACAGGTCAAAACAGAAGTATTCAAGATCACAAAATAAGGGAACAAACAACATTCCAGAAACAGAACTATCTGATTTAAGTGCCCTGTCCAATGTAAGGACCAGACATTGTTTTCCGAGAGCCTGTGAACTTAAGTACACAATTAAGGGAAAAAAATTACGGCATGGCCGAAACAGCAAACTCTGATGGCTCGGCCAATAAGGTAGCCACCTCCTGAATGTGTGGGGGTGTGTGTGTTCCCTACTAATTTCCCAATGTATATAAAATTTAATGAGAACTGAAACGAACAATTATTTAATGTAATATAAAGTAACTCTGTCACCACATTCTAATGTGCATTTTTTTACTATATAAATCATAATGTTAGATTAATTTTCATAAATCTTGGGTGACCACCTAGATATTTTTTTATTATTATTACTAGCTGGTACCCATGACTTCGTTCGTGTTTGTAAAGAATTTGGATTGACAGCTACCAACATCTAACCACCATACTGCGCGATGAGAGACTATGTTATTACCACACACAAACGCCTGTCATCTGCACTATGTAGTTCAGACAACAAAGTAAATTACAAGGACACACATCTTTGGTCGAAATACGAAAATATCCTTGATTGACCACTTTCAACCACCATATCTCCCACACCCCCATAGGTACCGACATCTAACCACCATAGCACATGATGGGAGACACGATACCACTACCACACACAAACACCAACCGTCTATGCTTTGTAGTTGTGGCAGCAGAGTGACATATACAGAGACACATGTCTTTGATCGAAAAATGAAAATATCCTTGATCGGCCACTTTCAACCACCATATCTCCCACACTACCACATTCGGCTAACATTGTTATCGACGGGTGACTGTGCTACTACCACATACAAACACCAGTGACCTGCACTAGATAGTGTTCGCTGAAAAGTTATACACCATGACACTTACGTTTTTAGTAGAATTATTAAAGTGCCGCAGGTCGACCACTTTCAACCACCATATCTCCCACACCCCCATAGCCACCGAAGTATGGTATTCCTACAACAATTCGTCGATACACCCGTGAAAAATTCATTATAACTTTTTTTTGCTTTTAGTCCAAATAATAACAAGGAAAAGAGGGATTAATCGAAATCCTGAGTGGTACATGTAAGCAGGCGGCTTTCGTCAAAGAAACGCATTGAGGCAGCGACCAAAACAACAAAAAGTCGAAGGATATACAATTGCCTTTTGATTGCAGCTACATAAATAAGTACGCGATCGTCAAAAATACGATAACATTAGTTCCGTATCAACGAATAATCAAATTTTCAGCCGCAAATAAGGAAATTGTCACAATTACTTTATCTGCAAATACAGAATACGGGAATAATGAAACCGTGAATAAAAAGCTGTAACTGTGTAGTTCAGATAACGTGTGCGCCTCATAAAAAATAATTATAGTTATAAAATCGTACTAAATACACAACATAATTTAAATTACAGAAATGTGTACTCTAAACAAACGCAAGTTTTGATGAATACGTAGAAGTATCTATTTACTTACGACGAAGGTTGACAAAAACAAACGTTTGTTCACACGAGTCAAATGCCAACTGCAAGGGTAGAGGCAAACAGTGCAATACATCCGATAGAGACTGAGTGAGGCAGCCAGTCACGCACTGACATGCGTTTTAGCCGCGGATTGTGGATCCGCTAAATTTTGTGCGGGATCCGCCAGACTGTCTAATGATGCGGGATCATGCTTTGCTGGATTGCAATCCCTAACCACGACACTTACGCTTTTGGTAGAAATCTGAAAGTGCCGCAAGTCGACCACTTTCAACCATCATATCTCCCACACCCCCATAGCTACCGACATCGAACCACCATAGTACACGATAGTAGACATGATACCACTACCACACACAAACACCGATGGTCTATGCTATGTAGTTGTGGCAGCAGAGTGACATACGGAGACACGTCTTTCGTCGAAATAAGAAAATGCCCTGCATCGACCAGTTTTAACCATCATTTCTCCCACACAAAGACCACTGATATGTGCTAGGTAGAGGTGGCTGAAAAGTGAAAAATAGGGAAACGCACATCTATTTATATATATATATATAATAACAATGAGCAGGAAAAAGCTTTAAGGCAATGCAAACCTTTTCTTGGGCCGTCTGGAACAACGATTCCTCAGCAATCTTCCCATTAAACCTCTTGTGTGGTTCAGATACATAGACGACATCTTTATGATTTGGACCCACGATGAGCATCATCTAATAGACTTCCTCAACTCCCTAAACAACCACTCCATCAACTTTACTTGGACGTACTCCCATACTCATGTTACCTTTCTTGATGTTGACATTTCCTTGCATAACGGGCGCCTACATACTTCTGTTCATATCAAACCGACCAATCTGCAGCAATATCTTCATTTCAACAGTTGTCATCCCTTGCACATCAAACGTTCCCTTCCTTACAGTCTGGCCCTCCGTGGCAGGCGAATCTGCTCTGATGAACAATCTCTTTCCCAATACACAGAAAACCTGTCTGGAGCTCTCATCTCCCGGAGCTACCCTCCTGACTTAGTACGCAAACAAATCTCCCGTGCCATAGCCCTTCCTTCACACAGCCACTCCAAGTCAGTACCCCTTGATACTAACCCCGCCTTCATCACTCAGTACTTCCCTGGTCTCGAGTCCATTAACCTAATCCTTCGCCGTGGACATGATTTTCTACGTTCCTTCCCCGGGATGCGCACCATCCTCCATAAAATTCTACCCACTGCCCCTCGCACATGTTTTAGCAGACCACCGAATTAAAGTAATATCTTGGTCCACAAGTACTCACCAAGTAATTCGCCCAGACTGCCACAGGGTTCATTCCCATGCAATAGACCCCGTTGTAAAACATGCAGCATGCACCCAGCCACTACCACTTACTCCAATCCTACAACAGGTGAGACATTCCCTATCATTGGTCATGCTACTTGCATGACAACACACCTCATATACCAACTGACATGCCTCCATTGCTCCAGCTCATATATAGGCCTCACAACCAATCCCCTAGCTATCAGAATGAATGGCCACAGGCAGACAGTCTATACTAACAATGAGGCCCATCCAGTTGCAAAACATGCCAGTTCCCACAAAATCAATAATTTGAACATCTGTTTTTCAGTTAGAGCAATCAGAGTTTTCCCTAACAATACGACCCCCTCTGAACTTCGTAGATGGGAACTGTCCTACCAGAATATCCTTGACACCAGACATCCTCCTGGCCTCAATCTCCAATAATTTCTGCCCACTAGACCCAGCACTTATTATCTATACCATTTATATATATATATATATTTTTTTAGTTCTGTATTTACTATTTTCCATGCTACTTACATTTATTTTACTTTTCAATTGTAGTTATATATATATATATCCCCACCCAGTTATTTTTCATCTCTTTCAATAATAATATATCGTTATCAGTATCGATTATCGATCTAATATTTGAGCTTACTCCCCCCCCCCCTCCCACCACCTAAACTACCATCCGTGCCTGAGACGCCATTCACCAGTCGGCTGTCTATGTGTACACATGTGACGCCGCCTGGGGCTTCACCTTCTGCACATTTAAGGCTGCTGTAGGCCGAAATATTGCACTTCTCTTGTGTTTGTTTTTTGTTCGTCGTCCCAGCCGCCTTCATCTGTGGTAAGTGCTCGGTCATATTTCCCTATCCTTCCTTAATTTTATACATATACATATATATATATACATATATATATATATATAAGATTTCCTAAAGAACACAAGATTCCAAGTGGGGACTAATGCAATGGTGAACATTCAGTATCTTGTTGCAATGAATATTAAAGAATTATTGAGCTGTGTAGGCTTAAAGCTAACCGTGGCCTTCCCAAGCCACGGCGACAGGATGTCGCGGATATAGGGTTTTGCCGGCCAACACATCCTGCTCCCTGGGGGTGGGTGGTCAACAAGGTGGCTCACCTGGCGGTGAATGCCTGCCGCCCAAGCATTAGCCGAATATTTCCGACATCTGTGATACACGCAGAGCGAATAAGATATCAGGGATATCACGTGACATTAGGTGCCAACCTGCAGATCCATTCCAAATGAGCACATAACTTAAAATCCTGGGAATTTTCTGTTAAATGTGAGCTTCGAGACTGCAAGGGGCGGAGCCAGACATTTCCTCAGAGATAGAAGAGAGACAAGCTTCATTCTATTCTATTCTGTGGGAGACTCTGAAAGTTGGCTTCTCTCGCTAGCTGCTGCTGGTGTCGGTAATCTGACGCTGCCGGCTTGCTGGAATAGCTTCCACGCCGCCACAGCCTGTAATGCGATGATGCGCATTACCAGTACGGCTGTGCCTGTAGCCACCTTGTGAGAAGTCTCATATACTGTGGGTCATCTCCGAACTTCGCAGACATCAGACGCAGAACTGCAATGGTAAAATAGTAAGACCAAGCCATCTGATTGTACATTCCTTGAAACTGAACCATTAAGTGTCTTTGAGAGGAAAACTCTAATTTTGTAACTGAAAACCCGCTGAGCTACGGTATAATTTGCCAGAACTATTTATATTGTGAATGGCGCCCTGATTTATTAAAATGTTAAGTCATGGTATTATGATAGCCATGTTTGAGGTCATCAGAACTTGTATTGTACATTGTTTCCAAAAATCATTCGTTCTTGCATATCAATTCCGAGATGGATTTAAAAGTAAATACACAATTGTTTGCTTGCTAACGACGGCTAATTGTACCTCTGAACTTTGCTTTTATGATTTTGTCAATTTGTGTTAATGTTAACAGTAAATTCACTCAGACTTTTAATCTCCAATGATAACAAAATAAATGTCATATTCCAACAGTTTTCCTGTATTCCAAATAATGTCAAGACTCTTGCAAAAATCTATATTTTCACTCCTTCATAAAACAAAATTAAAAACCCCTTTATTAATGATTAATCATAAATGTACAAATGATAACCATCACGTATTCGTCCACTACAGTAATAAATCTAATCTTGACCGTCACACACGGCACCCAACTATATACTATGAGAGTATGTGGCGGTGTAATACTTGTTCTCCAAATCAGCTTGTACTATATCATCACTTTGGATCTGAAAGCTGCGAGAGAATACATAATTGTTTATTAAAATTTACTGTAATACTTCCTTCCATGGATGGGCATGAAACTTGGACTGTGAAATAATGTTCATGTGATACCAAGCTACTAAACAATATTGACTAGGCACAGGTTCAGAAAATAACAATCATGGTCGCCATTCCTTTACAGGAAAAGTTCACAGTAATTCCACTTAAATGAATTGAAATAACGTGGCAGATAGTTATCACAGAGTTTATTTAATACAGGGAAGTCTTCAGACCGGTAATTACAAGTCTTAAACAACAATGGACTTAGCTCCGAATTCAATCGCAGGTTTGTAGGCTAATTAGGAACACATTAATGCACATTCGCCTCCACAAACATTCTTGTCCACAGTCAGTTTATGAGGACATTCAGCCCTGTTCAACCCTCTACATACAACTTAAGAACGGATACGATCCAGTAAGCTAAATACATGGTCACTACTCCGATCGCACTACTAGTTGTTCAGCACTTCTGCAACCATTGACAACTTGAGAAATACTAACTTACTGAAACATGGCTGAATCAGAATAGTCTCGCACAATCACACGCTCCTTAGCTCCTTCAACTAGCACAACAAATATTCCTTTCTACCCTCAGTCACTTCACTCCCTACCTAGCTTTCTGTATAGCAGCGATTTGTATTATTCTATTATTATTGCTCTGTGACTCATTAAAAGTGTGTGATGATCATATGGATATATTATAGACTATTATGTAGTATGCAAATATATTAAGTTAGAGTTTAATGCTATATTGTTGAAGTCATAAAACTTCCAAAACATAGCGATAAACTGGAGGGGGTTGTGATGATCATATGGATATATTATAGACTATTATGTAGTATGCAAATATATTAATATGTATACTCCTTGAGATTGGGTTACGTTCATGTTGCTTTTGTTTTGAGATGGTTGCCAGAAGCGACAGATTTAAAGCCTATATGGTAGAGGCGTTATATTAAGTTCACAAGTTGGATATGTGGATTGAGAAATATTAATATGAGAAGTCCGATTTAAAGATTAACGGTCGTATTTTCAACTGGTGTTGTTGGAAGCTGTTAAACCATTAACTGAATTAATAAAAGTTTTACCAAAACAATTAATGACTTATGCATCGGTTCATGGTGTAATATACACAATATTAAATGTAATATACTCAATATTAAAGTAAAATATAATTGTTAAAAGATATCTAGATGAAGCCTGTGGATTGCCGAAGCTGTGTTGACCACACGTGGTGGACAGCCGAGCTGGCAGGCGCGCTGAAGCGCACAGTCAGTTGAGATAAATAGCCCGTTATAGGAAGGCGTGCTACAGATAGGGTCAAATGCATAGCATGGTCAGTTGGGAAAAATAGCCCGTATAGGAAGGCGCGCTGCCGTCAGAGTCAGATGGAAAAGGAGTATCATTTATGCAAGAGTTTGTGTCACCCATTGGTTTTGTTTACAACCACACTGGGCGAGCAGACGTGCTGCTGCTCATGTGCAAATAAGAATTAGCCAAGTGGCACGACGTTCTCTGTTGTCAACTAGTATAAAGGATCACGGAGACCACAGGGAGGGGCCAGTACCATCAAGTTGCTACGTAGTGCTGTACAGTTTGCATCGCTGTAATGCTGCGTATTAATGCAACCATAGGTGACCAGCGGATCCGACTTGGGGAAGCAGTAACTTTCTCTCCCGCACCTAGCATTACCTAACAACCTATTTCAAACTGTCTGTAGACTAGTTTGAATTTATTAACCTCCAATGTTCTGGAATTGGTGTTGTCATTTCTAGCGTGAGTTTGCCTGCCTACTTTCCATCAAAAATCCTTTGGCGAGAGCCGCTCCTTGCCTCAGGTATCGAACCCGTGTCCCCAATATTTCAGGTTGTGGCCAAAAGTTAAGTGGCTTTCAGTCTGGGATAGGACAATGGGTTATATAAAAAATCTATATATCTATAAATGAGAAAATGAGAAAGTTTGGATGTGTGTTTGGATGTACAGGGTGGTGCAGAGGAAACGCATGTTTTTCGAACCGCTAGTACGCGGCGACGGGAGAGGGTAGTGATCTTGAACGAATGTTGGCAGACGGCCCATACAATGCCGTTTCAGTCGCTATGAAGCGTTGGAGCGTAGAACATCGTGTGTTCGTTGTCGAGCAGTTTTTTAGAAACAATGACTCTGTAGTCACAGTGCAACGTCTTTTCCGTCAATATTTTAGAGTTGGACGTCGAGGTGCAGTGCCTGATCGAAATACCGTACTCCGATGGGTTGCAGCGTTTAGAAGCGTTTATCGCGATGTAAACTTGACCAGCAATATTAACAATTTTAGATAATTATTGACACTGTAAGTTACAAGCATTTTAGTATAAATTTTCTAATTACGTTACCGGTACTTCAGTAATGGTTATGAAGCTGACGACATAGTTCATGCGGCTGAATGTAGTTTCAGATGTGTTCAGTATTTAATTTACTGCGTTTTTACGAGTGCCACATTGCCAGCATCATTATTCGGGTTCATTTAATATCGCGATCTGAAATAATAAGTCAAGTTTATTTCACTATTAATGACGTCACTAACATATAATATAGTGAATGTATTAATGTGCGAGTGATAAAAGCTTTGAATTTCTAGCAGTAATTTTAAAATGCAGACTGGGCCAGAATGAGAACAAACATTATTAGTTATTTAAGCTTCTTTCATGAGCTCCATTTTAGTGACATGTATCGCTTTGTACTGATATTGTATCAAAAGATCTATAGTAAGCTTGGACGATTTAGCAGAACCACGCGCAGTTGCCCGAAGTAAATTTTTGAAATTTATCAATGTTTTATTAAGATAGTGGAGTGGCAGACAAGCGGAGTGGTAATTCACCGTTAGTAATTCAATTCTGTTTGCAGAGTGAGAAACCAATTATGAAGAAACAATCAATTACTAATTTAACATTGGAACATATTTTAGCGCAGAAATAATGGTACGAAACTGGTCTAAAGATATTTGTTTCCACGGATAGAGAAACCAACATTAACAGATCATTATGAATAAAAGAATCAATTACCACTATAATACGAACATTTCTATTTTAAAGCAGAATTAATTGATGGTATAAATATATCCTCAAAACAAAATCAATAGTCAATGAGCAAAATAAATTTTCTTCAAAAAAGTAAATAAATAAATAATTTTTTTTAAAAAAATCAGAAATTGTCAGATACTCAGTGCAAATAAAAAATTCATTTTTAGTTTCACAATTTTGTAAGGGAAATTGAACGTACATGGGCCACTTAGGTATTTATTTGCTCTTTGAATGTTAGTATTTTTTTTATATTTAGTGGATTCCATCAATTTATTACTAATATTTTGAGTTTCCATTATTTAAATATATATATATTTTTATTCGCGAGACTTGAAATTAGTAATTTTAAGAGATGCCGGGTAAATGAAAGGCAAATCTTTCAAAGAAATGTTAGGAAACTAGGGCTATGATAATAGCCAAAATCCAGGAGACAAATCCTCGAGCAGAGCTGCAAAGTATTGAGCAGTTGGCATGTCTTGGGGCTTCTGCGGCTGATGAATTGCCGGAGCAGTGGCAAGTTGGGCGACGACAGCAACCTGAACACTTGGTGTCGGGACGATCTGCCGAGACACCAGGAAAAACGCGAGTTCAGTGCAAAGAGCAAGCCGAACGGCAATCGATCTCAACAGCTGCTGAAACACCGAAGCAAACTAAAAGGTGGATACAACACGCCATATATTTGGCATTTGCAGCGACTTGCTGAAAAACCCGAACAAACGCGAGCTCGGCGAGAAGAACAACCCATCCATCAAGAGCATACGAAAAATCGACGATGACAGAATGCCGCATATTTGGCATCACCATAAGTTGCTGCAACTTTGGAACAATCGCGAGCTAGGCGACATCAGCATACCAGGTATGGAACCATTGAAACAGCTGTTTTCTAACACAGATGAATCGCGCCGATTTTTAAATATGATCAGAAAGTATAATTCCTGCTTCCATATGACGACTTTTGGAACCGATACAATTGTTGCAAAGCAAGGATTTTCACCGACATTTACTATCCAGGGGCAAGTATATGACCGAATTGGATCTATGCTTCCTTTGTCGAATACGAAACCACAATTTTTACAGATATATTTCATGGGCGATGAAGAAGTAGACACTGAAAGACATTATAGAATTATTGAAGGTAAAGAGAAAGATCATACAAGAAATACAACGGGTATTACACGACAACAATGCCTTGGAAAGGGAATTGAAAACGGCTTCGGAGAACATGGCCGAAGTTAGGGCCGGCCTTGGAGGTAGGTAAGTGGGTCATATGTACCCAGGTTCGCCAGGCTGATGGGGGGGGGGGGGGGGGGGCGCCGATCACTGGCTGTAGGGACCGCCCACTCGACAAGTTGTAGAGCTTAAAAAAAAAAAAAAAAAAAAAAATCACCCATTTGGTCTTTGGTAGGGTCCCTAACTGATGAATTAGCCAAGGGCCCCTCAACTGCTTACCCCAGGCCCCAAAATCCTGGAGCTGACCCTGTCCAAAGTAACCTGCAAGGTAGCGATCCACCCCGACCGTGTGCCACGAGGACAACATGAGAGATGTTACAACGTATCGACAACCAACAAGATCGCAGTACTCCTACCGGGCATTTCTGGCATACTTCACATCACACAACCTGTGCCAGAGGTGAAGGTCGAGTTAAGAATCTATGAAAATCCTCGCTGAAACTGGGATTCAAGCTGGAGACTTTTCCATCTCCAGTTGGATGCCCTAACCACTGAGCGTCCAGACCCCTCAAGAAAATCTTCTATTACAACACTCTTCCACGCAGACGAAGTCGTGGGTAAATGCTAGTATAAGATAAAGGTGAAAAGTGGAAACTACATATATAAGTAAGCAACCAAGAATAAATCGCCACATGGCGACACGAGACAGTTTTGCTCTATGACCTGCAAATGCATGGAAGTAAAGAAGCAAAATAGTGATGAAAAAGAACCTGAAAAATACTGATTGACGTCGACTGAACTTTGGAGGTTAACAGACTTGGCCAGCGAAATAACATAGCAGAATTCCACGGCTGCCAACACTGACGAGAGAACAAGCTAAGTCAACCTATTCAAGACGCACACTTTGGAGAAATTAGCTGCCAATTAATTTAAGTTTTGTCTTAAAAATAATTGTAAAAAAGGTGAACCAAGGTATACGTTCTACGATTTTCATATAAATTTAGATTTTTGTTTATATATATATTTCCACATAGTACGAAATTCATGTTCACCACTATTTAAAATATATTTAATCAAGGATACATATGTATCAAGTTGGTACAGTGACGTATGTGGAAATATATTAATATTTACAATCCATTACGTAAAGAATATTAATAAACAGATAAATATTATTTCTTGATATAAGATCATGGAGGATAATAATAACGGTGTGGCAGGCACTGCTAACAACTTAGTTTTAGCGGCAGAGACGAATGTAAAGTCACCAGAAGCGACTGGAAATGTTTTAGATGCAAGTAGCATTCCACCATACATGCAGCAATACTCACCTCCATTTTTAGGATTCTCACCTCTAAATCAAAATAATTTACAGTCTCTAGGTGGCCCACTAAGTAGTGAACTTGAGCTGAAATGCCTTATATTAGGATTGTACTCAAAACTTGAATCAAAATTCGAATCACAAGCTACTGAAGTGAAATCACAATTCAGTGACCTTGAATCACAACTCAGTTACCTTGAGTCCAAACTTGAATTACAAGCTACTGAAATGAAAACACTATTTGATCAACTGTCATGTGAAGTCCAATCACTTAAAGCTCAAATAGAAGTACAAGCGAATAAATTAGAACAGCACACTGTGGTGACAGAGAAACAATAATTTTCCATGCGGCAATAACAAATGCACACGAAAAACTTCACAGTTTGGACAACAAAGTTGTAGAGTGTGAATCAAAATGTTTAGCTACCAGTCAAATTTTACACAGCACAATCTGACAAAATAAAAGAAACTTCACCATCTCTCTATAGTAAACTAACAACCTCGAATGATGAAGTTCAAAAACAAATTACAGAACAATTTCAGGTGATGGAGGGACAAATACATACATTCAGGACACCTATAACAGATTCAGTGGTGAATTAGTTCAATTGAAACACAGTTGCAATACAGTACATCAACAGCTGGAAGACGTACACCTGAAGGTGCAGTCAAAAAGTGATCCACATTTACCCATCAGTGTAAGCGAGAATTTTGAAATGACAACTTTACGGGTCAGGGTGGCATACACCTGGTTAGTTTCATAAATAGTTTTGATAAATTCAGAACATTTAATCTATACAATGATAGTGAAAAAATCAATTGTTTTCCAGCATATGAAAAAAACAGCACGCGTATGGGTGAAAGGCAAGTCCAAACTTGTGACACATACCAAGAATTTGTAAAAAAAATTTAGCTTATTTTTGGTTACAGGATAAACAGAGGGAAGTGCGTAGGGATTTATGGTGCGGTAGACGCTACCACAGCAATCAGGAATCATTACATGACTTTTTTTAAAAAAAAAAAAAAAAAAAAAAAAAAAGAAGCATCAAAAAGCTACCATCTGGATATGCCACCTCCGGAGGAGGAAGTCGTAAACGACATTGCTTATAGGATGACCCATGACATTCAACTCTTACTGATAACACATAATATCAAGACTATAGACAAAGCGGGGAAATTCCTAGTAAGGCTAGATAATCAACACAGAAACTGGAATCATCAGGAAGAAAATGGGGATAAACACTATTTGAGGAATCAGGTGGACAAGCAAAATGACCAAAGTAATGGGTCGAAAGAAAATACAAACTTTAGTAGAAATGGTGGGAGATGGACATACCAAAGAGGTAAAGCAAATGTGAGGGGATTCCAGAGAGGGAAAGGATTTCACAATGGTTTTAAGAAATGAGAAGAGACGGGAAGGAATCCGGGAACCTCACAACAATTTCAGCATAACATAGACCAAAAAAACTAATACCTACTAACGTTGTGGTCCAGACAGAGGCAAATTTAAAAATTGGACCAAACCCTCATATAGCAAAGGTGGCGATACTATGCTACAACTACTCCACTGATGATTTATGGGATGAAGAAGTTGATTTACAGGAAAGATGTGTTAGGGTACCGATGATTCGTTTATCTGCATTTGGAAAGACTATAAATGTTTTGATTGATTCTGGTGCAGAGATTTCCTATGTGTTTAAAGCGTGTTATTTATTGTTTAGTCAGGTAGTGACAGTTTGTTCACTGCCAGTAGAAGGCATGACGGTTACTACGGCTACAGGTAAATGGAGCAAACAAATAAGATTGCATATATTACTAGAAGGTACAATAAAAACACATTATATAGAGGTATCAGTATTTGTAGTACCGGATCTTACGACAGAGTGTATATTTAGAGTAGACTGGATGAGTGTTTTTAAAGCAATCCGGAATTATGAAGAGGAATTTCTGGAATTTCAAATAGAAGGAAAAAGAGTTACAACAGAAATAAATACTTTATGGGAGGATACCCCAGTATGCAACATATGTGTGTCATCATGGGAGCCATCAGCAGGAAACTGCAAAGACTATTATTTTGCAGACAGGTTAGAACATTTATACCAACATGTCATGCGATGCACTAGTAAAAATATAAAGGGAGTGGAAGTTAGTAACACTTTCCAGACACTCAAATCTAATTTTGAATATGATAAACAAAACATGGTCTTTTCTAGAAAAGGTTGAACGACAATACCATGATCAACTGAAAAGTATAATATAGAAATATAATGATGTATTTTCTGACCGACTAGGAAGAGTATCAAATTATGAATATCACTTCTCAGTCAAATGTCATACGCCTTTTTTCGAATTATACAGGATATGGAAGGAGGCATCATGGGCTATTTTTATGAACCATCCCAGCATTCGCCTGGAGCGATCTGGGAAAACCTAAATCAGGGTGGCAGATTTGTATCTTTTAGTTTGGTACTCTCTCTCTCTCTCTCTCTCTCTCTCTCTCTCTCTCTGTGTGTGTGTGTGCGCGCCTGATTGCTAGCTGTACCCAAACAGTATGTCACACTGCATACATGGTCAGAATTTTTAACATTAGCATCACAAGTACGATGGGCAAAGAAAGGAAAACAGCAAAGAAATTTATGAAGGGACCATCCCAACATTAATCTCCAGTAAATTAAACAAAAAAAGATGGAAAACTGAGATCTGTTGGTTGGACTGTGTCAAACCTTGAGAACACTAGTTACCACACTCATACCACCATAAGAGAAAAAAAAAATTGCAGTACTCATATCTACTGATAATCAAATCTTAATTTTCAGTCTTTTTACATGTTATACTGTATGTCCCAGAAAGCTATCATTCCTCCACAGCGTATAAGCAAAAATATAATTCATAACTTCGTGGGACTCAGAAAACATTTTACTTGTATCTTCGAAATCACTTCCTACATTCATTTTCATTCAATCAACGTAATTACTTGCCATATTTATCCAAAAAAAAT
The DNA here is from genome assembly GCA_031002005.1 of Vandiemenella viatica. Lineage (NCBI taxonomy): Eukaryota > Metazoa > Arthropoda > Insecta > Orthoptera > Morabidae > Vandiemenella > Vandiemenella viatica. Next base: position 115,316,955 of record JARYHS010008075.1, on the reverse strand, counting down.
ACCTTGACGTACCCAACACACAGAAATTTTTTTTATTTGGGACAACAAGAAATTCTTTTAACTCACAACATTTCTTGCTTTATCAAATTAAATCATTAATACCCTTAGTACCACACTGATATCAACGCCGATAACATTGACAAGAGAAACCAAGAAACCAACTTTACTTACTACTATTCTTTGTAGCTTCTGTAAAACATTTCAGAAATGCAGAACAGAATAAATCCACTCCAGAACAGAGCTGAAATTTAAATCCAAACACACACATACAAATAGAAAAAAATGTTATATAATTACTTATAAAATAAATGCCCCCCTTTTTGTTCAATAACTAGCTGTTACCCGCGACATCGTATGCGTGGACTTGGAGTTTCATTGCCAGAATTGTATATAGAAAACTGTTAGTAACGTAAGATTTGTCCCAAACAACACCGAGTCGACATAATATGATGGAAAGCCATCATTATATCATCCTATCGTCTAAGCTGTCTCATGAAGAGAATCGATTTACAACATATTTAAAAACAGAAAAGTAAGCGAAGGTGCGGGGATTTGTGTGTGTGTGTGTGGGGGGGGGGGGGGTTTAACTGATGGCAGCTTTATTTCATCTTGGTTTTTTCTTCTTTATTCAACATGAGCATCTGAATCTTATAATCTAATAGCAGCACATTGTCTTCTAGACCTGCACCTTAGGCCAGGTTTACGTCCGTAAGGCATGTCAAAAAGGAAGAAAAATTGGTGCCAGAAACTTTTATACAGACACAAATGAATAGTACAGTGCAGAGCAAATTGACTTCTATACTAAATAATAAGTTTTGTTTCTTATCGAAATTTATTAACAAATCAAACACTAACAGACTGCGCGACTGAGCAACCAACGTAACATTACAGACTAACACACGAATCTGTCTCTCTTTCATCATTCGATAAGTTCTTAAAATTTCGTGACTAAAACTGTTATTCATACCGAAAAAATGTCCTGTGTCCTTCCTACACTATTTCATTGTTAAATTCCATCAATATTGATATAGCCATTTAGTCGTCAAAACGTAACAAAAAGACAGAAACTTACTTCCACAATTATAATATAATAGCTGGTACCCACAACTTCGTTCGTGATTGTAAAGTATTCATATTGACAGCTGTAGATATCTAACCACCATAGTGCACGATGGGAGACTCGATGCTATTACCACACACAAATACCAGTCTTCTGCACTGTGTAGTTCCGGCAGCAAAGTAAAATTTACGGATACACACAAGTCTATGGATGAAATACGAAAATATTCATGATCGACCAATTTCAAACACCATATCTCACACACTCCCACAGTTACCGAATTTCGGCCGACGTTGTGATCGATGGATGAGTGACTGTGATACTACCACACAAAAAAGGCGGTATTCTGCGATTCATAGTTTTCACTCAAAAGTGATACACCGTGACACATGCGTCTTTGGCAGAAATATGAAATTGCCGCAGGTCGACCATTTTCATCCCCCATATCTTCCACAACCCCATAGCTACAGACATCTAACAACCATAGTGCACGACAACAGACACGATTCTACCACCACACATTAACACCAATGCTCTATGCTATGTAGTCGTGGCAGAAAAGAGAAATCTGCGGAGACACATGCCTTTCGTCGAAATACGAAAATATCATTGGTCGGCCACTTACAACCACCATATATCCCACACAACCACAGTTTCCGAAATTCGGCTGCTGTTGTGATCGAAAGGTGACTGTGTTACTACCACACACAAACGCCAGAGATCAGTGGTCGATAGTTTTCGCTGAAAAGTGATACACCATGACACTTTTGTCTTTGGCAGAAATATGAAATTGCCACAGGACGACCACTTTCAACCCCCATATCTCCCACACCCCCATAGCTACCGAAATCTAACAACCATAGTGCACTACATGAGATACGATTCTACTACCAAACACAAACACCAATGCTCTATGCTATGTAGTTGTGGCAGAAAAATGACATATGCGGAGACAGTCGAAATACGAAAATATCCTGGGTCGGCCACTTACAACCACCATATCTACCACAGTACCACAGTTTCTGAAAATCGGCCGCTGTTGTGATCGAAGGTGACTCTGTGCTACTACTACACACAAACGTCAGTTATCTGTGATCTATAGTTTTCGCTGAAAAGTGATACACCATGACACTTTTGTCTTTGGCGGAAGTATGAAATTGCCACAGGTCGATCACTTTCAGCCCCCATATCTCCCACACCCCCATAGCTACCGACATCTAACAACCATAGTGCACTACATGAGATACGATTCTACTACCAAGCACAAACACCAATGCTCTATGCTATGTAGTTGTGGCAGAAAAGTGACAAATGCGGAGACAGTCGAAATACGAAAATATCCTTGGTCAGCCATTTACAACCACCATATCTACCACAGTACCACAGTATCTGAAATTCGGCCGCTGTTGTGATCGAAAGGTGACTCTGTGCTACTACTACACACAAACGCCAGTTATCTGTTATCTATAGTTTTCGCTGAAAAGTGATACACCATGACACTTTTGTCTTTGGCAGAAGTATGAAATTGCCACAGGTCGACCACTTTCAACCCCCATATCTCCCACACCCCCATAGCTACCGACATCTAACAACCATAGTGCACGACAGGAAAGACGATTCTACTACCACACACAAACACCAAAGGTCTATGTTATGTAGTTGTGGCAGGAAAGAGAAGTATACGGAGATACGAATTTTTGGTCGAAATATGAAAACGTCCTGCATTGACCAACTTTAATCATTATATCTCCCACATCCCCACAGCTATCGGCATTCGGCCAACGTTGTGCACGACATGAAACTCCATGCTACTTCCACCCATAAACATCAGTGATCTGTGCTAGGGAGTGTTGGCTGAAAAGTGAAATATAGGAAAAAACACATCTATTTTTATATATATATATAAGATTTTCTTTTATTTCTCTGCCTTATTAATTACGAGATATCCACAGACGCCTAATTTTAAGGTAAACATTCTACTAGATTCCTTTAACAAATTTAGTTTTTAACTTCTTTTACAATAATCTCTTGTTATCCTTGAATTTAATTCTTTACTATTATTAAAATTAACGTTGTTGCAGTTCAAATCTGTAAACTTTGTCTCTCAATCAAAATTAATTTCAACAGTTAAACTTTTACGTTAATTTTCAGTCTTTAGTTTACCACACAGCAACAACTAATTATTGATCTCCCAATCACTTTAACTACCGACGACTCTTCTAGTAGTCCCACGTAGATTAAAGAAACATAGATCAGTACTTGCCAAATGCACCTTTCCGCCTCGTAGTTCTTCGTCTGCCACGTTGTCGTTTCAGCAGACTTGTCCACCTCCGTTCTGCAGCATCACCATCAGAAGATTCCTCTAGCTAGAAATCAACACTTACAACTTCTGCTGCATTACCAATTCTGACAACCTGGTCTACATGCAATCCGCTGCTTCACAAAAACTTTAGATCCTGGCAGGGTAAGCCACATGTAACCTCCCCTTCTCACATAACAGTAAAACTAATTACTGTGTGAGGCTAATGCATTTGGGAGGTTATATCCAGTTTTGTACGCTCAGAAGGGCGTACTGGGAGGATTAGCTCCAAAAATGTTAATTAATAAAGGAACAATTCGGTTCCAAGAATATCTTTTCTTGGAAACCCGGCCCGTAATGTTAAGTGCAACGGTTTTAATAACTTTTATAGGTCTGGCAACGACTAAATGAAAAGCGATAGTAAATAGGTATACTTCACCTTTATCACAACTTTAACACCGTATTACAAACATCACCAATTAATACATTTCTCTCCTAAAATTACACCACAGCGCACCTCACGCCAAGACTTTTTATGTGCTTGCTCTGCAGGTCTCTCTTCCTCTCTGACTCTCCAAAGACAATACTAATCCTACCTAAACCTAAGAGCTTACAACTACCCCAGTACAATATTAAAAGCGTCTGTGGAACTCATTATATTTACAATTTCATAGTATTTACATTTTTAATTATTAATCATTATTTAATACCAAGATATAATTAATAATATATATATATATATATAGATTGGAGACTAAAGGTTGCACTGTGTCAAACCTTGCGAACACTAGTTACCACACTCATACCACCATAAGAGAAAAAAAAATTGCAGTACTCATATCTACTGATAATCAAATCTTAATTTTCAGTCTTTTTACATGTTATACTGTATGTCCCAGAAAGCTATCATTCCTCCACCGCGTATAAGCAAAAATATAATTCATAACTTTGTGGGACTCAGAAAATATTGAACAGAGATTGAAAGCCTAAAAATTTGAGGAGTTACTATTCTTTTAACAACAAATTTCTTATAAAATAAGTTTTTTTATGTTGTGAATAAATCTAATTTCCCTGAACGCAGCTGTAGTAAATGAAAAATTGATTTTACCCTCCTGCTTTAATATTCAATTTCCAATTTTTAACACCAAACAGTATTACTAAGATTTAATGAAAAAAATATAAAAATCAAAATATTTCATGTCAGAGCGTTTCTTACCGACACATGACTTTTTACTTGTTTCCATCTGGACATCTTCTCTTGCTCATCATACCCGATTTCTGTCCACACACTATCAAGCTTATGAAGACCTTTCTCGACACTCTCCAATATCTCTGACCTATACATTAAAACAAAGATGTAAGCACATTTACTTCCATTTACTAACTATACGTAATGAGTAATATGTAAAAATAACCAATTTTAAAGTTAATTATATATATATATATATATATATATATATATATATATATACACTAGCTTCGAGCCCGTCAAAAATGACGGTTTGAACGCATTATTATGGCGGCTCATTTTTTTTGCAGTTGGTTAATTAAACGGAACTGATATTACATAATACTAATGACCTTGATTTTGCAAAGTTCTACATATTTCATTTGCCGTTCACATAGCCATACAGTAGTAACTTCTACTGAATTAATGACGCCGGAAGTAAAGAACCAATTAAATAAAATCAGATTAGGAATTCCAAAAACTTTTGCTATCCATGTAATATCAGTTTTATGCCTGGTCCAGGCACAATTCAGCACGTTAAATATGAAACTACTTCCACCCGCATTAATTAATACCTTTAGTAACATGGCACTTATGAAAGCAGTTTAATTGGTTTGTAAAACTCGTTTCAGAGTGAATTATGCTGTAACAAAATGTGTCAGTTGCGATTCTGGTAAACTAATATTGCGTTCGAAAATCATAGCCTCTATTACCCTCAATGAATAATGATGGGTATCACCTATGGTGGTAGTAGGAATTCATTCTGAAAAACCTTGTAAGAAAAATCTTTTTTAATTATATCTTTCGTTATATGAATACGTTACTCTGGTTAGATTATCAGAGCACTTGGTTAGGATCTCACATAAATAAATGCATTTTACGTTAGATGACGGAGATTACAATTTCGAAAACAAAAAACTGTTATTTATTTGACTAATACATGTCGCGATTACGTATGTACGATTCTCTGAGTTTTTAATAAACCCCATTGTTTCTTATCGTGTGCCAAAAAATTCTTAGTTTACGGTTTAAACTGGTGCTTACAACTGAGGTAGGTAAAATAGCGTAAATAATGAAGACCCTTCTCCTTACATTAATTTCTGCATCTGGTTGTCGTAGATAAATAAAAAGCAATATGTAAATTTAATCGAACGTAATAATTGTAACTTTGTGACATATAATTGCCTGGTATTAATTTTTTCCCCCTACTCTCAGTATTTATAATATCACTGCTCACTGCTATTTTGCGGCAATAATATCGTTGTTGAATTGCGAGTGTCATATCCTTGATGATTTAAATCTGATAAAAAAAGTTATCTTAAATCTCATTTAATAGCTAACACATGTATCAAAAACTAAGGGTATCAGATATAATGGTAGTAGGAATTTATTATGGAAAAGCTTATAAGGAGAAACGAATAAGTCATCCTTAATGATACCTTTAGTTATACGAATACGTTATTCTCGTTAGATTATCAGAGTATTTTGTTAGGATTTTAAAATAAATAAATGCATTTCACTTTAGATTACGGAGACTATAATTTCGTAAACGGGTAACTGTTATTTATGTGACAAATACATTTTGCATTATGTACATTTCTCCTAGTTTTTAATTAACTTCATTGCTTCTACCTTCTGCCAAAAAAATTCTTAGGTTATGCTCATAACTGATGCAGATAAAGTGGCGTAAATATTGAATCCCCTTCTAAATTTCTGTGTAACTGATACGGATAAAATATCGCAAATATTGAATCCCCTTCTCCTTATATGAATTTCAGTGTCTAGCTGTAAATAAACGAAAAGCAAGATGGTGGTACGAACGTAATATGGTGGTTGATGATTGGCCGTTCGTTAGCCAATAGGAGAAGCAGCTATAGACGATGCACGCAGACGCCACGTTAGCTTTTTATATAATAGGATATATATATCTCTCTCTCTCTCTCTCTCTCTCACACACACACACACACACACACACACACAAAATTACTGAAGTTCTGCTCGAATTAAAACTTCCTTAGTATCCGTCCCACTAAACAAATGAATTATAGTAGCAAAATTGTGTGAACTACTCTTCAACCATCCAGTTAAACCAGCGTGCACTAGCATGAAGCATAAGGAACTGCAGTTCTGCTTAGAGGGCATTGTACTTCTAAAATTGAGACAGAAGATATTTTACAATTCCAAGTAATGCAAACTTCAAAACAAAAATAAAGTTACAGAAAAACTGCAAATACTTAAGAGCTATTCAGTTATCCGATTTACTTTAGCAATTACAGAATTACAAAATTAAACATTAAATAAAAATATCAGTAAAAAATTAAAATTTAATTTTCGCAGAAAAATAATTGAGTAATCTTTCCCCCACAAGTCAAACTGCAGCAGCACTGTCCTCAACTTGAATAATACTTCTCTACAACATATGGGTTCTTAACGTCGCCCCCATTTTATAAGATTGTCGTCAGTTCTTAAAACATCAATTTTCGATCTATGTAACAATTTCCCGGCAGCCCAGTATAAAATACTTCTAGGTGCTAAGTGTTCCCAAGGTATCACACAAACTTGAGCAATCCTAGCTGGTGTTTCTGCTGTAGCAATGTTAAAACAGGCGTACAAATGAGCAAAACTTATATCAAGACATACTACTCAATGAAGCAGCAGTTTAAAAAAAAATAACAATAAATGATTCCTTATCATTAACTGTCGTTAGCTGGACAGAATTGCAAACACAGAAACAACTTATTCTTTAGAAAAATATTATTGAGAAATGATAATTGTAAAAGTTATTTAGAAAAGTCTCAGGAAAGAAATAAGGCAAAATTTTTATGAAAGAACAATGGCAGAATTAGACTGGAGCGATTTCAGACAAAAACAAAAAATGAAAATAGATACCTAGGTGGTCACACTGGAAATCAAATCTGCATGCTCCTGATTGCCAGTACTGACTGCAGCAGGTTCGATATTTGTTTTTCCAGGTTGTTGCTGCCATTTGAAAGGGATAAACCAACATTGAAAATACAAAATTATTCCAGTTTTTAAGCTTTCTTTCTTCTTCTTTTTCTGTTATCAATCTTGAGCCAACCTCTATCTCAACATAACCCTTACACCTTATGTTGTCAAGTATATGCTTCATATATTCTAATCTCAGTCTTCTTCTACAGTTCTTACCTTCAACTTTTCCCACCACTAACAAGTGAAACAATCCTGCATGTCTCAAAATATTACTACCATCCTGTCTCTTCTTTCTGTAAGCCTCTTCCACAAACTTCTTTTCTCAACCATCATTTCCAAAACCCTTTCATTTCGTACTTTATCTGTCCACCCAATTTTCAGCAATTGTCCTTTAGCACCACATTTAGAATGCTTCAATTTTCCTTCTTTCTGGTATTCCTGAAGTCCATGCTTCGCTACCATAAAGTGCTGTGCTCCACCCATAGAGTTTTAGAAAGTTCTTTCTAAGTTCTAGACCAATGTTTGAAGCTAAAAGATCCCTCTTTTTCATGAAGGCTCTTGCTGCTGTTGTTATTCAACTTTCAACATCATTCCTTCTTCAGCCATCAGTTATTTTACTTTAAGCAGAATTCACTTACATCTATCACATCAGATCCTATTTTTCTATTTAACCAACCATTATTGGTATCATTTCTGCTAAATTTCATCACTTTTGTCTTGCTTTGATTTATATTTAGAGCAAACTCTTTCTTCAGTATTTTGTTCATGGCATTCAGTAACTTCTCAATATCATCAGCCTGTTCTGTTATCAAGATAATGTCATCAGCAAATCGTAGTACACCGACTCTTCTCCTTGAACACTTATGCCATATGCAAATTTTTCTATTACTTCCTTTATTGCCGATTCTACACACGAGTTGAATATTAAAGGGGGTAGATTGCAGCCTTGTCTCTCATCCTTTTTAACTCATGCATGTCTCACAATTTTCTACTTTTATCATAGCAACTTGATTCTTATATAGTTTATATTCTTGTATCTCAAAATTTTAGATCAGACTTCTTTAAAATTTTGAACATCTTGTCCCATCTAACATTATTAAAAGCTTTTTCTAAGTCAACAAATGACATAAAAGTATCTTTGTTTACTTGATCCGCCCTTGAAGTATTAATCCCAAAGCCAGAATTGTTTCCCTTGTACTGCCTAAACCCAAACCAATCTTAACATACTATCTCTTCGACTACACTTTCCGATCTTCTGTATATGTATTCTGGTCAGTAATTTTGAAGCATACGATTTAAGACTTACAGTGCAATAATTCTCACATTTGTCGGCTTGTGCTTTGTTCAGAAGTGTGAAGCTGATACTTTTATTAAAACCAATTGCAATTTCATAACTTTTTGATATCAGGTTGTATAACTTCTGGATTACCTCTTCTGCTAGGGATTTCAGAAGTGTCTGTAGGAATCTCCATCAACTCCAACTGCCTTATTTGATTTCAAGTCATTCAAAGTTCTATTAAACTCTGACTGATAATATCTAAGGAGTCAAAATGCACTGTGATAGGTTCACTAAAGCATTTACTGCAACAATTTTCAAGTCAATGACAAAAAATTAATACATGAAAAAATAAATGTATAAACATTCTGCAGTTACCCACAAAGCTGTGTTTACACAACTATGATTACCAGTTCCTAAGATGCTGCTCTCATGTTCCTACGATAAGTGATAGCCTTCAAATATTTTATGCAACCAATCTTTCAAGCATCTGAACAACTGTGTAAAAAATGATGGTGCAGCTAAGTACGTATAAATAAACCCATTACCAACAAAAAGATTAAGCAACAAAAGGAGCAACAGTTAAATCATTAAAACTGGCAATACTGACTTTTACCATACAACAGGAACATTTATTTCCACACCAGTAGACTAACGAAGTAGTATTGCATTGCAGTAAACCACATATTACATTACAAACATGGCATAATTTGTAACCCCATTATTTATTTATAATTATTGTGTTTCTAGGATCATATCTTCCGTTCAATCAAAAAGTGTAGCAAACCGTGAGGTTTATCTTTTTTCATATAATTAGAACTAATACAAAACAAATAACAGACAGTATCTCTAAAATGAGAACTACCCCATAGAAATTGTTATTTTGGTCTGAAATTTAGTATACCGTGTTCTGCCAAATTATTATACTCAACACAGGAAAATAAGACATTTTCTGATTGTTTTTGCCATTGAACTTATTTATTGTTGAAGTATGTACATTTCTTTTGTTGTATTAATATTTAACATACTAGCTTATGAATACCCACAGAAAATAGTTTGATAAAACAAGTGATTTTGAAAATGAATGTATTGTATTTACACTGATCACAGTATCAATATTTTGTGACACCACGTTTAGCTACAATCAATGCCTGGTCCCTTCTTGGAATACTTGAAATGCACTTTACTGTTAGTTCTTCTAAGTGTGGAGTATTCTTGTTGGTAACCATTCCTCCTTTAGTGATGTCTTTCTTCAGTGCCTCCCAAATGTTTTCTATCGGATTCATATCTGAAGATTTCCCAGGATAGTCCAAGACTTCTTGACCCTCTAAGAAGTCACCGATTTTGCCTTGTGGCATGAAGCTGAATCTTGCATGAAGGCGAAATCTTTGTTTGGAAGCCATTTTGTTGCCCGAGGCAGATGTTCATTTCTTCAAACTAACTCATAATGATCCATCATCAGTATCATTAAGGCCTATTTCTTGTTGCTGATCACAGACCATATCATTACGATCTGAATACATTTCTACCTTTTGACAACGCATTGTTCATTGAGCAGCATTGAACAAATGCAGTTTTATCCTAAAGGACTACTATGGTTGACTCTTGTGAGAAGCAAAACTGTGAAATAGTGACACAGTAAAAAAGTCACTGGAAATTCTACCTGGGAACATCAGAGCGCTTTAAACTCTGTATAGTTTTATAAAACTTATTTCAATCTTCCTATGACAAACTTTTGTTCTTTGCTCAGTGAAGTCTTTTTTTTGTCTCATTTCCTTGAAACATCGCTCAGCAGTGCTTTGCAATCCCAGCTGTACCAACTTTGCAGGTTTTTTTTTTTTTACTGTTTTTGACAACATTATTCACTATTATTCTATCAGTTCTGAGAGAAGTTAAGCGTTTACATCCACATAGTCCTATACTGTGCGACTCAAGACATATTTGTTTTCAATTTGTAGCTGATATCTCTTAAGGGGCTCACAGACAACCAACTTGATTGCCAAACTTGTCAGCATTTGCCACAAATGAAACGTTGGTGACCAAGTTGTAAACATCACATTCCAGTATGTGTCATCGTGTTTTATTTGCTCGCCGTTTTCTATTGCTGAATTTTATTATTTTGAAATACTCTGTTTAAGTATTTTGGTTATAGTCCAGCTTTATTATTGACAAAATGAGTGAGGGAGCGTTGCAGTTTTAAGAGAGGCGCGTGACCATAATGTGCCTCCTGCTTGTCACAAAGGCATGATATGTAAAACCGCGTCCAGAATTCTAATTCCAATTTAATGAGCGAACAACACATCACTGCAACTGACAATGTCCAAAACTTTTTAAGAACAGGAAGTAAAATTTTCAGTGAATTGGATAAAATGCAACCATTTATTGAAAAGGACACGAACATGAAGATTGTATTAATGTCAATAAACGACTGTTCGCCCCCCCCCCTTTTTTTTGCATTATGCCTCGTCGATGTCGAGATCAATAGAGGCAGGAAAGAACTGGAGGCAAGGAACGGGAAAGAATTCGGCCATGGCCTTTTGAAGGAACCATTCATGCATTCACTTGAAGCGATTTGGAAAAACCATGGAAAACCCTAATCTGGATGGGCAGAAGGGGATTAAAACCCGTATCTTCTCGAATGCGAGCACAGAAGGTCACCGCTCATCCAGCAGGCTCGGTCAGCTGTTCGCAACCCTGATATTTTTTGCTTGTGAGCAGAGCGTCGAGGTTTTAAAATATCTCACCCCTATATCGCCACAGACTATCATTGAGACTTCTACTGTAACACAGGAAATTCAGTGATCTGAAGTACCATTGACTTGGCACGTATTCCTCTTTGGCTCCAACTCTAGTTCTTTAGCTCAGTTTCACGTTTTACAATTCCTTCCGGTAACAAGTTCTAACATTTGAGACTGTATTCTTATAACTGACAATATACATATTTAGCTCAATTTGTTGGCATAGAACTAAAGAGTTTTGGTCACTCATTCTTCTTTTTGTTATGATCCTAAAAAATTTCCTATTTTAATTCCACAGCTTCAGCGGTTCTCTTAAAGTATTGGAAAATGCACCCAAATTTGAATCCTCTGTGCATTTTCCATAGGTATTCAATAAACAGTAATTGTCCTAAAAAATGATGGTATAAATATCAACTGATCAAATGAAAACAGTCACCAGAAACAATAACAGTCAGAGCTTTAAGTTTACAACTGATGTTGAGAACATTGTCAACTTCCCCTCAGACGCTACAACAAGGTCACCAACATTAGACTCCGCGGGAACTGCACCACTTTCGGTACCTGCCAGAAACTGGTACTAACCTGTTGAAATTTACATCAGTCGCTTCGTCAACATGTCCTCTTCACGTTTTGCGATCATACATTGCGGAAAAGTAGCCAAGAATTTAGTTAAAAATGCCGAAATATGACGTGACGAACAGCAGTTACATGCCGCCAACGTTGAAAAAAATCAGCAATGTTAAAATGTTGATTTAATCTTTTGTTGAAATGTTTTCATGCCTTTTCAGCTCTACTCCTTTGTAAAAAATCGCACAAAATTGACAAACGCGCAATATTTATCCGAGTTGTAATACGGTGATGACCGCCATCTTACATAGCAACGAGCAACCAGAGATAATCGATTGCTTCCATTGTAAACAAATACGCCATTGCGTGTTGTATGTCGTATAACCAAAATTTCGTAATTTTTTATCACTTGGTCCAGGCCGTATTTCAACCTAACCACGATTTCTATGACAAAAGTAAGCTGCTTAGGTTGAAATGATCCCTGTACCGATAATTTTTGTTATTTTAGCAGTGCTGAAAGCATTTAGCAGTTGCTCAGCCTTTCATATTTCGGCATTTTTAATTATATTTCTAGCGACTTTTCCGCAATGTATGATCGCAAAACGTGAAGAGGACATGTTGACGAAGTGACTGATGTAAATTTCAACAGGTTAGTACCAGTTTCTGGCAGGTACCGAAAGTGGTGCAGTTCCCGACTCCGCCCACCAAATATTAAAAGTTTTTGATCTTACTCCAACCAATATCTCAACCTGAATCTCAACCACCTGTCCACAGACGCTCAACTTAGTCTTCAACACGGCAATTTGACAACCAAGTTGATCGTCTGTGGGCCCCTTTACTGATGACTATGAAACACCCTCAGTTGATGAAATTTAAGGTTGGGTGAACTGACAGTGGTTTAACAGTAGGCCCATAGAAATTCTAGCTTTCTTTGTGGGGTCATGTCAACTCCCTTCCCCATCACAATATTTAGGTTAGAATCTGTATGAGGACAGTAATAAAGAGATTGAGTTGGAATATTTCTGATCACTACTAAGTAATACAGACTTATTGTTTTATAATTATATTGGTCTAACTTACCTAATAACTGAATAAGTACACCATGCTAACTGTAAATTATCCATGAATAAAATTAATACAGAATCTGTACGCCAAAACTGTTAAAGTTTCAAACTTATCAACATCGACATAGCAAAATTTCAGGGTTTACCAATTTATTACAGCATAGTTGACAGATCTAAGAATAAATAATTCAGGAATGGGTAAGCTAAATATAGCCATGTTTTCTTTCAAACAGCAATTTCTTGTGGCGAGTTTAATAACTTGGCAGACCACTGTATATGTTTTAAGAATGTGTGTACACTAAAGTCACCAAATATATATTTATTATGTAAACTGATTCAAAATTTTGTAGCACCAAACAAGTTATAATGCAAGAAATCCACATTGTTTCTTATTTCGTTTTATCTTGGGTTTCTTTATTAGAGAAAAACCATCATTATACATCATGAAAAAAAGGGATATCTCACAAAAATCTTCAAAGTTCAGGCAAAAACTAGACTGATATCTCTGCACCATTATTACTCATAGTCATCTACACATAAAACCAATTACTGATGTGAACAGTGTTCAGTTTATTGTAATAGTAAGGGTTTTTTTTTTTTTTACTAATGACTTTACGCCTTGTCGAAGTCAAGGTCACTTGAGGCAGTATAGGATTGGGGACAAGGAACAGGAAGGAATTCGACCATGGCCTTTTGTAGGAAGGGTCCCAGCATTCGCCTGGAGTGATTTGGGGAAACCATAGGAAACCCAAATCTGGATGCCCAGACGGGGATTCGAACCACCACCCTCCCGAATGAGAGGCCAGAGCATTAACAACTCGCCCACCACGCTTGGTGTTATGGTAATCTTGGCGTGAAATTATATCTATATGGGGTCAATCCATTAAAATTCACCCAGACCATCATTGCTCATCATTTTTGTTTTTCTTAATTTTTTTACCAGTTACTCCCCAATACTAAGTGAGCTCAAAACCGTGTTTAAATTTTTTTAGCGACCATATTAGGTTCGCTTCCAAACAGATTTTTAGCTGAAAACAAGTTTTGCGTAAATGTTTATAACTCTTAATTCTGAAGATATCAAGACAAAATAATAACCAAAATGTTCAGAATAAAATGCTCTAGATTATTTGTTATAACATACTTTTACCCAAATAGTAAGGAGAATGGAGAAAAAAAATATGCAACTTCCAAGTTTAAATTAACTGAAAACAAGAACTTCAGAGCTGTAAAATCACTAAAAGGAAGAAAGACTAACCTTCATTTTGTTTTCTTTTGTAGATTTATTATAGGTAAGCTGGCTGTAAAAATATGAAAGAATAAAAATTGAAGGAGAGTCGTTCTTCCTTTTAGCTCTAAAGTTCTTGTTTTCAGTTAATTTAAATTTTGAAGTTATATATTTTTTTCTCCACTCCCCTTACTAGGCCTATTTAGGCATAACTATATTATAGAGCATTTTATTCTGAACATTTTGGTTTAGATTTTACCTTTATATCCTCAGAATTAACAGTTAAACATTTATACAAAACGTTTCAACTAAAAATCTGTTCGGAAGTGAAGTTAAATTGGACGCCAAAATTTTTTTTATTAATTTATGGTGTGACAAGTTTCAAGAACTTGGTCTCATTTTCAAATGCCATTCATGTAAAAATAATGTACTGACAAAGTGCACGCATGACTTTCTGTGTTTCGTGTTTTGAAGAAATCTTGGCTGCTGTGTGAAGTATGGCCAGTAGAAAAAACTGTTATTTCTCGATTAAAATGCGATTAACGCAATCCTTACGCATTTCTATTCTTTGCACAGTAACCGAATTCTTCACAAAATGAAACACAAAGTAATTCCTGTTAACATCCAGCAGAAACTTACATGAGCATTCTTTACACCAAGAATGTGATAGTAAAAACGGCATTTGAAAATGAGACTAAGTTCTTGAAACGCGTCACGCCAAAATTTAATAAAAAAAAAATTTATTAAAAGTACATGTGTTGCAGATTAATTATTTGCTTACCTTATATTTCGAAACAGTTAGACTTTCAAAAAGTCCATTTATCATGGATAAAATATAAATAAGAACATAGTATCAATTTCAATCACCCAAGAGGCATTAAAAAGAAATATAATTATCCTCAACAATTCAGACGACTCTTTTATTCCACGAGTGTTAAGGGGCCACAGAGGATCAACTTGATTGACAGCCTTGTTGTCAACTTGGTTGTCAGGGTGTGCCACAGACGAAACGAAATGTTGGCGACCAAGTTGTAAACATCACATTCGAGTATGTGTCATCTGGTTTTATTTGTTGAGTGTATTCTATTGCTGAATTTTATTATTTTGAATTACTGTTTTTAGGTATTTTGGTTATAGTACAGCTTTATATTGAAAAAATGAGTGAGGGAGCATTCCAGTTTTTAGTTTTAAGAGAGTTGCGTGACGATAATGTGCCTCCTGCTTGTCACAAAAGGCACAATATTTAAAAACGCGTCCGGAATTGTAATTCCAATTTAATGAGCGAACAACATGTCACTGCAACTGACAATGTCCAAAACTTTTTAAAAATGGAAAGTAAAATTTTCAATGAATTGGATAAAGGGCAACCATTTATTGAAAATGATACGAACATGAGAATTGTATTAATGTGAATAAACGATTGTTCACTTTTTTTTTATTACACTCGCCGTCGTCAAAATCATGAGACAGGAAAGAACTGAAGGCAAGGAACAGGAAGGAATGGTTTTTTGAAGGAACCATTCATACATTCACTTGGAGTGATTTGCAGAAACCATGGGAACCCTAATTTGGATGGGCAGATGGGGATTCAAACCCGCGTCTTCTCGAATGAGAGGACAGAAGGTCACCGCTCACCAAGCACGCTGTTCGAAACCCTGATGTTTTTAGCTAGTAGGCACAGCGTCGAGGTTTTAAAATTTCTTACCTCTATATCGCCACAAACTATCATTGAGACTTGTAGTGTATCGTAGGAATTTCAGTGATCTGAAGTACCATTAGCTTAACACGTACTCCTCTTCGGCTCCGGCTCTAGTTCTTTATCTCAGTTTCACGTTTTTCAATTCCCTCCTGTAACAAGTTCTAAAATTTCTGACTGTATTCTTATAACTGTCAATATACGTATTTAGGTCAATTTGTTTGCAAAGAACTAAATAGTATTGGTCACTCATTCTTCTTTTTGTTGCGATCCTGAAAAATTTCCTATTTCAATCCCACACCATCGGCAATTCTTTTAAAGTATTAGAAAATTCACCCAAATTTGAATGTTCGGTACACTTTCCATTGTCAATAAACAGTATTCGACCTCAAAAAATGATAATATAAACATCAACTGATCAAATGAAAACGTAGTCACCATAGAAAGAACAGCTCCAAGTTTACAACTGATGTTGAGAACATTGTCCTCAACTTCCCCACAGACACTACAACAAGGTCTCCAACAAAACTGTTTGATCTTACTTCAACCAAAACCTCAACCTGAATCTCAACCACCAACCTGCCCACAGACGTTCAACTTAGTACTCAACACAGCAAGTTGACGACAAGGTTGACAACCAAGATGATCGTCTGTGGGCCCCTTAAGACGCTGACAACTGTAAAGTCTCAAAGGAGATGGTGTGCCGGGTTGAATGCCAAGCTCAATTTATGTTTACTTTGATGATTTAGCTGAAACCTCCGGTGGTCAACTGGTGATCAAGATTCAAATATACCAACGCATTAACAGCTTATTGGCAGCATTGGTACAGCACCAGGATTGAAATTTCTTGATTTGCGATGCTTTCGTGAGCCTCATTTTCGAGGCATCAATACTACGTGCCAATGACAAATTGCTCACTATGCGGCATAATGTTTAACATTGCTCGGTAGAGGATTAGGATTTTAAAACTTATTTTTAATTTTCGTTGTTCTAAACAGCAATAATATGGAATTATTCGTGGTTATCGCAGTATCGAGATTAGCTATATTAACAACGGGAATCGCAATCAGTTTCATCATGCACCCTCAGTACGAACTACTTATGGAAAAAAACATGCACAATAATGCAGTGACTGTATCGTGAAGTAAACTTGAATAATGAACTGTAGGTCCAACAATCATAAAATTCAGGGAAACTTGTATCGGTTTAGGTTTAACCTAAATCCACATCAATCTTCAATAGCTGCAACTCCAAACAAAACGTGAACTTCCGTTTGGTATTTCACAAGATTTGTAAAATGCACTTACGTATTAAAATTTTACGAACCCGCACATACTACAAAGTTATAATCACGCACTGAAAATCTAAAACATAAGCCATTTGACAACAAGGAAATTGGGTTTAATTCTAGATGGGGATACCGCTGCCTCGCGACTGTTACCGTGTCGTCATCGTGACGTCACGTTCACGTACAGTCAATTTTTGTGGCTATTGTGCCCTCGCTACGCTCGGTCACAATAATTTAAAGCTGTACAATATCAACGTAAACTGATATCCCGAAGGTGGATCAGATCAGGCGGCCGCTGGTAAGCGGCCGCAGATGTCCGATAACACAATCAGATGTTCAATGTTTCAGGTGAAGCTCGCATTTCATCATCATCCGGCAGTGAACCCGCTAAGATTAGCAATATTGGTTGTGTTATCGGACATCTGCGGCCGCCTGCATCTGATCCACCTTCGGGATATCAGTTTATGTTGATATTGTACAGCTTTAAATTATTGTGACCGAGCGTAGCGAGGGCACAATAGCCACAAAAATTGACTGTACGTGAACGTGACGTCACGATGACGACACGTTAACAGTCGCGAGGCAGCGGTATCCCCATCTAGAATTAAACCGGAAATTGAATAAACCGCAAAACTGACAATGAAATGTTTCAAACTTGTATCATCAGTCCGAACCCACAAGACAAGATTCATATAGTTCAAAACAGATAGACCAACCCAAAAAATTAACAGTGCACTTATGACATACCATCACCACAAATATAGGAAATCAATTTCTTTAAAAACAGTATCACGTCAGTATCAGTATCACAAGCCAGTAACTATGTATCATTACCTGAGTCCCAACTCCATTGCATATATTTTATGTCAATAATAAAATCTACAGAAAATTCAACCAGTAATTGTAAAATTCTCTGCTTCCAACTAAACTCATATATAACACCAAGAACGAAATACACAATGTAGAATGTACAAATCACATTCAACGCCTTTCGTATTTAAACGAAGACAAGTGATTGGTCGAATTTCAGAACGCTACAACGCCATGTGATTGGTTTAGAGAACTATCCCCACCACTATTATCTTTAATGCCAATAGAACGTTTCAATATTTCCTAAGTAATAAAGTGACAACACTTTTATATATTTATATATAAACTAATACGTATTGTAGCAGAACATTCATGAACTTTATATTTTAACACTGTACTAAATTGCAGCCTTAAGATGATAAAAGACTTTAAAGTAAAAGTTGCAAAATTCATCTGTATTTGCACAGGGAAATTATCACAGTGGTGTGAATTCCTCTGAACTTAATATTTATTATATTTCGTCCTGTGCATGGATTTAAAAAATAACTTTCCAAATATCATTAATAAAAAAACACAAAAAATTGTAACTTGCTGAATAACGACATTTACAATTCAAATTGAGGGACGGAAATACATGATCCAAGTAACAGATCAACGATGGGAAAAATCACAGATGTTAAAGAAATAGATGAAGTTGCCCAAACAATGACTGACTGGGATAAAACTGGGAAAGAGGAAGTAAATGCTGAAAATACAAAGCCAGTAATCAGGGTTTTAATGATGAACTGTGGAAGTATAATGAACAAAGTAATCGAATTTGCAAACGTAATAGAGATACACAAACCACAAGTAATAATGGGGGCAAAGTGTTGGTTAAAAGAAGAAGTACTAGACGGTGAGGTTTTTCCCATGGAGGAAAGAAATATATGGAGGAGATGTGACGTTAAATCTGTGAAGCATGCTATAAACTCCCCCGCATTGCGGCAGCAGCGGTATAGTAACCCAAACAAATGCTAAGTTCACACTCTGTCTGATGTTCTGATTATTTCATTTTGTAATGTGCATAAGTGTTTTATAATGCTATCTTGTGTTGCATACGGTTGCACAAATAGGCAAGAGAGGAAAGAACCTGGAATATCATTTCATAGTTAAGTTGTATTCTAATAATTGTTGTTGAAGTGGTCAGCGGGAATTGTAAACTTTGGCGCATGTCTATAAATATTTAGTCATAGCTCTCAATGGGATGACTTTGTTCTCAAATTTTTGTTGGTGTAGTGTAAAAAATCAGCATGCCTTGCTATTTTGCACATAATAGACTAGCATTACTTTTTAACGAGTGTTGAAAATGAGATTTAAAGGGGGTGTGTTTTACATCGCGGTTCAGTTACTTTAGTATTGCGCTTTCCTTCGTCACGTTTTAGTTTATACTGTATGATGAAATTAAATGTGTTAAATTATGCTATGCAATCTAGGAATCTTGATGAAGCAGTGGCGGCTCCAGGCGTAGTGACAGTGTGACTTGTCACCACCTCTAATCAAGAATAAATAAATTTAAAAAATAAATGTAGTGAAAGAAAAACAAATAATTATAAATGCAGCATTCTCTACTTTACGTTAACTTATGACAGCAAGGAAAACATTGAACTCCATCTGTTGGCCACATCAGTGAAGTATTTCGCTGTTGTGGAGACACACTCCGAGTTTCACCAATCGCGCATGCACACTAGCATTTTCGTGGAAATATTCGGGGGTTGGTGTTCGCTTTGTTAGTGGCGAATGGAGACAACTTTGTTCTGTCACTATCAGCTCGATAAAGTTAGTAACACTGCCGGTAGAGCGCAGCATCTGCTGGAACAGTGCTTCTCAACCTGTGGTTCACTGATTAATGGTGGTCCGCGAACACAGTTTAGGAGTTCCACAGGCATAATATCATAAACTTTGATACCATATTCCTGTGCCCAATTTTTTTTAAAAAAACCTTGAATATTTCAATGAACTGGCAACCATATGGCATCAGAAAGAGATTAAGTAAATGATGGTTTAATAAGAGTTTTAAATGGATATGAGGAACCGCGGTAGGTGGTATGATTGTTAACACGAGTAGTGAAGTAAACAGAAATAAAAGACGTACGGTCTAGCGTCTTTTATTTTAGTTTATGCGTGTAGGCTAGTGGTATACTGTAGTCCAGACTGTAGTAACATTATTTAGCTGGTTGGTTCTGATTAACATGTAATTAACTTTTGATAGTTCACAAAGTATAATATCTGCGTTTTTATAGGAATT
Organism: Vandiemenella viatica; assembly: GCA_031002005.1. NCBI lineage: Eukaryota > Metazoa > Arthropoda > Insecta > Orthoptera > Morabidae > Vandiemenella > Vandiemenella viatica. The sequence goes on along the minus strand of JARYHS010008075.1, from coordinate 115,296,471 downwards.
CAAAACATGGTTTTAGATTTATTATGTTATAATGTCCGAGATGTTAATAATAACAATATGAAAAATAAAATTAGGCTTAGGGTGGAAGACATTAAAGACTGGAAACTATTCAGAGGAAAAATTAGGATGTGCATGGCGACGGAGAAAGGAAACTCAGAAGAGGAATCGAAGTAGCGTAATCCTTGGCTGAAACAAAAGGGGAAAAAAATAGCTCTTGTGAGTTACACGTCCACAGCATTCCTTTTGAAATTTTACTGCTCCTAGGGTTGAAAAAAGTTTGTATACGATGGCTTGGAAAATTTGTCAATGCGAGCAGGCAATATTCCTTGTGTATCTTAGATTCTCAGAAGGAGAATTACGTGAGTTTATGAATGCACGTAACAGGAAAAGATTCTGAAGTGAAATGTATTTCATTGTCGTCGTGGTCATCAAAGGCAGTGCTGGATAAAAAAGTATGAGGCACTAGGCACTCTAAAAATTTTGAAAATAACTATCTGTATTTTATAAGTAGAAAGAAAAGATTTTATAGATAATTAATAGATTTTATCATATTTTTTATTGTTAACAAACGAATTTTATAATTTATGGTATTTTGAAACTTACTCTTTTTATCGTACACTACAATGAAACAAATAATAATAATTTTAATGCCATTCATAATACTTTGATTGTTTTATTTTGGATGATTTTCTTTTTCATTATTTTTATTTAGGGAAAAAAGTGAACTTTCAGGGGGCCTTCAAAACTCAGGGGCTCCAGGCTACTGCCTAGTCGTGTCTAGTCCTGCCTATTGGGTAATCCAGCCCCGCTTATTGATCAAATTGTCGCTTTTTGGCAAATCACTAAATGTTTGGTCAATTTAAAAACATTTGTCTTTGATTTATTTCGAAATCATTTCTTTAACCCGACAGTAATAATACAATAAAGACTTTCACAGGTTACAAATCTTTATATCGCTCCGAGCTGTTTTTCCAGGCACCTTTCACTTCAATAACCAGTAAACCGTCGATACATTTTATTGTTGTCGCTACCTGATCAAATCACTTCGGCCGCCACTGTGATGAAGCAAATGATGTTACCGCAAATACAGTTTGCGATTCAAATACGCGTGTGTAGGTATGTCTACATAGTTTGATTCTGTAACAGCAATTTAATGGAGATTGTGGTTAGGTCTAAATGCAGTCTGTTCCAGAATGGTTTTGTTGTTCCATAACGGACAAAGAATTTATCCATTACTGTTAGTAATTTCATGAGAACCAAGTTAATGACAAAATGAGTATAGCGATGGAAACTACTTCCACTTCCAGCTATTCCCAATTTAGCTTATGATGTATGGTAACAAAATAAATATTTTTATCCGGGACTAGGCCTCATTTCAACCTAACCACAAGTGGTAGTAAAAACAACTGAAATATCCATTCTGCATGTCCACCATGTAATTCATTGTGGCTTTGGCAGAATTAATATTTAGTCCAGGTCGCATATCAACCCAATCCCAGTATATCCCGAAAACTAAGCAAGATATCGAAAAATGTTATTCTTTATTTTCGATTTGTCTCGTCGTGTTATATAAGAATCGATCATTAAATTTGACTTTTGAGAAATGTTTCTTCTGTATTTCAACTCAAGACACCTCACTTTTGATACAGTATATCTCGAGAACTAGGCGAGATATCGAAAAATTTTATTCTTTATTTTTTATTTCTCTTGTCTTCTTAAATAAGAATCCGTCATCAAATTTGACTTTGACCAATTTTTTCTTCTGAATTTCAGTCAAAACCATTTCACATTTGAGACAGAATATCTCGAAAACTAAGCATGATATCAAAAAATATTAGTTCTCCATTGTTTGTCTCCTCGAGTTACACAATAATCCATCTGCAGATTGCGACGTTACGTTAATCCTAGAGTCCCCTTGAGGTTTTTGTACATATACGCCGTGTCTGTATGGGTTAGTCCATGCCTCCCCACTCCCCCGACTCCTCCTTCACCCGGCTTCACTTCATTGCGTGGTGAAGGTCGCTTGCGTCGTCTCCATAATTTCCTTCCTCCATGGTTTTTTCCGATGGTTACAGAGTTTACCACAGAGATAGAGGAGCAATTGGTGGAGGAGTTTTCGTACTAGTTAACAATAAACTACCACAGACAACAGGTGTTCATGCATCATGACCATGTGGTAGATTTCTGGAGTAATAAAAAAGAAAAAATCAAGGTGTCGGCTGCTTACCGCAGTGGAAGAATGACAGATAAAGATGAGGCTGATAGGGCAAATTAATTTTATACTCAGATTCCATTTCAGATGCGAGATTAGAATGGACATTATTGGTGGGAATTTAAATTTACCAGGTGTAAACTGGGTGGGAAACAAGATTACTAACACAAGAGAACAGAGATTTGCAAAACCTTAATAAGGGATGGAGGAATTACACAAGTAGTATAGCAAAACACAAGGAGATTATTTTGGATATATTCCTAATAAAGCCTGATAATAACCTTGTGGGGGGGTCAAGTAATAGAAGAAATAAGTGATCAAGAAATATTTCTGATGGATATTAGAGGATTTAGTGAACTGACAGCCAAAATTGAACGGGGAAATAGGTAATATTATAAAAAGTCACAAATTTCGGATTTCAAGAGATTTTAAAGAAAACGTTTCAGCAAATGTAAGGAAGGCAAAAGTACAGGTGGAAAGAGTTTAATGAGATAGTAAGAAAGGGGGAACAAAAATTTATTCCAAAGCAGAAAATAAAGAGAAGTAGGGAACCTATGTACTATAATAGGAAAGTGAGGAGTTTAAAGAAGTTGGTAAGAAGAGTTAACGGACAGCACGGAGTAGGGAATATTTAAACCAATTAAACAAGTACGTAATCAAAGTAAAGAAGATGGATAAAGATGGGTTTATGATGAGCATTGTCAGTGCAGGAGGACCATTGACTGATGCATCTAGAAATATTTACGGCTATTCTAGAAAACTGAGAGGAACGGAGGGCGGTGAGGCACTTATAGATAAGGATGGAGAAGCAGTTACTGAGGATTTGAAAAAGGCCGAAATTTGAAGTAACTGGTTTAGTAGGAGCATTAGCGACAATGAATCAGAAACGGGACGCTCTGATTCGGAGAACAAGCTTAAAACACAATTGGAAATCAACAGACCAAAAACTATGAAACTCATTATGAGGAAATCATGAAGAAACTAAGAAAGTTGAAAAAACATTAAGGGACTGGTATAGATAATATAAATATCTTAAAGATAGCGGGATTTGACATGGTACCTTATAATCATAATATTTATTGAAATATAATCTTCACTTGTGTTCAGCCGGATGGTGTCAAAGTCACACGACGTTTCGACAGCAAGCTCGGCTGTCTTCATCAGGTATCGGTGTCTGCTGGCTGTCGTAAGCGGTGACAGCCAGCTTACGACAGCCAGCTGAACACCCGTGAAGATTATATTTCATCACTATGCCGGGAAAGTCTACACTCACACATAATATATATTATTTCTTTGTCACATGCCTGTATCTTCCTTCATACCTAATCGAAATCATCGAATGATGTGTCATTTTAAATCTTATGGTCTCCACTTTCGTCACATCTTATATTAAGAAAGGAAGTTTTCAGAATTCGACCCTTAAAGGGTACAAATGCCAATATGTCTAAAATTTTGTTTTCTGTGTTACGAGTCATTTTTCTCCCTGGTTACCAATCTGAAGATTAAGATGTCCCCTATTGTGACAGCATATTATAAGACAGGAATTTTTCGGAAATCGACCCTTAAAGACCAAAAGTATCAATATTTCAGAAAAGCGTTTTTGTGTCACGAGCCATTTATTTCCCTTTATATCAAACGAATATAGATAAATGTCGTACCATATTAAATATTAAGGTTTCCACCGAGGTAACATTATATTTTAAGATAGGAATTTTTCGTAATTCGACCCTTAAAGGACAAAAATGTCAATTTTTTTAAATTGCGTTTTTTTGTGTCTCGAACTATTTATCTCCCTGGATATCTAAACAAAATCGATTAATCAAGTAAGATTATGAGGAGTAATGTCTCAGCTTTGGTGACATTATATTTTAAGAAAGAAGGTTTTTGTAATTCAACCCTTAAAGGGAAAAAGTATAAATAGTTCTACAACGCTTTTTTGTGTCACTAGCCATTTATCTCCATCAATATCCAACCGAATTAGATAAATGTGGTATCATACTAAAATTTAAGGTTTCCGCTGTGGTACCATCAGATTTTAAGAACTGAATTTTTCTTAAATGAACTCTTAAATTGCAGAAATGTCAGTATTTCTAAACGCGTTTTTTGTGTCTCGAGACATTTATCTCCCTTGATAATTAAAAAACATTGATAAACGAGGTATCATTTTAAAGATTGAGGTGTTCGTAAGGTCTTAGGTTCCCTTACACTACATTTCAAGAAAGAAATTTTTCAAAATTCTACACTTAGAGGGCATAAGGAATAAAATTTATACAAAGCAGTTTTGTGTCAAGAGCTATTTATTTCAGTTGATACCTAACCGAGAATAAAAAGAGAGGTATCGTTTTAAATATTAAATTATCCGCTTTGGTCGCACCATATTTCAAGAAAAAAACTTTCTCCAAATTCAACCCTTAAGGGGAAAAATATCATAATTTATAAAACTTTTTTTTTTTACCTCGTTTGATAACTAACCAAAATCGTAAAAGGAGGTATCATTTTTACACCAAGGTGGCTGCTTTGGTCACACAATATTTTATAAAAGGAATTTTTTGTAATTTGGCCCTTAAAGGGCAAAAGTATCAAATTATTTCCACGGCTCTTTTTTTTTTATTACAAGCCATTTATCTTCTTCGATACCTAGCCGCAATCGATAAATATCATATCGTTTTAAACACTGAGGTCTCCTGTTAGGTAAAATCTTAAACTAAGAAAGAATTTTGTGGAATTTGGTGCTTAAAGTGGTAGCACGTATGAGAAAGTTCAGAGTTGAGTCTCTAGATTGCAGCAGCAGGTATCACAGAGATGTCAATAAACTATTTTTATTCAATAAATAGCTTTTCAAATATTTTTTCTCTTACAACACTTTCGTTTCAGTAAACAATTCCAAAGTAAACATTACATTCGCACTGCAACAAATATCACGAAGTTGTTGATATGCTGTTTGCATTTTCTTCAGGTTGGTTGTATTCTGTTAAGGTCAGTGACAGTTTATCGTAAATACAGGGTGTTTTAAATATTTCTAACTGTTTCGTAATATGTTTTAAATATTTCTAACTGTTTCGTAATATGTTGTAAATATTTTGATGCCTACCCATTACAGAAAAAATATTAAAATTTGCTACAAGAGTACGGTTCTACTTTTCATTATATTAACAGCACTCAACCTCACTATTCATTGCATTTTATTCTCAAAATATTCGCACGGGTCGTTTAGTATAAATTATTTCTATATGGTATTTTTTGTCACAAGCCTGTATCTTCCATCATACTTAACCGAAATAAATGAATGAGGTGTCATTTTAAAGCATATGGTGTCCACTGTGGTCACATCATATTTTAAGAAGGAAGCTTTACGAATTCGACCCTTAAAGGGCAAAAATGTCAATATTTCTAAAATCCTGTTTTCTGTGTTACGACTCATTTATCTCCCTGGATATCTGTCTGAAATCGTTCAATAAATTATTATTTTAAAGATTAAGATCTCCATTTACAAAGACAGAAATTTTTTGGAATTCGTCACTTAAAGGGCAACAGTATTAATTTATTTTCTATGCGTTTTTGTATCACGAGCCATTTAACTCCATTAATATCTAACCAATATAGATAAATTAGGTATCACATTAACGACTAAGGTCTCCCAGGTGGTAACATTATTATTTTTTAAACAAGGAATTTTTTGTATTTCGTCCTTTAAGGGGCAAAAATGTCAATTTTTCTAAAGTGTATTTTTTGTATCACGAGCCATTTATCTCCTTGAATATATAACCAAAATCAATAAATGAGGTACGATTATGAGGAGAAATGTCTCAGCTTTGTTGACATATTATGTTTAGAAAGAAGTTTTTGGAATTCAACCCTTGAAGATAAAAAGTAAAGAAAATTCTACAACGCTGTTTTGTGTTACGAGTCATTTATCTCACTTAATATCTAACCGAATTAGATAAATGAGGTATCATATTAAAGACTAAGGTCTCCACTGTAGTAACATAATAATTTCTAGCTATTGGGCCCTCAAAAGCCAAAAGTGTAAATTTTTCTAAAATGCGTTTTTTTGTGCCATTTATCTGCCTGGATATTTAACCAAAATTGATAAATGAAGTAGGAATATGAAGAGTAATGACTCAGCTTTGGTGACATGATATATTAAGAGTGACTTTTTTTTTTAGAATTTAACCCCTAATGTCAAAAAGTACAAATGGTTCTATAACACATTTTTTTTCTGAATTGATCTCTTAAAGGGAATAAATATCAGTATTTTTAATATGCGTTTTTTGTATTTCGAGTCATTTTTATTACTTGATAATAAAATAAAGTTGATAAACGAGGTATCATTTTAATGATTGAGGTCTTCGGAAGACCTGCGGTTCCGTCACATTATATTTTAAGAAATATTTTTTTTTTTAAATTCTAGATTTAGAGGACAAAACTATTAATATTTCTACAACGCATTTTTCTGTCACGAGCTATTTGTTTCCCTTGATACCTAACCCAAGTTAATAAATGAGGTATCGCTTTAAGTATTAAATCATCCGCTTTGGACACAATATATTTTAAGAAAAACTTTCTCCAAATTCTACACTTAAGGGGCAAAAGTATCTATATTATTTCTACAGCTTGTTTCTTTTTTTTTATTACAAGTAATTTTTTTTTTTCGATACCTAGCCGTAATCGATATGTATCATTTAGTTTTAAAGAATAAGGCCTTCAGTCAGAAAAAATTATAAATTAGGAAAGAATATTGAGAATTTGGTGCTTAAAGTGGTAGCTAGACTGGAGCAGCAGATATCACAGAGATGTCATTAAACTTATTTTTTATTCGATAAGTAGTTTTTCCGAATATTTTTTTTCTGTTATGGAAACACTTTCGTTTTGCTATACAATTCCTGTCTAAACATTTCATTCACACAGCAACAATTATCACAGAGATGTGTGCATTTTGTTCAGGTTGGTTGTAATCCGTTAAGGTCAGTGACAGTTTGTCGTAAACACAGAGTGTTTTAAATTATTCTCACTGTTTCGTAATACGGTGTAAGTATTTTGATGCGTACCTATTACACTAAAAATATAAATATTTTTACAAAAGTACTGTTCTACTTTTCATTATATTACAAGCATTCAACCTCACTATTCATCGCATTTTACTTTTGAAATTTTCGCACGGGTCGTCTAACATAAATCATTTCTATAAGGTTTTTTTTTGTCAAAAACCTTTATCTCCCTTTAACCGAAATCATTGAATGAGGTGTCATTTTAAACTTTTTCGTTACCACTATGATCACATCATATTTTAAGAAAGGAATTTTTCTTAACTCGATCCTTAGAGGACTAAATGAATAAAATGCCGTTTTTTTGTGTTACGAGTCCTTAATTTCCCTGGATACTTTTCTGAAATCGCTTAATGAATAATCATTTAAATGATTAGGATGTCCGCTATTGAGACAGCATATAAGAAGACAGGCATTCTTCAGAATTCGACCCTTAAAGGCGAAAAGTATCAATATTTCAACAATGCGTTTTTGTGTCACGAGCCATTTATCTCCCGACATATCAAAAAAATATAGATAAATGAGGTACCCTATTAAATATTAAGGTTTCCGCCGTTGTAACATTATATTTAAAAACACTAATTTTTCGTAATTCGACCCTTGAAGGACAAAAATGTCTTTTTTTCTACAAAGCGTTTTTTGTGTCTCGAACCATTTATCTCCTTAGATATCTAAACAAAATCGATTAATCAAGTAAGATTATGAGAATTAATGTCTCAGCTTTGGTGACATCATATTTTAAGAAAGAAGGTTTTTGTAATTCAACCCTTAAAGGGATAAAGTATAAATGGATCTACAACGCTAGACATTTATCACCACTAATATCTAACCGAATTAGATAAATGTGGTATCATACTAAAAATTAAGTTTTCCACTGTGGAAACATCACATTTTAAGAAATGAATTTTTCAGAATTGAACTCTTAAATGGCTTAAATATCAGTATTTCTAAAATGCGTTTTTTGTGTTTTGAGTCATTTATCTCCCTTAGTAATTATACAAAATTTATAAACGAGGTATCATTTTAAAGATTGAGGTCTCCGTAAGGTCTTAGGTTCCGTTATACCACATTTTAAGAAATAATTTTTTTTAAAATTTAGAGGGCAAAAGTATTAACATTTACACAACGCATTCTTGTATCACGAGCTATTTATTTCCCTTGATACCTAACCGAAATTAATAAATGAGGTATCGTTTTAAATATTACATTATCCGATATGATCACATCATATTTTAAGAAAAACTTTCTCCAAATTCAACCCTTAAGGGGAAAAATATCATCATTTCTAAAGCTTTTTTTTTTTTTTTTTTTTTTTTTTTTTTTTTTTTTTTTTTTTTTTTTTTTTTTACCTCGAATGATAACTAACCGAAATCGTAAAATTTGGTATCATTTTAAAGACCAAGGTGGCTGCTTTGGTAGCACCATATTTTATAAACGGAATTTTTTGGAATTCGTCCATTAATGGGCAAAAGTATCAATATTATTTCTACAGCACGTTTTTTTTTTATTACAAGCAATTTATCGTCTTTGATACCTAGCCGAAATCGATAAATATCATATAGTTTTAAAGATTAAGGTCTCCAGGTAGGTAAAATCATAAATTAAGAACGAATTTTTCGGAATTTGGTGCTTAAAGTGGTAGCACGTATGAGAAAGTTCAGAGCCGAGTCTCTAGATTGCAGCAGCAGACATCAGAGAGATGTCAATAAACATTTTTTTATTCAATAAGTAGGTTATCGAATATTTTTTTTCTATTACGAAAACACTTTCGTATCGGACGGCCTCAGCATCCATCCCGGAATTCAAATCAAGGCGTCCGCGCCGGGGAATCTGCTACAGGTGGTGGGATGAAGAGTGAAATCAAGCCATTAGAGATAGGTGATTAACATTTTCGCGTTATGAAAAAGATCCTACCAATACAAACTACATCCTCCTCAACAAGACACAAGCAAGTACGAAAAGATTACTGAAGAGGAAGAATAGAGAAAACTAGTAATATTTCTGCAAATAAATTAAACTCTCAAACCTCGCCAACAGATATATGGAAGAAGATTAGATCATTCCAGAACAAGACAAGAAGCCACCATATCCAAATCCCACAGGCCGCCGCCATGAACCTTCTTAGATCTCTAGCCCCAGACTGGTGTAGAGAAGAATCTGCACCCAGCCAGGACAGCAATATGGATCACTCCCTCCTAAAACCATTTTCTCCCGAGGAGGTAGAAAACGCACTTACTGAAACAAACAATACCATCCCGGGCCCAGATCATATTCATTACGACATGTTGATCAACCTGCCAAAAAACGGAAATGCTATTTATTTGCAGATTATGAGCAGAATATGGACATCAAGAACTCATGTACTATCCCTCAAAACAACAAGAGTGGTACCAATTCTTAAACCTAACAGGGATCCTTCAGACAGCTCGTCGTTTCGCCCAATTTCTCTACTGTCCTGTTCCCTGAAAACATTTGAACGAATGATAAAGGAAAGATTGGAGTGGTACATTGAACATAAGTGCCTATTGCCAGACTCGCAGATTGGATTCCGTAGAGGCAAGGGGACAAACGATATCTTAGCGCAACTCTTCACCGATATTCAGCTGTGTCATGGTAATAACCAATACCTAACCGCACTGTTCACTGACCTCTCTAAGGCGTACGACAACGTTATTCTCCCTATCCTGGCTAGTAAATTAAATAGATTGATGCTCCCGGACAGTTATATAGACAACATCATTGCATTACTCGAGAACAGAATATTGATCATACGAGAGGGGAACAAAACATATGGTCCTGGACTGTCGTCCAAAGGATTACCACACCGCTCGACCTTGTCACCACTTCTCTATAATATTTACTCCAGTGATCTACACGAAATTGAATTACTGAATGATAAGATCCTTCAGTACGTGGACGACGTATGCATTTATACAAGTTTCCTTTCATTGCAGGCCTGTAAAAATGCATTAAGTGTTACCGCTAACAGATTGGCGATTTGAATGTTGAACAACGGCTTCGACCTCTCCCCTGAAAAGTCGTCCGTCTTCATATTTACACGACATAGACTCCCTCAGACGACAAATATGCCCTGGGGCCTTTTAACTTCCCAGTTCGGAAAACCGTATCATACCTTGGTTGAAAGCTAGACTACAACCTGAGATGGTCAGGTCATATCCAGCATATACTCAAAAAGAGCGAAGCGGCGATCAACATAATTCGAGCAGTGACAGGTAAAGCTTGGGGTGCAGACATTAAAACTACTCTAATGTTGTATCGAGCACTCGTCCGTCCTCATCTCGACCATGGCAATATGTTTTTTGGATCTGCTTCTAAAGTACTACTAACCAAAATCGATAGATGCCAGTATCGGTCGCTCAGACTGTGCACCGGGGCTATGACATCCATACCTACAAACGCATTGTTGGTGGAATGTTTAGAACCGCCCCTACACATCCGTTGGGCATTCCTTAGTCTGAAGTTCATCCTAAGACTACTTGAAATAAAGGATAACCAACTCATTGCAAAAATATCTGCTCTTACAGTTCAGCTCACGAATCGGAGGTACTGGCAACAGAAGGAGACCCCTGCACTCACAACTGCCTTCTCAGAGGTAAAACAATACAGTAACATAATCTGTAGGTCATGTCTCCTTCCGGTACATTTACATAAAGCTATAAGCGCCACGATGAGACTAAATATTATCCTAGATATAAAATTTACGACGGAATGTAGTAATAATGCAGTTATTTTGAAGGATCACATTGCGAATCTGTCTGCAATCTCATATGCCTATACACGGATGGCTCTAAATCCGAAAACATGATGGGTTGCTCCTTTGTGGATCCTGAAAATGAAAAGTGGGGCCTATAGCACCTCCCAGAGGAAGCATCGGTCTACACTGCTGAATTACAAGCCATTGTGAAAACCTTAGAATACGGCCTACAGTTGAGTACAGACCGGCTGGTTATTTTATCAGATTCTTGATCTGTCCTACTGAGATTATACAACTTTTCAGCGGACAACGGAAGAAGCTGGTTACTATATGAGGTCCTACAGTTAGTAGCAAGGCTTAGAGAAAAGGGCTCGGAGGTAACATTTATCTGGACTAAAGGTCACGCCGGAATAGAAGGCAATGAATTAGCTGATCGGGTGGCTAAGGCAGCACCACATCATGGCATGAAAATAAAACATATTCCTGCCTCTGACTTGATCCCCCTACTCCGTAATAAAGATAGAACGGAATGGAACAGAGAGTGAATATCAAAAGACCTACACAAAACTAGTCATTATTGACAGATCCACCCAACAATTCCACGGACCCACTGGTACGACAACACGCTAACTACAAGGAAGGTCTAATCATTTCTCTCCAGACTGAAATTCAACCGCGGTCGCTATCCGAGCCACCTCTACAGAATCAACGTTGTCAACTCCCCCATGTGTGAGTGTGATGGTAGAAGCTTTGTGGAATATTGACCACATATTTTTTGCCTGCAGACGACATTGGGATGAATCATCAATATAAATAGCAGAGTTGTGCAGTCTCGGGGTAGAACTGCCTACCAAGTTGCAGACCCTCCTTCAAAAGAATAAAGCAGAAATCTTCATGACCGTGTTCAAGTTTGCAGGGAGGAACAACATCGAAATATGACACCTGAACCAGCCGAATAAAGACGTCACATGGGCGGACCTTAAACAAAACCATATTCACCCAACAAAACAACATACCCTATAACAACACTGTCCAACAGATTAGTCTGAGTGAAAAATAATATTATTTGGCATGTTAAATATTTTATATTAAAATTTGTATGACACATATTGAACATATATTGCTATGACACTTATCGGTAAATGTATTCGCACTTATCAATTGTAAATCTGACCCTGTACTTAAGCAAAGGATAAAATGTAGTATTTCTTATGTTGTAATCCGTTGGCTATATGGTACACACCCAATGCCAATAAAAATAAATAAACAATTCCAAAGTAAACATGTCATTCGCAAAGCAACTAATATCACGAAGATGTTGATATGTTGTGTGCATTTTCTTCAGGTTGGATGTATTCTGTTAAGGTCAGTGACAGTTTGTCGTAAATACAGAGTGTTTTAAATTTTCCTAACTGTTTCGTAATATTTTGTAAGTATTTTGATGCATACCCATTATACTAAATATACAAATATTTAATACAAAAGTACGGTTCGACTTTTCATTACATTACCAGCACTCAACCTCACTATTCATCGCATTTTATTCCCAAATTTTCGCACGGGTAGTATAGTATATATATATATATATATTACTCTATCCATGATATATGGACTTTGTGAAAGTCCGTAACTGTTTTAATATAATAAGGTATGCAAATATTATATGCATACCTTAGTATAGTCTAGTATATGTTATTTTTATAAGATATTTTTTGTCAAAAGCCTGTATCTTCCATCATACTTAACCGAAATCAATTAATGGAGTGTCATTTTAAATTTTATGGTCTCCACTGTGGTCACATCATATTTTAAGAACGGAAGCTTTCGGAATTCCACCCTTAAAGGGCTCAAATGTCAATATTTCTAAAATCCTGTTTTCTGTGTTACGACACATTTATCTCCCTGGATATCTATCTGAAATCGTTCAAATGAATTATTATTTTAAAGATTAAGATCTCCGCTTTAGTGACGTCATTTACTAAGACAGAAACTTTTCGGAATTCGACCCTTAAAGAGTAACAGTATCAATGCGTTTTTGTGTCACGAGGCATTTAACTCCATTCATATCTAACGGATATAGATAAATTAGGTATCATATTTAAGACTATGGTATCCACGGTGGTAACATTATATTTCAAGAAAGGAATCTTGCGTAATTCTATCCTTAAAGAGCAAAAATGTCAACTTTTCTCTAATGCGTTTTTTGTGTCTAGAGCCATGTATCTCCCTGGATATACAAACAAAATCGATAAATGAAGTAGGATGATGTGGAGTAAAGTCTCAGCTTTGAGACATCAAATTTTAAGAAAGAATCTTTTGGAATTCAACCCTTAAAGGGAAAACATAAAAAAAGTTCTACAACGCTTTTTATGTTACGAGCCATTTTTCTCAGGCAAAGGGAAACCACTGCACTAGGGTATGCCGAGGACATGTAATCCTCTCTAATTACAAATATTATGATGGTTTCTTCCTGGGTAAAAGGTTTCAGAGGTAAAATAGTCCCCCAATCGGATCTGCAGGGGGGGGGGGGGGCTGCTCAGGGAGGAGTCGTCATAATAGACAAAAACATTCTACAAGTCGGAGCGTGGAATGTTAGAAGTCTGAATAGGGCAGGTAGGTTAGAAAACATAAAACGGGAAATGGAACAACTTAGATGCTGTTTGGATTAGTGAGATTAAATAGAAGGACTCACTGGATTTCTGGTCTGGGGAACACAGGATAATTAGCACACAAGGTGTCAATGCAGTAACTGGTGTAGGATTTATATTGAACAAGAAAGTAGGGAAATGGGTTAGTTATTATGAACAGTTTAGTGACAGGATTATTTTGATGAAGTTAGAAACTAATCCCGCCCCAACTACATTAGTACAAGTGTATATGCCAAAGTCACAGGAAGATGATGAAGAAATAGAAAAAATATATGTTGAAATTGAATAATTAATCCAACATGTGAAGGGGGAGGAAAATCTAATAATCATGGGTGACTGGAATGCAATAGTGGGAAAGGGAAAACAGGGGAATACTGTAGGAAGTTTTGGTCTAGGAGAAAGAAATTTGCAAGGGAGCAGGTTGCTAGAATTTTGTGAAAGATATAAACCAGTAGTGGCAAACATACTGTTTAAGAACCATGCAAGAAGAATATACACCTGGAAGCTTCCTGGGGATACAAGCAGATATCACGTAGATTATATCATGGTCAAAGAGAGATTCAAGAATCATGCTCTAGACTATAAAACGTACCCAGGAGCAGACATAGACTCTGACCACAATTTGATTATAATGAAGTGTAGGCCGAAATTTAAGCGAATAAGGAAGCAGTATAAGCAGAACAGACTGGAAGTAAATAAACTGAAACAATCCAGCAAGAGAGAAAAATTTTCAGAAATGGTAGACTTAAGTGTAAGAAGTAACTCTGAAAGTAGCTCAACCGAGGACGAATGAAATGTATTAAAGACCAAAACAATGAATGCTGGTAAAGAAACATTAGGCTTTAGGGAACAAGGTGCCCGAAAACGTTGGATCACAGAAGAAATTTAGGAGCTGATGGATCAGAGGAGAAGGTACAAAAATGCTTAGGATGAAGCAGGAGGAGATCTTTACAGACAATTTAGAAATCAAATAAATAGGAAATAAAAACGGCTAGAAGAAAAGTTTGAAGTTGTAAAAAAGGAAATGGTCGTAGGTAAAGGAGATGTTGCATATAGAAAGATCAAACAGAATTTTGGAGAAATGAAGAAAAGAGATATGAATATTAAAGCTGTTAATGGGAAACCTCTTTTAAGCTCAGAAGATACAGCTAACCGATGGAAGGAATTCATTGAGAAACTGTATGTTGGGGACGATTTGAAAAATGGTGGAATGGAAAAGGAAGGCGATGTTGACATGATGACTTAGGAGATCCTGTTTTGAGGACAGAATTTAATAAAGCTCTGAATGACTTGAAAGCAAATGAGGCAGTTGGAATTGATGAGATCCCTGCAGAACTTCTTAAATCTCTAGGAGAGGAAGGAAACGAAAGATTATTCAATCTCATATCAAAAAGTTATGAAACAGGAGAAATTCCAACTGATTTTAATAAAAATATCATCTTCACACTTCCAAAGAAAGCACAAGCCGACAGATGTGAGAATTATCGCACCATTAGTCTAACATCACATGCTTCAAAATTACTGACAAGAATAATATACAGAAGGATGGAAAGGGTTGTAGAAGAAATAGTATGTGAAGATCAGTATGGGTTTAGGAATATCGCGGTACAAGGGAAGCAATTATGTCTTTAAGATTAATACTTGAGGGCTAATCAAGAAGAACAAAGATACTTTTCTGGCATTTGTTGATTTAGAAAAAGCTTTTGACAATAATTGAATGAGGTATCATTTTAAACTTTATGGTTACCATTTTGGTCACATCATATTTTAAGAAAGGAATTTTTCTTAACTCGACCCTTGAAGGGCAAAAATAATAAAATGCTGTTTTTTGTGTTACGAGTCCTTTATCTCCCTTGATACTTATCTGAAATCGTTTAATGAATTATCATTTTAAAGATTAAGATGTCCGCTATTGTGACAGCAAATAATAAGACAGGAAGTTTTCGGAATTCGACCCTTAAAGGGCAAAAGTATTAATATTTCTGCAACGCGTTTTTGTGTCATGAGTTATTTACCTCCCTTCATATCAAACGAATATAGATAAATCAGGTACCCTATTAAATATTATGGTTTCCGCCGTTGTAACATTATATTTTAAGACATGAATTTTTCGTAATTCGACCCTTAAGGGGCAAAAAGTCAATATTTTTAATTTTTTTTTTGTCCAGTGCCATGTATCTCGCTGGATATCTAACTGAAGTCGATAAATGAAGTAGGATTATGAAGAGTAATGTCCCAGCTTTGGTAACGTGATACATTAAGAAAGATTATTTTTGTAATTCAACACTTAAAGGGAAAAAGTAACAGTGGTTTTACAACGCATTTTAATGTCACGAGCCATTTATCTCCTTGGATACCCCACCGAAATCGACAGAATGAAGTAGGATTATGATGAGTAATGTCTCCGCTTTGGTGGCATTATATATTAATAGAGAAATAATATACAGTTCTACCTTCAAAGAGATAAAGTATTAATTGTTATTCAAAACATTTTTGTGTCACGAGTCATTTATCTCCATTAAAATATAACGGAAATTGATGAATGAGGTTCGTTTTAAATATTAAAGAATTTATTTTGGCCCATCATATTTTAAGAAAGCACTTTCTCCAAATTCAACCCTTAATGGGTGAAAATTTCATCATTTCTAAAACTTTTTTTTTTTTTTTTTTTTTTTTTTTTTTTTTTTTTTTTTTTTACCACGCTTGATGCCTAACCGAAATCGATAAATGAGGTATCATTTTAAAGACCAATGTTTTAAGAAAGGATTTTTTTTTTTTGAATTCGACCCTTAAAGGGAAAATATTATTTCTACAATGTGGATTATTTAAAAAAAATACGGCCAATTATTTCCTTAGATACCTAACGGAAATCGATAAATTATATGTCGATTTAAAGATTAAGGTCTCATATTAGGTAAAATCATAAATTAAGAAAAATTTTTTCAGAAATTGATTGTTAGAATAGTCGCGCGTATGAGACAGTTCAGAGCCAAGTCCGTAGATTGCTGTAGCAGATATCACAGAAATGCCAATATACCGTTTTTTATACAATGAGTAGCTTTTCGGATATTTTTTCTGTTACGGAAACATTTTTATTTTGCTTTACAATTCCATAGTAAAAATTTTAATCCTACAGCAACACATATCACTGAGATGTTGGTATGGTGTGTGTATTTTGTTCAGGTTGGTTGTTTTTTTTTATGGTCAGTGACAGTTTCTCATACATACAGTGTGTTTTAAATGTTTTGTAAAATTTTACAATTATTTTATGCGTACCTATTACAGTAAACAAATAAAAATTTACTAAATGAGTGTGGTTCGGTTTTTCATTATATTACTAGCGTCAACCTCACAATTCATCGTATTTTATTCTCGTAATTTTCGCACTGGTCGTCTAGTCTTGAAATATTATTTAAATTGAGTCTGGATACTTGCTGCTTACCACAGGACTAGAAAAGTGCAATAGTAGTGCCAGTACATAAAAAGGGAGGGTGAGAAATAGAGTTGAAAATTATAAGGCAATCAGTTTGAAATCATATGTAGGTTAATTAATGGAGGGATTGATATGGAACCGCATCAGAAATTTTTGTAAGGAATGTAAGTGGTTTTCAAGTAGGTAACATGGCTCTAAGCAATGATATTCATGCAAATCTCTATTGTTGGGATATATGCAAGATATTTCATATGGAATGGATAAAGGAGGCCAAATTGATAGTGTAGCACAAGGCTTTCGACAGTGCCATAAACTAGTAGTAAATAAGGTTAAAACGATTGGAGTGGTTGAGAAAGTGATATGCTGGGTAGACCAATTTTTAAAAGGTACAAAACAGAAAGTTAGGTAGGAAATGTAGTATCAAAGGAAGTGGAAGTAAAAATGGGTGTGCCACAGTGTAGTGAATAGGAACCATAGCTATTCATTATTCTAATGAATAGTTGTGTTGATTATTTACTTTCAGAAAATAGAATGTTTACAGATGATATAATGCTAAACGGTAGAGGACTGTAAACAGCTGCAGGGTGATATGGACAGGATATCTAGTTGGGTTGGTAAACATGGGATGAAGAGAAATGCAGAGTCAGCTTATTAAACACACAAATAAATAACTAGAGGTTGATTATGATTATAAGGTGGGGAAAGAATTGCTGGTTGAAGACTTGAAATATAAATATTTTGGCATTTCATTTTGTAACAAGCTTAACTGGGCAGGACACATTGGTTCAGTAGGAAAAGGTTTCAAAATTTTGCACTTGGAGATAGTGTTGAGGGGATGTATGATAGAAGTAAAGGAATTGGGTTACTCCATGGTCGTAACTCTATCATGGAGGAAGGAATAATATGGAGACGACGCAAGAGACCTTTACCACGCATGGGAGTGAAGCAGGCCGGCGGAGGAGTGGGGGGGCATGGCTGGAGTGGTGGGGGCTTGACCGCTTCCCAACAAACACGGGGAATATATACAAACACCTCAAGGGGACTCTAGGATAAACGTGACGCCGCAATCTGGTGATGGATTATTATGTAACTCGATGAGACAAATAAAAAATGAAGAATAAAATTTTTTGATATCCTGCTTAGTTTTCGAGATATTCTGTCTCAAATGTGAAATGGTTTTGGTTGAAATTCAGAAGAAAAAATTATTCAAAGTCAAATTTTATGATGAATTTTTATTTAAAAAGACGAGACAAATAAAAAATAAAGAGTAAAATTTTTCGATATTTCACCTAGTTCTCGAGATATACTGTCTCAAAAGTGAGGTGTCTTGAGTTGAAATGCAGAAGAAAAATTTCACAAAAGTCAAATTTAATGATGGATTCTTATGTAACAAGACGAAAAAACTCGATAATATGGAATAAATGTTTTCGATATCTTGCTTAGTTTGGGGGATATACAACATCCAAATTGAGGGGTTTAGGTTTGGATGCAGGCTGGACCAAAAATTAATTCTGTCAAAGCCACAATGATTACATGGTTGACATGTAGAATGGATATTTCAGTTTTATTACTACCACTTGTGGTTAGTCTGAAATGTGTCCTAGACCAGAAAAAAAGTAAGAGGACCCACTCTAGGGATGAGCAACCCAGACATTTTGTAGGCTGGTACCAGAAATAAAATGTTTATTCAGTCACCTTAATGAACATTCTCTTGATCAAGATGTGTTGTCTAATTTCACAGCCCTACTTATTAGGACAATTGTAAAAAAAATTACCTCTCAGTTAGATTTAGATACGGGGGGGGGGGGAGAATGTTGTACAAAAAAAGAGACTAAATTAGAAAAACATTCCCCAAATTGATTTTGTTCAAAGGCCAATAACTTCTTTATTTATGAAGCCCATTTTTATTTCTGCATGAACCAGTTTCGACATAAATAGATGAGAAAGATTTCAAAATCGGTAAAAATAGGTATAGACGTATTTACAAACAGAAACAAGTCTTATATGAAGCTTTAAAAATAACCTAAGTCAATGGCCTGAAATAGCTATTTAAAAAATTAATAAAACTCACAGCTTCTCACATAACAGTTAATTTCATCATCCATTGTCAGTATAATCAGCAACGTGACGAAAGAAATCGTAATAGTAAATTCACTAAATCGCGAAGTAAAACACGCCCCTTTAAATCTCATTTTAAACACTCGTTAAAAAATAATGCTAGTCTATTATGTGCAAAATAGCAAGTTTGCTGATTTTCTACACTACACCAAGAAAAATTTGAGAACAAAGTCATCCCATTGAGAGCTATGACTAAATATTTATAGACGTGCTGCAAAGTTTGCGGTGTCTACCGCTCACTTCAACAACGATAATTACAATTCAACTTACTTATGAAATGATATTCCAGGTTCTTTCCTGTCTGGCCCATTTGTGCAACCGTACGCAACACAAGCTGGCATTTTTAAACACTTATACACAATACTAAATGAAATAATCACTGCATCAACCACAATGTGAACACCTTAATTGTTGGGAAGCGCCATATGGTCGCTGCCGGTGCTGCCACCATGCGGGAGAGTTTATTGTTTGCTTCACTGATTTAACGTCACTTCTCCTCCATTTAATTCCTTCCTCCATAATTTCTATGGCCTCATGAAGATCGCTGTGTGGTAGTGTTTTGTTAATCAATAAGATCTGTGACCTGGGCGTTTGGTTTCAAAACTATAACTGTGAGAGTGAGTGCAATTATAGTAGAGGTGCGAAATAGTTGGGGTTGGGCGGTTCGGATATAAATTGACTTTCATTGAGGACGTTTACAAAGCTTATGTAATATGTCAAAAACTGCATCAGGTTCTACAGATGCATTTTTTAATATTAATGAACGACCTGTTGATGATATATCACTTGAATTCTTTTACAAACCTCATACTATTACTTTATTAGCGGTGTCGATTGCTGCTGTTATTTATTCTGCTTTTACACGGTTAGTACTCTTCAAAATTACGTGCCGAGTTAAAGGAATTTCTTTTAATGTCGTTACTATACATTTTTTAAACATACAGAGTTTTGCGGTATTCAATTAAAAGCCTTTATGTGTAGTGTTATTTGCATCTTAAGTGGTTATAGTCGAATTAAATTTTTAAAGGACCTTGTGGCTGATTTGTTACACGGATTGTATATAATGTTTTGGGATGTAATGTGAAACTAAGAGTTCTACCTTTCTGATGTTATAGTATTTACTTGAAAGTTAGGATGTGGTATGGCATTGCTCTTATGTTGCATGGGTCATTCCATGTCAAATCAACCAATTCTACTATATGATTTGAACCTTGACCTCTCAGATTTGGATGAATTTTTTTTTTCATGTAATGTACCAACCAACACTAGTTTAAATTTGAAATTTCAAATTTTTCCGACTTTTGGTTTTTGAGTTTCAAGGGTTTAAAAATCAAAAAAATGACTGTTTTTGATCGATTTATGATTGTTTTAAAATGTTGTAGTTCAAAAACTATACAACCTCGAGAGCTCAAACTTGCACCATTGTTTTGCTCTAAGAATTCCCTTCAATTTGATATGTAACGTGACTATGCTACCTAATTCTAAAATTTTTAAAAATTACAAAATATTTTTTTTGTTTTGAAATTTCCAAAATATGTACCCTCGGATTTTTTTTTAGATAAAAATTATATGTGTTGTCCAGTCTAACTGACTACATGCATGCAAAATTTCAAGATGGGATCTCAATGGGTTCTTGTATAAAAAAATATTTGACTACCAAAATACACAGTAGTCAGGTGAAAAGCATACTATTTCTAGGCTATTTATACCAAGGTAGGCCTACATAATTCTAATAAACTTAAATTATTAAATTAGCCTTTTTATGTAACGTTACCCTCTTATTGTTTGTTAATTCATTGAATGATATAATGTTGTTTTAATTTAATTTTCATGATTCTTTTAACTATGCATCAGAAGGAAGTGAACACATTTTAGTTGGTAATATACTTGCTAAAAGTTAAATTTTTAATAAAGCCACTCACCTTCATCCTTTGTTTTAAATGGCAGAGATTATCTTTTTCTTGACTTTCTAGTGTTAGTTGTAATCATTTACAAGTTCCTTATAATAGAAATTGGCAAAAGTAATTTCACTTGGGAAAAATATTAACTTGTTGATATTTGTGTGGATAGAACAGAATTTCTAATAATAATTGGTATTTACAAAGTTAATACGCATAGTATTTACACAATTAAGTGTTTAGTGAGGGTAGACCTAACATAATTTAAACACTTCTTTTTGATCTCTTAAGATATTTTTCCAAAGCAAGAGAAGACAACTTCATTTCTTTAGCACTTAAAGTGTAGGTTCTTCCCGTAGCTGTAGTTGGATCCACTGTTTGTAAAAGAGTATTTCCTGGCACATCTAATAAGTCTCTTGGTTGTGGATGGTAAAAAGAATGGGCTGGACCTTTTGGGTGTAAAAAATTTATTCGGTACATGTCATTGTATTTTTCTTCAATGCATCCTAGCCACCAAGAGTCATCATATACGACTGTCACAAAACCAGCAGGGTAATATCTAGATCGCGATACCGCTGCAACCACTTACCGCCTCGCGATGTAAACACTTCCGGATGGTGAGAGTATGACGTCACTATGGTGCTGAATCTGACGTATACGTTCCGCTCGCAGCTTTAAATGTCACTAAAGCGGCCTTCCACACAGGGCCGCTGTAAGCGGGCGTGCAAGGCGTGCACCGCACGCGGGCGGCACATCGAGGGGGGCGGCAAAACGACGTGATCGACAGTCGCCGCCCCGCGATAGATGCCACCCCATTGTCGCCGCGACGAAATTTGGGGCGTATTATGTAGCGGGCGACCTTTTTTTTTTAAGCTCAACAGCTGCTTCGTGCGGCCGGCGACACTCGGGATGGCAACAATGGGGGCGGCAAATAATGTTCGAAGGGGCGGCAATCTCACAGTCGGAAATTTCCTAAATCCACCACTGGCTGTAGTTATACAGGGGGCGGCATGATCGGTTTTGCACGCGGGCGCTCAAACAGCTAGCGGCGGGCCTGCTTCCACGGAAAGTAGTAGTCCATCACTAATAAGTCTTATATCGAGAAATCATTAATTTTGGACCAGTAGTACTGGAATAAATTCATTTGAGATGAGGTTTTGATGTAGCCTGGACCACACTGAAACGTAACTATCAAACACCTACCTAATGTCGTATCTATCGTTGTTTACATCTTAATGCAGCCTGGACCATAGTGAAACGTAACCGTTGCACACGATATTGCTGAAACCCAATTTCCAAATCGTATCTATCATTGTTAGTATGGTCTAGGCTGCGTTTCAATCTAAACCCAAACAGTTATTGACGAAATCTTGTTTTATAAATATTTTATTTCGTATGAATGATTTTAATAGCAATTTCAGCCACGCGACGAAATATAGACGAACGGAATCAAATACAAATCAAAGGAATTGTGACTAATAACGTTAACGCTAATGAACGATATCAATTATCAGTTTGGAATGTTGTACATATTATAATAATATTAGTACTTGTGCAAGTAATAATTTTCTTTAACTTTTTTAATCCGTAATGTTTTTATTATTAGTAGAATTGGTTACGTTCTATGGCCTAACATGAATTTCTCAAATCGGTCGAAGGCTGAACACGTCACACACGGAAACACAGTGACGTCATACTCTGTGTTTACATGGGGAGGCGGTAAGTGGTTGCAGCGGTATTGCGATCTAGATATTACCCAACCAGCAGTAATATTTTCCATATCTGATGGTGTTATATGGTTCACTGTTGTCACATATTCAGGAGACCCATCAAGACTAAAATGAGTGAAACTTTTGAGTTCCCACAACCGCTTTAGATTCACTAAACCGAGGAAGTAAGTATTCTTTGGTCTCTTCATAGTCTTCTGTTGTGCAATATTCAAAGTCAATGTTTTTTATGTTTTCCATGGCAAATACATAAAGTGATTTGGGTGTTAAGATTTGTTGGTTATATGGCCTTTGTAAGCTGGCTTTAGCAGCTAGCCGCTTAACAGTTCCGCCAAGGCCATCGCATGCACTTTTGCCATGGGGTGTTGCAAAGAACTCCCACTCTGCTTCAACTTCAAAATCAGTTTTATGCAAACACAAATTAAGGAAGTTTTTCTTATTTTTATATTGTA
Source organism: Vandiemenella viatica (assembly GCA_031002005.1). Classification (NCBI taxonomy): domain Eukaryota; kingdom Metazoa; phylum Arthropoda; class Insecta; order Orthoptera; family Morabidae; genus Vandiemenella; species Vandiemenella viatica. The sequence continues at coordinate 115,273,223 of JARYHS010008075.1, read as the reverse complement.
CAGCGCTGCCATCAGAAAAATAAGTAATCTTTTTAAGTGCAAAAGGCAAGGTTTGCTTTAAGATTTCTAGCAGTTTTTTCTGGTAATGCATAGAAAGTGACTGTATTATGTTCCAGGCAATCTGATATGAAGACATACTGCAGATGTTTGTTTTCCCATCCCATTTATAATATATGATGAAAGGATGCAGTGTAGCTTGGGTGGTAGTCCAGTGGAATGATTGTATTTCATCTTGTACAACGAAAGAGTAGTTTTCTGCAAAATCAGTTGATTAGTACATGGCCTTCAGTTAAATTGTCCTTAATTTCGCTGTAGTATTCTTTCTGCTGATTAGCTATAAATGAATGAGTTTTTACCTTAGTTAGTGTGTTCAGAAACTCGTCAATAAAGTCATCAGTACATTTTACAACAGTTTCCATCAAACACCTATCTACAGTTACCCAATTTTTGTAGGTAACTTCATCAATCATATCATCATTGAACTTTGCATTCAGTAGCTCTTTAAGTCTAGAGACACCAGGACATTCTTTACAAATATCCATAAAACAGTGTTGAGATGGTGGACTGCACACCATCTTGACCAGGCAGGAATGATAAGATTTCAAAGCAGTTTCATCTCCATCCAATCTAGCATTATTCTTTGCTTTGATTATTTCATACACATTTTAATGTATTTGAAAATCTTAAGTTTTTTATAATAAAAGTGAATGTCATATTACATCTTAAAATTCTTAAATTATTATTTTTTTTATATTATATATTCTGGCATTAAAATATCATTTAATGAATTAACAAACAATAATAGGGTAACGTTACATAAAAAGGCTAATTTAATAATTTAAGTTTATTAGAATTATGTAGGCTTACCTTGGTATAAATAGCCTAGAAATAGTATGCTTTTCACCTCACTACTGTGTATTTTGGTAGTCAAATATTTTTTTTATACAAGAACCCATTGAGATCCCATCTTGAAATTTTGCATGCATGTAGTCAGACTGGACAACACATATAATTTTTATAAAAAAATCCTAGGGTACGTATTTTGGATATTTCAAAAAAAATATTTTGTAATTTTTAAAATTTTCAGAATTAGGTAGCATAGTCACGTTACATATCAAATTGAAGGGAATTCTTAGAGGAAAACAATGGTGCAAGTTTGAGCTCTCTAGGTTGTATAGTTTTTGAGCTACAGCATTTTAAAACAATCATAAATCGATCAAAAACAGTCATTTTTTGGATTTTTAAACCCTTGAAACTCAAAAACCAAAAGTCTGAAAAATTTGAAATTTAAAATTTAAACTTGTGTTGGTGGGTACATTACCTGAAAAAACAAAATTCATCCAAATCTGAGAGGTCAAGGTTCAGACTGTTAGTTGATTTGACATGGAATGACCCGCATTCTAATAATTTTTTCTTCAGATGATTGCTTTGAATTACCACATGTGTACTGGCTTGTGGCTAATTGCATTTGGTTGTGTAACAACTGCCTTTAAATTGTTATTACATCGAGCAATTCGTGTGAGCAAACCCACATGACAGTCAAGATTTGTTGTTACATGTGGGCAAGTATTCGCGTTGAGTTGTAACACAAGTTTGTATCACTGGCCGCAGACTCGAGATTTATTTGAGAGATGTTAAGCATTTATATGCCGCAAATATATTAGAAAATCGTTGTGCTTTGTGTGGTAAGATTGTAAAACACTAAGGCATAGTTTGTTAAAATGAATTATTTGTTGAAATAAAAATTGCTTGGCTGTATACTTAAGAGTGGTGAAAAGGGCTAAATAATTGTTTAGGGGAGAGAATTTTGACTGAGTAATGACACCTGTAATCAAAGGAGGTAAGACGTTAATACGTCGGAACCTACTAAAATTGTCCTATCGATCCGAAGTTTGATACACACATTCCTTAGGTGATAATATTTGAAATAAAGTGTATAACGTAAGATTCAAATAAGTGGAAATAAAGCAAAATCATTCGAAGTGTGGGTAGATGCATACATGTTATTACACAAGAAACACATGTTATTACATGTGTATATGTATTCTGTGCTTTTCTAACTCTTAATTCTTGGTCCAGGCTTTATTTCAACCTAACCACATTTGGTATTAGGTAAAAATTAAACCAACTTAAATGCTCTCTATGAAATATTGGTTACGATAGATACCATGTTGTACCCTGGAAGGTAGGCAATGAAATCAAAATGTCAGCTAGGCACAGAGAAATTGTAAATGTTACAGATTTTCTACATATTAAATACCAGCAATTTGCATGTGGAAAGCAGTTTTTATCCAACAATGAAGACTTAAAAACACTCAGAATAAATATCAACACTATTAACTTGCTTTTATCACGTAATAACATGTATGCACCTACCCACATTTTGAGTGATTTTACTTCATTTCCTCATGTTCGGAGCTTACGTTTTACACTTTTAATCAAATATTATTGCCTAAGGAATGTGTGTATCAAATTTCAGACCAATAGGACAATTTTTGGGTATTACTGGAGATCGCGATTCCGCCAGGAGTTGTCATCATAATACTACAGTGGTCAAATGCAAGACAACACTAGAAATTTTTTCCGAAGTACATTAAAGATTTCGAGCTGGTCCAGGCTGAATTGCAACCTAATTTCCCCCGCAGGGGCCTGGTACGCAAGTGCCAGGTACGGGTTTGGCGAACCCGCGGTGCCCGAGCTGGAAACTTGTGAGCGCCGCAAGTTTCCCACACCGTAAACTCCTACCATGCTTCAACGACCACCGTAGGGCGTGGCGGTGGAACGTTGTGTGCCTAGGAGAACGGGGATCTTGGCTTCATCGCCCGGATCGCGAGGACGGTAAAAACCTCTATAAAAAACCCTCAACCTCAAGGTCGGATACGTGCCGAGGAGGTGCATGGGTGAGAGGCAGATCACTCGCTAACGTACAACCTCAGGGGCACCTGCGCACCCCTGTTGTATAAGCACTTCTTTTTTAAATTGGTTATACTCGTGGGACCAATATGAAGCCTACATTAACCAAAAAACCCTGCGGTCGGCGGGTGTGCCGCAGTATAATAAAAATACACCCACTTCAAAGAAGCGGGCAAGGGCTGACAGCCCCCCTTCTGAAGTGGAACAGAGTAACGGCAAGGGTTATCTAATTGATAACGCCTTTGTAATAATGACAAGAACGGAGGGATCCTTTGAAAAGGTCTCTCCGTTCTATATACAGAAAGGCTTAGAGGGAATAGCTGGAACCCTCAAAAGCGTGAAAAAGCTGAGGAACGGGACACTGCTGTTAGAGACATCTAATAACAAGCAGGCTGTCCTACTTCTTAAGTGTGAGAAGCTCGGGGAGTTCGCAGTTAAATGCGAACTCCATAAAACGCTCAATTCTAGCAAGGGAGTGATCACATGCCGTGATCTGATTGATATAGCGTCCGAGGAACTCCTTAAGGAGTGGAAATCAGAAAATGTGGTCGAGGTTCGTCAGATCTCGCGAAGGGTTAACGGCAGTCTTGAGAAGACTGCCACCTTCGTCCTGACGTTCGACACTCCAACGTTGCCGAAGTCCATAAAAGCCGGATATCTTAACCTAAACATCCGTCCGTATGTCCCGGACCCGATGCGCTGCTTTAAGTGCCAGAGGTTCGGGCATACGACGTTGAATTGCAAAGGCAACCCACCTGTGGGAAATGCGGAAAATCGGCACACGAGCAGGGTGTAAGCTGCACCCTCCCACAGGTGTGCGTCAACTGCTCCGGGCCACATCCAGCCTGGAGCAGGGAGTGTCGGGTGTACCTTGAAGAAAAGAAGGTACAGGAGTTGAAAGCGAAGGAACGATTATCCTATGGCGAGGCGAAGAAACGGTATAAGGCGCTTGCGCCACCGGTCTTCGCCACAAGTTTTGCCAAAACGCTGTCAACTCCCGTCAGGAAAGAAAGTGTAGCAACGCAGACGTCCGTTGTAGACGCCGGCACGAGCACGATGTGTTCGTGCGAGTGCAAATGTGGTGCAAAACCCATTAAGGTCCTAACACCAAGGACCGCGGGCGTCGGCAGCTTCACTTCTGTAAACTCGATCACATTGACAGCAGGTTCAGCAGGTCCACCAGCAAAGGCACAGCCATCCGCTACAGCAATTGGTCACTCTGCAATAGCAGATGCGGCCCCTGTTGCAGAAACAGCAACTGTAAGGGAAGCAGTAACGGCAACGCCATCTGCCAGTAGCGGATGGCAAACAGTGCAGAAGATTAGGGGTCCTAAATTTAAGCTTACGGACCCCACTATGTTTGTGAAATCCCCTCCGACTTCTCCTCCCAGATCCCCGTCTGGAAAGGAGAAAAAGGGGAACAGGCCTCGGCAGAAGAAAGTCCGCGAGACTCCGAGGCCTCACAAAGGAAATCGTCTTCAGACACTGAAGACGATGTTATCTGGTGGACGAACCTGGTTCCGTTCCTCAGCAGTCACGGGACGATGACCCACCGACCCGGGCGGGTGGGTTGAATAGGTGAGAGTGGGCTCCCATACTCCAGTGGAACGTCAACGGTTTTCAGGCTCACAAGAGGAAGTCCAACTCTTAGCACGGTCCTAATCCATTGTGTCTCTGTCTCCAGGAGACACATTTTAGACCACAACATCAGCCAGTGCTAAGAGGTTATGACATATTCCGGAAGGACGATACCGAGGGTGATCGAGCGAAGGGCGGAGTGGCCGTGTTTGTTCGGAATACAGTCCACTCCGAACCCATTGCTCTCACCTCTGATCTACAAGCAGTAGCGGGTGAAAATACACGGTCCAATCCAACTGAACCGTATGCTCAGTCTATCTGCCACCCAGTGTGTCAGTCGGCTACGACGACCTGGGTTGGCATTATACAACACTCACTCGGCCCTTTCTCCTTTTGGGAGATTTCAAACGCCCACAGTGCGTTGTGGGGTTCCACCACCGACTGCCCCCAGGGGTCCGAGTGGTTGGTAGAGTTGATAGAGACAGGAGAAATTTGTATCCTGTAATACAGGGCAAATGACTCATTTCACCACTGCCTACCGGTAACGTCTTCTGCCATTGACCTTTCCCTTATGCTCCCCCTCCATCGCGGAACTCCGTGCATTGGAGGTGATCGCGACCTACATGGGAAGTGACCACTTCCCTGTTTGGATGCACGTTGAGTGGAGCGGGGAGGAGGTAATAACCGGCGTGTAAATGGACCGTCAGTGGTGCAGATTGGCAGCTCTCTGCGTTCTGGTACTGCTACAACCCTGTGGCAGTATACCGGAGAAGGTGAATCACTTCACAGAATTGATTTCACCTGCCTTTTGCAGCTGAACGTCTCCATGCCGAAAAGCTCCGGAACGCTGCGAAGGACTGCACGTCCCCTGGTGGAAACGACGATTGTCGTTTCCGCCATCCAGGGTCGTAGACGGGCGCTACGTCGTTTTAGGTTGTGCCCTACAACTGACAACCTAGCAGCGTTTTCGTATTGCTAGAGCTAAGGCGCGTCGAGTTATTAAGGAGAGCAAGAGGAGGTCATGGCAGAACTTTTGTGAGCACTATTAAGCGTTCCACTCCTTCGTCAAAAGTATGGGAGTCCATCGCCGTATATCCGCGAGAAGGTTACTCTCGCCCACCAGTATCTGGATTACTGGATCATGGACGTATTTATTACCGACGAACGAAGCATAGCGCAGCTGATGGCGGAGAAACTTCGCCGCCGAATCACTTCATCGGCCAACTTTGAACCTCGGTTTCCAGCGACAAAGAGTTGCTGCGAGAGGCCTGCTGCGCTGTGCTTGATTCGTCGAATACAGAGGCATACAATCGCCCATATTACATTTTGGGAACTGGAGGTCAGCATTGAATAGCGCTAACGACACTGCTCCAGGGCCTGATCTGATCCAGTACCAGATGCTGAGGCATCTTAGTAAAGATGCTAAAGAGTACCTTCTGGATACTTTTAATGACATATGGACCGGAGGACACTTTCCCCGACTCGTGGAAAGAAGCAACACTAATTCCAATTTTAAAACCTGGCAAAGACAAATTGTTGCCAGGTAGTTATCGTAGTATTGCCTTGTCTAGCTGCGTGGGTAAGACACTGGATGAGGATGGTTAACCGCCGCCTCGTCTGGTGTCTTGAATCCCGTAATCTGCTGAGCCTCTTTCAGTGTGGATTCAGGAAGTTCCGTTCCACCTTGGACAACCTGATCCTCCTGGAGGCGGCAATACAGGATGCGTTCATTCGCAGCCAACATCTTGTGGGTGTCTTTTTCGATCTCGAGAAGGCCTACGATACTACCTGGCGGCAATGTTATTTTAAAGCAGTTGCACGAATGGGGTTTTAAGGGTAACCTGCCCCGTCTTTTAAAAATCATTTTTATCTGGTCGTTGCTTCCGGTACCGAGTCGGTGGCAAAGTGTCTGATCTTTTTATTCAGGAAAACGGTGTTCCTCAGGGGTCAATTTTAAGCGTGACTCTTTTCGCTATTGCGATAAATAGCATTTTAAGTGTTATAAGGAGTCCAATAGGGTAGTCCTTATACGTGGACGATTTTTTAATTTTTATTGCCTCATCCAGCCTGAGAAGTGCCGAGCGGCAGTTGCAACTCACGCTGAACAGGCTGGATGAATGGTCAGTGCACATCGGATTTCGTTTCTCTGCCGAGAAAACCCGGTACCCGGTGTGTACTTTTTAGTCGTAGTAGGACACTTTTACCTGAACCCCACCTCACCTTGAGGAACACTGTTTTACATTTTACCGATACTGTTCGGTTTCTGGGCCTCATTTTAGACAATAGGCTAACCTGGCTGCCACATCTTAAAGATGTGAAAGCCAGAGCCTCAAAAGCTCTCAATGTTTTAAAATGTCTGTGTGGCAGGTCATGGGGCGCTGACCGCTCCTGCCTGCTACAATTTTACAGAGCCTTTGTACGGTCGCGGCTGGAATACGGTTGTATCGTGTATGGTTCGGCACGGGACAGCTATCTCCGCATACTGGATAGTGTCCACCATGCTGGAATTCGGCTCGCCACGGGTGCATATCGCACCAGCCCCATTGTCAGCATTTGGGCTGACTCGGGCGAGCCGCCGCTTACCATCCGCCGGCGACTCCTCATGGTACGACACTACCTTCACGTTGCCATTAACACCTGGCAGTCCCGTGTACGACGTAGTTCTACACCCCAACTACGAGCGGCTCTATACCAACTGGCATAGAGCCACTAAACCGTTCAGCTACCGTACAAAGGCCATTTTAGAACAATATGGATTCGAGCTTCCTTCTTTTTATCACCAGGGTTGTAGTAAATCTCCTCCCTGGCTTATAAAGAGGCCCAGAATGATTTTAGATCTATCGTGGCACAACAAGCTGTGTAGCGCGGATAATGTTTTTATCAGAATTTTTAGAGATGTCTTAAACCAGCATCATAATTTTACCCCGGTATTTACGGATGGGTCTAAGCAGGCTAACGGAGTTGGCTGCTCCGTCGTGTTCCCTCGAGCGACTTACACATATAAACTTGACGGCAGGTGCAGCGTTTTTACTGCCGAGTGCTACGCCGTGCTAAAGTCGCTCCAGCATATGAAAGTAAATCGCGATAAGTGTTTCATCATATGCTGTGATTCCCTCAGCTGTATTCAGGCCATAGGAAATATGTATCCAGCAGATCGTCTAGTCCAGGACATCCAGGACGCCCTCCTTTCCCTCCAATCTCGTGGAAAGGAGGTATTATTCTGCTGGGTACCGGTCCATGTGGGAATCAGGGGGAACGAGGCAGCTGATGTAGCTGCCAAGTTAGCCTGCGACAAGGTCAGAATCGACTTTGAACCGGTCCCAAAGTCAGACCTTGCCTCGGCGGCGAAGAGATTTGTTTTTGATGTTTGGCAGAGGCAGTGGCTGGAAGTTGAGCATAACAAGCTCCGGCTGGTCAAACCGACCGTTCAGCCGTGGAGCAGCTCCTTCCAGCGAGCGAGGAGGGATGAGGTTCTCCTCACTCGCCTCCGTGTAGGGCACTGTCCTCTGACGCACAGCTTTCTTCTCCGCCGGGAGGACCCACCGGAATGTGATGCTTGTGGCGTACCTTTGACGGTACGCCACATTTTAAGTGATTGTATTTTATTTTTAGACTTAAGGGCAGACGTTGGCTTAGCCAACGATCTGTCCCTTATTTTAAACAATGATAGTGACAATGTGGCCAAGGTTTTAAAGTTTTGTAGCATGGCCGGTCTTGTCCCAAAAATTTTGGGCAGACCGGCCTAGGTTTTAGATTGGATTGGTGGCCTTTTACAGCCACCAATGCAAGTACTGTTTTTAGTTGTGACCTTGTTTACCTGGCTGGCTCCTTTACAGCCAGCCAGGTAGTTCGTCGTTTCAAACTGGTTGGCCCATTTACAGCCAATCAGTCAATGTATGTAGTTTTACAATATGTGTACTGTGTACTAACGTATTATTATTATTATGTTTTACTTTTTCCGTCTGTGGGGCTGACCCCTCTACAGTCAGCCATACAGACGGAATGCCAGTCAGTATTTTAGTATTTTATTGTGCTGTCTCTGTGGCCGACCTTTTTACAGTCGGCCACTTAGACGGCAATTTTGTCACATTGTCACGTCTTGTATTTGTTAGGGCGCTAATAACCCCGATGTTGACGTGCCCTTAAGCACAAACAACAACAACAACAAGCAACCTAATTTCTGCTTGAAAATAATTGTACAGGCTGTATTACAACGGAATTACTGCTTGAAAATAATACGTCTTGCGACTGACTACAGCAGTATTCCAACTATATTACTGAATGTTGTGGACCCTTTGTAGGTTCTGACGTATTAACGTGGCGCCATAGTGTTTTTATAAATCTGATAACTTTGAGATGAGACTTGGGCAATAGCGCAATCACTGGGTCTCATCAAGAAATTGTCATTTTGGTCTGAAAATTGTTGCACATGTTCGTTTAGTGATATTATTTAATATATGTTGCTCTTAGAGGTGTAAAATATATGGATACCTCACAAACTTCACTCAAAGTGCTGTAACGTTATACCACGAGTGACTGGGAGAAGACTTATAGCGAAGTATAATGACCATGCATATGGTCTTTGAATGATATTATTTGGGAATATATTGCTATAAAAGTATAAATATAGAAAAGATTACACACTAAGAAAAAAAAAAACTTTGAGCCGTAAGTGAACGTTGATTGCCTCAATTACGTGCACGACGGTAATCTCGTAGACACTGCATTGTCAAGAAACATATCTGCATGTAATGTCCAAGATGTTAATGATTTATGGCATTTATCATAGTAGGTTGTGGCAATATTAACATAGCTTATGTTTAGGTTGAAAGTTCTGCAATATGCTTGTTTCAGCATTAGGTCGAAGGAATTTAGTTTTTATAGTTGAAATGCAGCCTGTACCAAAATGGTGTTTGGTTGTTGTAGTTAAATCATAATTCGCTAAAAATTTGGATTTCTTAAACATTTATCATGATTTTCAAACGGAACCATTAGCGTCGCCTATGGTTAGGTTGAAATGCAGCCTGGACCAAAATGGACATAGATGCTTACTTTTGTAGCTTAATGAACTATAAATTTTGTTTTTATAATAAAGTTGGTTTGGTTTTCACCGTTGTTGGTCATTGATGCATTTTGTTCCACGTAATATTATCGCTGGAAGTCGCATATGATAACAAATGGCGTCTTCTCATTGCTTAGTGTGTACTGTTACAGCAGTTTTTTTATTTTTATTTTACGTGAAGTTTGTGCGTTATACATTATCTTCATGGGTGTAGTAGAAACAAGTTAATAAATAACATAGTCGAAGAAATGATAGCGTTATCATTATACATGGCTATATGGTTTCGCCTAGTCACTCGCCGCCTTATGTTATGGCACTTTCAAGTGAAGTTTGTGAGGTTGGATATATTTTACAGCTCTAAGAGCAACATATATTAAATAATGTCACCCAAGGAACGTGTGCAACAGTTTTCAGATGAAAATTACAATTCCCTCACGAGTCCCAGTGTTTGCACTATTACCTAGACTTATAACGAACATATAAGTTAACTCTAATGGTGATGAAATGCAGTAGGTGTAGTATACCTGTTTGCGATCAAGTTTACTTTGTGATACAAGGAATGTATTAATGGAAGTGTGAATACAGAGTCATTAGTGGAAATTGTGGTTAGGTTGAAATGCCTGGATAAGATCGTTAATGAACATTCCTTGTTACTGCATAAGGAGTGAGAAATTTAGTTTTAATCGATAATTTTTTCTGGTTTCATGAATGCCATGTTACTGGCATCATTACTTCATACAAATGGAAGTAATTCCGTGTTTATTATGTTCTGTGTGACCTGGACCAGGATTAAGACTAACATGTGCTTTCAACAAATTGGTGGATCCCCTTGATACTAGTGGTTCCATGTTACTATCACCGTTAATTCAATTACACATAATCACTTCCAACTGTGTTGTGATGTAAACTTTTACCTCTATTCGTATTTTTCCTTTCAAGTAAGGATCGGGGGCTGCACAACTTTCTCCACCAATCGGAAAGTGGAATAAAGTTCTTGAAATCTGGATTAATTACTTCAGTGTAATGTCTGCTTCATGATCACCATTACATTTTTACATAAAAGTCCTCGCAAATTAAAAACAATCATAAGATGTAGTCAGTGCTATTACATTAATACAAATATCTTGAAATGTTGGTACCGAGCGTGGTGGGTGAATGCTTAACACTCTGGCCTTGCATTCGGGAGGACGCGGGTTCGAATCCCTGTCCGGGTCTCCAGATTTGGGTTTTCCGTGGTTTCCCCAAATCACTCCAGGTGAATACCTGGATGCTTCCTTCAAAAAGGCAATGGCCGAATTCCTTCCTGTTCCTTGTCCCCAGTCCCATCCCTCCTCTAATGACCTTAGCTGTCGACGAGGCGTAAAGCAATAAGTAAAAAAAAAAGTTGGTTGTTTCCAATGTGTTATTGCATTTAAGCTTCTCTCCGTTGTAAAACTTCTCCAGAAATTTAATGAAATCCAAGCATAAGTTCAGTTCCTTCCTGTCTGTATTTCAGTTAAAGTACATCTTGAGGTATCGCTCCATCTACCTCATCTCTCTGTTGATTTCAAACCAACATTACACTCTCCATTACCCAGTTAGCTTCATCTACATACACAAATTTCAACCGTATTCGTTATTTTATTCGAGATGTGTTTGTTGCAACTATCCATTATATTTTAGTTATAATTTCAGGTCATATGATGATCATAATTCAGTCCAAGACCTGTTTAAAATGACTTGTAGTTAGTGGAAATTGTTTTATATTTCACATGTGCGTAATAAGAAGTCTTATGGATTTGTGTTTGAATTGCAGCCTTGATTTGAATTGATTCTAAGCAGTAGCATAACAACTTGGACTCGAACGAATTCTACTTTTGGTCTAAAAAGAGGTACACTTGTTCTTTAGAAGATGGTATTTAATATATGTTGCTCTTAGAGGTATAAAATATATACATACCACACAAAAGTTTCCATACCAGTGGTAGCCAACGATAACACGCATAGCGTGATGCAAAAGTTTCTTAAATTTTATTATTTGAGAGTATGTGTTTTAACAATCTTAAGATCAAAATGACAATTCGTTTTTGAGTTTGATTTAAAATTGGTGTATTTAGATGGCAAAGTTGCCAATATTTATAGTTCTGTATATTATAATATTTACTTAAAATTGCAATGGAGCGCACACTCTGGTGGCAATTTCCCTACACACCTATCTTTCACCTTTCCTGCACCCACTTACATTTGACCTCTACAAATTTTAACTTTATTGATAGACAATATGATATTCTGGAAAGTTCCTTGCAAATTACCTATTACTGTCTTTGTTAATAACTGGCTGTTGTGATGGGAGACCTTAACCATCCTTCTTCTCAGTGGAAGCAGTTATATTTTGAGTCATAATCAGTGTAGCTGTGCATGTTATGGTGGAACTACATTGGATCGGGGAGGTACATGGGCGTAGAGTCAAATTCTCGGCATGATGTCTCGGCCATCCTGATTGCAGTTTTCTACAGTCACCTAGGTGAATTCTGGGATGGTCCTGAATATCCACTCATAAACATCTCAATTCACAAATAAAACACAGAACACAAGTTACATGTGTCATGAACATGTGGTAACACAACCACTTCCCTAATAAAACTATGACAGACCTAGCAAACTGTAAGTAGATGGAACTTTACTTTTAAGTAAGCAAAGCCCCGGTAAGAGGATGTGTGAACAGCCCACATAAAAGAGGGAATCGCCTGATGAATATAACTAGCTATTGCTCATAGTTTCATTCAATTGGTTTTTGTTTTGTAGCTAAATCTACTTAAGTTGAACGGACAGACAATTTGATCTCCTAATTTGCAGTCAATGTCAGAAATAAGTTTAATGACTTGATGTTTTGAAGTTACAATAAAAAAATCATTTAGGATCATAAGTAAATATTGGTAGAGCCCACTGGAAAATAACCCTTTATGTATGCCTGTGCTGGTAGCTTTTTAGTAAAACTTTGACTAAACGATGACCTGGTGGGAGAGTTTGTTACTATGCACAATCTGCCTCTGTCATGACCTAGTAATCCTACAGATTAATGTGGAGTATGCTGGAGGTGTATATCAATTTTCAGCGCCGAATAATACGTTGCAGTTCTGTACGTATCCCAGTAAACATATCAACTGTGAAAACTTGCGTTTGAATGTGTGTTATGTTATTTTTGTGTATAATTTTTCAGCTATACGACATCGCCCCAAAATGAAACTTACCTTATTTTAAATAACTATGAATGCTTTCACAGCAAGAATGCTTCTTGGGTTTCTGGCCATGTCAAAATTGCATTGTCTGATGATGTTTCGGAAGCTAGTGCTGCTTCCTTTGTCAAGACATTGCTAAAAATCAACTGAAGATTTGCCAAATGGGAGTATATTTATATCCAGCTGCCAGCAGGGAGGGAGAGGGGAAGACGTGGAGTGGTAGTCAAGCTGTACACCATTCTCCTAGAGACGTCACATTTTCAATAAAAGATTACAAGAAAATTATAACAAGTTTTATGAAGTTTAAGGTATTCAAAAATGGGTAAATTTAACAAATTTGATTCAGTAGCACATTTTTTTTAGTGTTTTACCGACGTTCAGCATTTGAAAGACCAATTTAATTTAAAAATAATATGTTGCTGATTTTAAAAAATATTCAGCAAAAATGTTTTAAAAATGAATTAATTTTAAATGCAGTCTGTAAGGTACTCCCAACGGACGAGAATAACTTGTGCTTGATGGATCTGATTCATTGGCAGTTTATGGATTTCTTTTTTGACACGAATACAAAATATTGAAAGGTAACAGTTTTTTCCTTAAAATGGTGGAAAGGTTTTGCTACCTGTTGGTAGGCTGAAATGAGCAGATCAAAGAACAAAATGTTTGTGGACATGAATGGTAAAGCCTAAGCTCTGCTCCTGCCTACTGAAAATGATCTTTTTTCAAACTTGTGGCCTTACTAGCTCTATATATGTAAGTGTGAAAGTCCTGATTAATGTGTTTTAAGTGTAAATCTTCAAACTACATAATATTTATAACCCTAAGAAACTTATATGATGCTAATGAAAAGGAAAAAGCTTTCAATCAGTGTAAATAACTAAAAGACTGGGAAAGTAAACGCATTACACACAAGTTGACAGGAGGGTAGCAACTCACAAGATGAGATTAACATGAACCATATTTGTGTAGAGAGATGTGAGCCATTTGGCAACGGAGGAGTGCATTATTTAGGCATTTTCCAATATTTGTGAGAAATATTGTAAGTCATGTTGCCTAATCAATGCTTTGAAAGAAAACATCAATATTCCATTAGTTAATACCACTGGAAGAAGTAATGTTATTTGGTTTTATGCTTTTACCATTTTTGTAGTTAAATTTGATTATTAATGGCTCAAAGTGTTGAAATATTCATCATATAAATGGATAATGGTGACAATGAAACTGCTGTTCAATGGAAATAAGGAAGGATGTGGAATATAACCCATCTCTTACCACAGATGAAGATAGGAGGATCAAACAAACACACTTTACACTATTTTGGTGAATATCATTACTTGTGCTACACATCCTGAGCCAAGGATGAACCTTGAGATGAGGGTGGGGTTTCTAACAGTGGGTGGGGGAGAGAGTTAACCAATGATTATTGTGAGAAGGTATGATCTCTGTGAGGAATAGTCAAGGTAAAGTAAATAAAGTTTCTAAAAATATATTTTTGATGTGTTAAAAATATGTACATTTATTGTATATTTGCAATGTTATTGAATTCTGGAAAGATAGTGCTGACTGGAAAATCTGTGGGACAGCTCTAATCGTATAACAGTTATTTGATTGCTGGAGTTGTGTGAACTGATATGAATTGCCACCGGATGGTATGTAAACTCTTTGCATGTGGCTGTTCATCCTGATGTGAGAAGCTTCTTACACCAGTCTCACCACTAATGAACTCAATTCCGGCAACCCGTACCATCCAGTAACAGTCCATGCTGGCTCACATGGCTCCAACAGTCTTAAAACCTGTTATACAATTAGAGCTATCAGTTTTTTCCCTCCAGATACCACAACTTCTTGAGAACCCCGTAGCTTGGGACTGGCCTATGAACACATCCTAGACATTCCCCTGCCCTCAACCTACGCTAAAACGTCGCTAGTAAATCTATGCTATTACAAATATACAATCAATTTACGCATTTTTTGATAGATCAAAAAAATTTGAAACACATTTTTTATTTTATTTTACTTCTACTGGTTGTCACAGTGACTATGCTTATCTCTCCCCTTACTATATGTCTCACTGCCAACATGAGTAAAGTTATTTAACAAAATATTTTAAAATGTGTTAGTCCAGATCTCCTGCTTTCATGTATGGTAAGTGATTGGTTATTTTCTCTACCCTTCCGTATTTTCAACTTACAAATGGCATTATCAATATGTTTCATAAATCTACTGTGGTAGGTATCTTTATTATTTCCTCAAGGTTTCCATTTTCAGGGACTTAATAAATTTTAAATTACTATGGGGTGTGGACAGATATTTTTGGATTTCAAAATGAAGAGCTAAACAATGTTAGAAGTACCATTTTTACCACAGGAGGAGACACACATTGGTATATTAACTGTAGTAAAATAAAATAGTAAATAAAAATTTTCCTGTTAATATTTGATTTTTAAATTAATGCCTAACATTTTCAGCAGGAAACTTAAGTTTATGAAGCTCTTTAAAGACAAAACAATAAGATTGAACACATTAACTGCATTTTTTTAAAAAATTGTGATGTAGCTGTTACACAAGTGACCATTTGTTCACATATGTGCCTTTACATGAATTTTTATTCTAAATTCTTTCACTTCTTTTTGGTAAATTTTTTTCACTGCACCAATATTATTTTTTTCTTCCTACAATTGAAAACTTCCCACACTCTTAAAGTATGAGCTTATGACCATGGTCATTTCTGACTTTCCATATAGTACTTATGATACTGTTTGCAGTATTTATCCAAGCTGCATTGCCATTGTGTGCCTTATACACATTCAGCACTCTCTTCTTTCATAGGCATCTCCCACTCATATGTTAGTATTCTACAATAATTTAAATAAAAAGCATCTAGCCAATCGCCTTTCCACCCTCTCCACTTCCTTGACAGCCGCCCTATTTCCTAATATAAGGGCCTGACCAAGATTTTGCATTAAAAGAAAAAATTTCCCCCTGCAGCTATCTTAAATTGAAATATAACCTTATTTTGGCCAATATACCTTCAAAAAAAGTTGAGAGTGCCATCAAAACACTTAAAATTGTTAGAAATTCATTTTAGAAACATTTTCCAATAGTTTGAAAGATAGAAACCATGTTAGTGAGTATAATTCCGTTTATTTCAGAAGTCATCGAAAATAGTATATAGTATTTTTCTGATTTTGGAATATATTTTCTCATATTCGTTTTCAGACATGAAAAATGAAATTGCAAGCAAAACAACATATGACACTTTGGGTTTAGAAAATGTAGGTATAGGGATATCATGAATTTAGTGGTTTCAAAAACATGTTCAAAGTTGCACAATAAACAATTAAAAAAAAAAAAGGCAGACATAATTTTTAAGTTGCAGCAATGATACATATCTTTTTTCATTCAGTGTAAAAGTTACATATTGTATGGAGTAATAGTCAATAGTTAATAAAAGATTCTTTTTTTCCCCCTCCCCTCTAAATTCTTTTCCTTTTGTTTTCGAGTTGCAGTAGATTGGAATGAGTAGAAAGTACACACAAATTAAAGAGGATTTTTTTTCTCTAAGCATACAGATCTATTTTTGTTTTCGATTTCAGTAATATGTAGACCTTAAAAGTGAATTTAAAGTTTTTGAACAATGGTGCTGGTGATGTCATAATGCCAGTAAGACAAAAGATAATACGAGAAGACAGGGCTTTAGTGATTAAATAACAACCAGATAGGAAATAAAATCTAGTGAAGTTTGACACCTGTTTCAGACCTATAGGATTAATAATTTCCGAAATATTCAAGATCAAGACATAGTAACTGTTATAACACAGCAGGAAAAGGGTGGTTTTTACCTATCTAAATCAGATTGATTCATATATCAAAAGTTGAGGAATTTTTTATGGAATGTTTCGACACAAAAATCAGCTTGCAGACTTAGGTATTGTAGAAATGATGGTAGATTCAAATCTTTTGTAACTTTACAAATATTTATCTAAGAAACACCACCACCTAGGAGAAAAACTCTCATAAATAAAATTGATATTTAAATTATGCTTCACAGCATACCAAAATTAAAATAAGTTTTTTTTGTTTGTTGGATCATGAGTTACTGTGACATATATTTTGACTAAATAAATATAAGGAGCCCCCGTGGGCCACGAGGCGTGGCACTATTTGAGCAGATTTTCTAGAGTGTGTACATGTTTTGTGAGATGTAGAAATTTTTTATCAGTAGATGTACAACAACGATGCCAGTCCACGTGGTGTTTTCATCCTGGGGGCTTAGATGGAAGCTGCTAAGGCTGTGTGAGGATGTTTCAACCTGCAATCCTTAAATTCAAATAGAGGTCTGATGTTTCTCTAAATTCTCCTGGTACCGATTCATGTAGTGGAACTTTGAACAATACATCAATTTCAAATCAGCAAAAATTCTATTGTGTTTTATTTGAAGGACATGCCTTTATCTCGTGGGGTAATTAAAAGTGACTAGCGGCCATAAGGAAGAATCTATTATGGTACCAGAGCAATTTAGACTAGTATAGATGTGTTTTAAAACAAATCCCAGCTTCAGGCAGGTTTAACAAAATGAACCCATTTAGCAAAGGAATGTCAGAAATAAATGGGAACAACTGATAGCAAACAAACAGCTTTACCTTTTTTATATTAATACCACAAACTATAATGTTATTAGATATGGTACTGATGGAACTGCCATGGAATAAGGAGGAATAGGGAAAATAATCCATCATTTACCACAAAGACAGGAGGGCCAGGATGAACACACTTTGCCATATTTTGGAGGCAAGACAAATGGCAAGGGGAGAAGTGCATACACATCCAGATATACCACACGAAACTATAATATACACTGCTTTCTCCAGAATTTTGCAGTAAAGCATAGATTTATCACAAGAAAACGTCACTCAAAAGTAATTTAAGCGTTTAGTTCCTGTACTTTTTTGGGCATTGAACATCAGTTACGGTATTTATTATTATTATTATTATTTAACTGTTGCTTGTTGAGACTTGATTAACTACTTCCAGTTCCCTTTGCATTTTGTCAAATTCTGTATAAATTAAGACTGGATTACAATTATAATAAATTGGAAAATGGTTTAAGGTTATGTGAATTTGAGGAAACTTGGAAAAGTTGGAGAAAGCAGTGCTGCAGTGAGAGAAAACATCAGAATGAACACACTATTTTGGGTGATCATTGCATGTTTGTCATCCTCTTGAATGATGCAGTTCACAGAATAATGTGTATTTGTGTTCCTTTTTTGTGCTTGTGTTGCCCCCAACTTCAGTAAATGGTGAGTTTACTTGCCGTGTCCTTGTTTGACCGGAGTGAAATAAAATCCAACAAATTGTTGGCTGTATTATTTAGTAAGGATTAATGGGATAATGTGTAAGGAAAAAAATATATATAATAATAATAGCACGCAGTTGTATTCCTTGTAAATTGCTTGCAGCAAAACAGTTATTTTTGTCCAGTTTTATTATTCATCTCTAAGACAGATGCTATCACGAGTTTTTGTATTAATACATCAAGAGAACTGATTAATATTAGAGAAAATCTCCAGAACCTAGGAATTTAATTATCGGTTCGTAACATTGAGTTATAAAAACAAAGTTTTTCGTATGAATAAAGACTAAGAGAAAAATGCACACGGAATCGTTATTTCGCCAGACTAAATTATTGGAAGTACAAATAAGACTACTGTGTAATTATTATTGTAATGGTGTGTGTAGCAGTGCTGCTAACATTGCTCTTGCTACTGCATGTTCTCTATAACAATTTCAAATTTATTATCTGGTTGTTTAGGAAAACTCACTGAAAATTTGGCAATTCTATTTAGTCCTTTTGAAAGTGGTTACCCATATTTAGTTAATTGGTCATCTATTAGGCATTCTTCTGTCACCGCTTGACAAAGTTTGATAGCAATCTGCATTTAAATAAAAAAAAAAACAACCACTAACTAACTTTTCCATAGGATGGTCTTGGGCTGAAGGATTGTTGGTTTCTAAAGGATTTAGATCAGAAGGTGACTTTTTTTTTTTAATCTTGGAAACATTTTGTCAGTTGAAAAAGTAGAATTTATTCAAATAATAAAATCTATGTGACTAAAAACGAAGATTTTTTTTTTCCTCAAAACCAATAAATTTAAATTACTGTCATATAATTTATCATTATCAATTGTTCTGGAGTATATACTCCATCAGCAATTTTTCTATATGTCCAATTTTTCTTTAAATTTGGTTGTTCATGATATGTAGTTCAGCACCTCCCTTAAACCAATCTCTGACTATTCACTTCCCCATTTATGTCTGAAATATAGGATAGAAAATGTGAGGTGCTACTTTATAGCCTTCTCTCGTCCTTTTTGCCATATTACTCCCAATTCTTAGCTCAATATCCATCCAGGCCTCATTGCCAGTGTATGAATTATATATACCTACCTTTCTCTTTATCCGCCTCATGTCTTTCAAAGATTCTCTTTCTCATCTCTGTTTCTAAGCGTTTTCTCATGTAATTTCCAGACTAAATTCTAGCTTCCTTTCTCTGTGTCGCTTTCAATTCCTGTATTAGGGCTCCATGAAGAAGGTCTGGTTATGATTTTATTACTCCCCTCACTTCTCCCCTCCCCCCTTCAACCCTCATTTCTGTGATTAAAGTCCCTTATTGCCTTTTTAAAGCATTACGGAACTATGATCAATGTTTCCCTACCATATCATCAATTTGTCCTAGCCAACTGAGCTTATTATCAAATGATAAATACAGTTTTTTTAAAAAAAAATGTTTGATCTTGCGTCAGCAAGTCACCTTCTGCTTTATGGTCATACAAAACCTGTATTTTTATAACAAAAAGGCCGACTATTTGGTGTTAATCTTCATTCAGTGCCAACCTATACCTTATCAGATCAAGCAGTAGCTCATCAATTTAATCCTATTATACAGTTTTGTATTATTTGCAGGTCTTCTGACTGTAACTTGGCAACTGAGTTCTTTGTTATTAGCAGTGCATGTGAAATAATCCATGGGTACCAGAGAAGCGGTGTCTTTTTGCTTAGCCTTGTAAATTACCGTTGTCATTAATTTACTAAAATATTTAATGAATTGTTTGGTTAAGTAACATCAGGGATAAATATTAATAAAATGTGGTTTGAGAATACAATAAAATAATCTTGATAATTACATGCAACATAATCATTAATTTATTAACAATGCATACAAATGATGTACCAATTTACCATGAAGAATAAAATTCAGTAAACAATTAAGTAGACTATAAGTAATTTGCAAAGGTACTTGGACTGTAAATTATTATGTATAGACTTTTCAGTGCCTACCACAGCACTATTCGTTTGATGCATTGGACTATTTTATTCTGGATTGTGGTAAACATTTTGACTGCAGAAAGGCTTTTGCCAGACAGTATAGAATTGACAGATTCTGTTACAAAACAATTAAATCAGCAGACTATTTTCTAGTTTTTTCAGTGTGCTGATGTCATATCAAAATTAAATGTAGGCTCTCACTATGGGTAGTTTCATTTAAATGGTTGATTTAATTATCAATGCACACACTAATAACAATTACAAAATTTATAGTTCTGGCCTCTGTGCCAATGAGAACTATGTTATTGAGCTAGATCTTATATGACAATAGATTATATAAGTTATCACTGAGCAAAGCTTTGTTTAAATGTGTTGATTAGTTTTTGTGATGAACTAGTAGATATACAAAAATTTCAAAATTTGAAGTTTCAGATCAACAGAAATTTTATAACTTATCAGAATAAAAATGATCTTTTATGTTAACCCCTGACATAAAATATCACTGTGAAATTTTGTTAAAACCTGTGTATTAGTTTTTGTGTGATGTGCAGACAGATGGTAAATAATTTCAAAATATACAGTTTTGTCTATCTGTTATTGGTATCTAAGTTACTAACATGGATAAACATAAGCTGTCACTGTGTGCAGTTTCATTAATATCTGTGCATTAGTTTTTGCATGATGTGAAAAAATTCCAAATTTTATGGTTCTGTCATCTGCAGTATACATTGCAGTTGCTCTTTTTTTAATTAAATTTTCTGTACAGACACAGGTTTCTTACAGTTTTATTATATAGTGTTTATAATACATACATTTCCATATTCTGCTACCACATTTCCTATCCCGTTTCTTACATCTTAAGAATATTCTATCCAGGTATTCAATGATAGTAATCTTATTTGTCACCATTCTATGCTAGATGCAATATAGATATCTTTTGCTATACAATCAGCTTATTTCTTCTGAAATCTCTTCCATATAACCCACTGAGATATACATGAATAATCTTTTATAAATTCATGCTGTTTAGCTGTGTTTACAAACAATTTTCCTTCCTGATTGGGTTGGACATAAAGTTATCCATCCACAGAGATAAAACTGATTGATTTTCAACCACATAAGGTCTCCTTTACAATCTGGTACTTCCGTGGCAAATTTATATTGTTTTTTTATTAGATTGTTCGTGGCTTTATTAATATGATAAATAACTAGTCCATGATACAGTTCAATTTAAACTTGATTTTATTTTCATAAACACGACGTCGAATATACTGTTTACATGCATACATACAATCCAGAGATTGCATACAACACTTCTTCCACAGACAATACAGTACTTGGCCGTCATAAATTGAGTGGGTGAAAACTGTTTCTCTGTCTCGGATGTTAGCATTATATAAACTCCATCGAAATTTCTATAACATTTCAAAAGCTACTGCCAGATATTTCTTGAACATTAACAATACTTAAACAATTGAAACATATTAAAAACAATCAGAATTAATACATAATCATTTACAATTAATACAAAATGTTCAGAAATGGAAATTAAAGATACTTAAACACAAAATTATTTACAGAAATCATTTTAAACTGTAGCAAATTGTCCTTTAGACATTGTAACTTGCCTTAAAACTTGAAATTACAACATTTAAACAATTATCTTGCATAGTACTGTTCTTAAACATATTAAATGGCCTCTAAATAATTTCTTTTCATAAAACAAAGTCTATATGCACCGATTTACAGTTAATTGAAAACCAAACATACAAGTTCAGATTCAACCAAACTCTAGCTTGCTATAAGTGCTTCATGAAATACAATTCCATTTAATTTTAGGTTTGAGGGCTGTCACAACGTCTTCAGAATCAGATGTGATACAATATCACCCACAACTGTCTTTAACAAATACATGGTAATAAAATGTGTTTCAATAACAATCGTGCTGTTTTGAAGTTATTGAAGTCTGTAAACTGTATTATAAAACACATCAATCACTGTACTGTTTGTGAGTTTCACATGATTGCCATTAGGTTGCAGTTGCACAATTTCCATCAAGCTTGCATCATTTTTAGTAAAGATGGCAACATTGCAACAAAAATCTTTCTATATACTGCACTTTGAAGTGGGTAAATTATTTTTACGGCGCAATGTGAATTTCATCAACAGTATAGTGTTGAACCTCCTACCACATTTTAAACATTTTTATTAAAAAATTTGTTTAGCTGTTTATTATAAAAGCAGTTATAGGTTCCATGTTTGATAATTAAAATATGTATAGCCATTTGAAATTGATTATTCATTTTGAAACACTGTGATTATCTGTATCAGAAACAGAATGCTTTTTTAATCTAAACAGCTTCCTCAGAATCTTATTCTAGTTTCGTAAATCTGCTCGTTCCTACTTAGGTCAAAAAGCTCCTTCTCGTATTTCTATGGTGTTCCTGTATAACAGTTTCAAATAGTCTCAGAAATTCAGTTGCTTAGAAGCTTTGCCTTTTTCATATTCTTGGCATTCCATACGTTATTGTCTGAATGCCATTTCTACTTTTCAGTTTCCAGACATAGCTATAAAAATTTCTAGTTGGATGGTTCAGTGTTCTTTGTCTTACTGTAATATTCTTCACGAACATGATATTAATGTACTTCTTTGCTGTTATTACTTCCGTGTTTCATTGATTCATCTGCTTATTATTGTCTTACTGCTTTCCTTCTGTATTATGCTTTCATCTTACCAGCTGTTTCAGTTTTGACATTTCACTGTTTTAGAGTGTTGGATCAAATTTTGAATAGATTTTTATTTTGATGTTCTTATTAAATTGCCAACATTGAAGGGAGAAATAGGTTCAATAAAAAAAACATATATATCTGAATTTCAGGGAAAGTTTCATCAAATGGAAGGTTGGCACAAGTACAGTGGTGTCGAAGAGGGAAGAGTTCAAGGAGATAATAAAAAAGGACGAAGAAATATTTATTCCAAAACAGAAAATACAGAGAAGTACAAAATCTACATACTGTAATAGGGAGGTGAGGAGGTTAAAGATGTTGGTGACAAGAGAACACACAAGAGTTAAGAGTCAGCAAGGCAGTAGGGAATACTTGGAAACAACTAACCAAGGAATTAATAATAGCAAAGAAGAAAGCTAGAGATGAACTTGCAAATAATATTGTCCATGCAAGGGAAACAACGGACAAATGCTTCTGAAATTTCTATGGTTATGTTGGATAACTGGGGGAATGGTGAGTATTGAGACAATAGTAGATAAGGATGGAGAAAAAGTTACTGAAGATTTTAAAAAAGGCAGAGATATTAAGGGACTGGTTTAATGAGACCATTAGGGGCTTTGATTCAGGAATGGACTGAATCAGAGAACAAGCTTACTTACACAATTAGAAATGAGCAGACTAAAAAACTGTAATTCACCCTAAGGATATCTTGAAATAACTAAGAAAGCTAAAAAAAAGTTTAAAGGGGCTGATGTAGGTAATTGTATCTTTGCTTGAAGAGTTATTTAAATTGAGTCTGCACACTTGCTGCTTACCAAAGAACTGGAAAAGTGTGACAGTAATACTGGTCCATTGGCCAATCAGTTTGACATCAGTTGCAGGTAAATTGGAGAGTTTGATATGCAGCATCAGAAATATCGTTGAGGGACTTAAGTGGTTTTCAAGTTGACAACAATACTTTAGGCAAGGATATTCATTCAAATCTCAGCAGGCTATATGCAAGATATTTTGGATGAAATGGACAAGGGAGGCCAGATTGAAAGTGGAGCACTAGATCTTTTGATAGAGTGAGCCATAAAATGGTGTTAAATATGGCAACAACAATTGGAGTGGATTAAAAAGTGATTTTCTAGCTAGAAGAATTCTTGAAGGTAGAAAGAAAAAAGTTAGGGAAGGGAATGCAGTATCAAAAGAGATGAAAGTGGAAATGGAAGTGCCACTGGGTAGCACATTGGGACTGAATGATTGTGTTGATGGATAGGTTGTTTGCAGATGACGTTATGCTGTGTAGTAGGATCAAAATCATAGTAGATTGTAAACTGCTGTAGAGTGATGTTGTCTAGATATCTAGCTGGGTATGTCAACATGGGATGAAGATAAATACAAAGAAGAGCCAGCTTATTAGGTAAACAGATAAAAAGCTAAGAATTTCTTATGGGGAAAGAATTGCTTGTTGAAGACTTGACATGTAAATAGCTTGGCAAAACAGGTAATTAGCAAAGAAGGACACATTGGACAGATAGTAGGAAAAGGTTTAATTTTTTTTTTTTTTTGCTTGATGGAGAGTGCAGAGGGAATAAAACTTTGCTCGAATGTGTTGTAGTATGGACCCACATTTTGGGTATCAGATACATTAATTGGAGGGGTTGCAAAGAAGGGCTACTAGATTCGTCTCTGGAAATTACTGCAGAACACAATCAGTGAATGATATGATATAAGGAGCTGGAATGGGAGTCATTGGAAGAGAGGTGGAATGAGAAGAGTATCACGGGAGTGTGTAAAGTGTATATTGATGAAGTGTATAAAGATATTGGCTGAAGAATTAAAAGAGATGTATGGAAGGGAAAAAATGGCCATGACCAGAAGCTGGTACTCAATTTCAGGCATAAGGGTATGGGGTGGGGTCAGGAATGATGAATAATTTACCATAAATGCTGAAAGAATTTAAAGTGGATATTCAAATGGGCAAAAGTAGGAAAGTACAGGAAAGGGGAAGAAATAGTGTGTAGGGAAATTTCCACCAGAGTATGTGCTCCATTTCAATTAAATTTTGAACTGCTCCTACTCCCTATTTATTGCTATAGTCAGGGCCAGATTAAAACAATGTGGGACCCACAGCAAATGTGAAAAAGGAGCCCTCCCCCTCATTTTCGCTGTCTAGGGCAGTAGAGCTAAAAAAAAAAAAAAAAGAAGGTCGCTCTTCTGGCCTGATGGGGAGGCTACCGAGAATCCTAGGCACGGCGGGGCCACCCCCCCCTCCCTTTTTGAATGGGGGAGTGTACAGAATGTCTTGTCAGCTTTTGATTAACTGTCTTATACCTTTCTTTCTCTGTGGCAATTACTGTACAGACACCATGTAATTATAATCAGGTTTTATTGAGATTTTTAACACTTGTATAAAGCCTAGCTTGTGCACTAAGATGTTAGTTTTCCCACACCAGTCTCATCTTGTTCATTCGTCACTCTACTTTGGTTAACAACCAAGAATCTTAAGTTTTTATTTCTATCCTCCCAGAACTATTGATCTCATTTATTATCATTGTCACCAGAAAATGGGATGAGTCTTTACGAAGTGCTATTAATACTAATTCAACATTTCCTCTTCTATTTTTGCAATATACTGTTCCATGATATCCCATTGTCTAGTGGGATATCCCCTTACTAAGACTCACCTATTGTAACTGGATGTGGCTAGTGCATCTCCACTAAGCATCAGATTCTGTAACTGTTTGTTATACTCCTACAATTAACTAATACTACTCTGATAGCTCAGTTCAGTGTATGCTCATTGTTAGCCATTTTTTTCCTTTCACCAACTACCTCGTGTATTGTTCCACCAAATTAATAGGTCTCCAACTTGTGTTAACAGTTACTGCATCAGTAAGCATTACATCTTTGGTTACTATTATCCCTTCACCACTATCCAACCTTTTGATAGGTGCAAGTTCTATTCACTTTTAGCTAGTAGGTTAGCAGCAAATAAGATGGTAGTTTTGTTTTTAAAGAAAAGCATCATGAATATTGTTATTATGATCAGGGGATAAAAATAGGTGATCAAAGGAATGCTGAGCACAGATGCACAATGGGAAAATCATAAATACTAAAGCAAAACTTGAAGCTGATGAAATAATAAAAGGAGGGGAGAGGAGAGGGAGGAGTCTCAATATGGATAGTGAAGTATATGATAATATGACAAAGTCAAGTATCAGAGTACTGCAGGAGTATAATGAACAAAATAATAGTGTGTGCTAACTTACTCGAGAGAACCCGGCCGTTAAGGCGCTTGCTTTTTGTTGGTGTGGTCCTGGGTTCAAATCCTGGTAGGCGCAGGAAATTTTAAAAGTTGTGCCTGATCATATGAGCTATTCCAGGTTGTTCCGTGGCTCAGATTTTATGTTAAACTAGCTGGTACCCACGACTTCATTCATGTTTGTAAAGAATTTGGATTGACAGCTACCGACATCTAACCACCATAGTGCACGATGGAAGACGATGCTACTATCACACACAAACGCCAGTCAACTGCGCTATTTAGTTCGGGCAGCAAAGTAAAATATACGGACACACATGTCTTTGATACGAAAATATCTTTGATCGACCACTTTCAACCACCATATCTCCCACATTACCACAGGTACCGAAATTCGGCCAACGTTGTGATCGGCGGGTGACTATCTGCTTCTGCCACACACAAACACCAGTGATCTGCCCTAGATAGTTTTTGCTCAAAAGTGATACTCCATGACACACGTTTCTGGCAGTAACATGAAAGTGCCACAGGTCGACCACTTTCAACCACAATATCTCCCATACCCCCCATAGGTACCGACATCTAACTATCATTGCACATGATGGGAGACACGATACCACTACCACACACAAACACCAATGGTCTATGCTATGTAGTTGTGGCAGCAGAGTGACATATATGGAGATACATGTCTTTGGTCGAAATACGAAAATGCCCTGCATCGACCTCTTTTAACCATCATATCTCCCACATCTCCACAGATTGGCCAACGTTGTGTATGACAGGAAACTCCATGCTACTTCCACACACAAAGACCAGTGATCTGTGCTAGGTAGTGGTGGCTGAAAAGTGAAATATAGGAAAACATTAGTCTATTTATATATATATATATAATAACAATGAAAAAAGACGCTAAGTAGCGGAAAGGAATCAAATTAGGATAGGGAAATGAGCCACCACTTACCTTTAGATGATGGATGTGGGGCGCGAACACACAGAAAAGACACAAACACAAATAATAAAGTAATTTTCGGGAAAAAACCCTTCTTCAACAAGAGAACATTATGAGAGGTGGGTGCACCCGGAGACTGCCTCACGGAAAGACCGCCGGTCGACAAAATGACCATTTTGTCGACCGGCGGTCTTTCCGTGAGGCAGTCTCCGGGTGCACCCACCTCTCATAATGTTCTCTTGTTGAAGAAGGGTTTTTTTCCCGAAAATTACTTTATTATTTGTGTTTGTGTCTTTTCTGTGTGTTCGCTCCCCACATCCATCATCTATATATATATATATATATATATGTATGAGGAAAGGAACTGGCAATCATACCTCTGAAACAAGGCTTAGTATGCCTCTTTTGGAAGGATCCAACCAACCTTCGGGTTTTGGACTAAGTTAGTTTCAACTTATTAGAGGTACACAACCCACATACAGGGCTAGAGTTGTAGTGAAAGAAAGTAGTGCTAGATAGTGTAGTGCATACGTAAAGCAGCATCTGGTGGATGGTTTTCCATAATGGTTAACAAAGACTACTACATTTTGCTAGTCTGTAGATCGTAGTTATGATACAAAAGAAAAAGAATTTGCTAGATTGAATTATGAACATGAGACTCATGGGGAGAGATTAAATTCATATTCACAGTTCGGGGATGATGCTTATAATGCTGGCATGTCTCATCTAGCCATAGATGGTCACCATGGAGCATGGAACTCTTTATGGGAATTCTCTTTGGAAAATGAACTAGGGCCTGTTGCCTTACCTAGTGTGCATATGTATGTGTTATTGTACGTGTGGTTTATTGTGATAGTGTGTTATTGTGATAGTGTGTTATTGTGATAGTGTGTTTTAATTATGGAATATTGTATGGAACTCCGACAGACAAATCACCAGCAGTGCTGTATGCTCTCAGTATATACACACTGTGGATAGGTTTGAGATTTAATGCAGGTCCTTGAAGGCACAATATGATGATTAGGAATTGTGTGCCACCACCTCTCTTACCCTGCTGATGATGAAAATTTCTTCTACCTCCAGGACTCCAAGCAGCTAACCAAATGTCAGCACTGGATACCATCATAGTATCACCATCAACTGAACCATGGGACTGGGTGACAGATGTGTCAAATGGTAATTATTAGTGGGGACTTAAATTTACAAAGTGTGTACTGGAATCAATCAAAATTAAAATACAAGGTAATGAAGATTTCTAAATATATTAGTTTGTGAATTAGGCTGGCTTTCCGCAATAGGTTGAGTAGAGGCCCAAGAGGACCTAATATGTTGGATATCTTCCTCTTAAAGACTGATATTAAATTTGTGGAGGCTTGTGTTACAGAAGGAATAAGTGATCCTGAAGTAGTTCAGACTGATACTGGAGATATCAGTAAGGTTGGGGATAAGAGAATACAATAGGCATAAGACAGTAAGAAACCCTTCAAGCAATTAAGCTAGGTATTTATAGCAGCAAAGA
Organism: Vandiemenella viatica; assembly: GCA_031002005.1. NCBI lineage: Eukaryota > Metazoa > Arthropoda > Insecta > Orthoptera > Morabidae > Vandiemenella > Vandiemenella viatica. Next base: position 115,244,678 of record JARYHS010008075.1, on the reverse strand, counting down.
GGGCAGATAAAGATGGATTTATTAAAAAAAAAATTAATTGTGCAGACTGCATTGGGACCACAGAATGATGAAGCCAGAAATTTAAATTGCTATATTAAAAAGTTTATAGTATTAAGGATTATCATTTAGGGATGGGAGGGAAAAAAAAGCACAGAAGGAGCTTCTCCATATTGGTAATAATGAGCAGTCTAAAAATTGGTAACAGATCCTGAGGATGTTATGACAAAATTAAGAAAAAAAAAAAAAGTGTAAGAGTGGGATATATCAAAGATGTACTATACCATCTAATGTTATTTAGACAGAGTCTGGAGACTTGTTGCTTACCAGAGGGCAGTAAAAGTGCTATTATAGTACCAGTCAACATAGAATGGGAGACAATTTATGTTGAAAATAATAAGTGAATGAGTTTGATATTATTCGTGGGCAAGTAGATGGAGGGCTTGGTGTGTAACTGTCAGAAAGGTTTGCAAAATGGGCTTAGGAAAGAATCTCAGGTTGCTACATGCATAAAATTTAAATAAATTGAATAAGGGAGGCCAGATTGAAAATGTAGCAGTAAATCTCTGCAATGCGTTTGACAGTATGCGTGGGAGCGTCCGTCAACTACGTGGCTCAGTTTAAGGGGGGGGGGGGAGCGATTTGCTGGATTTCTAAGTTGGGCTAGGTGGGGGAGGGAATTCCGAGCCAAACCACTTAACTTTTCATTCACATTATTTGTCACAGTTAAAATAAGGTTCAGAACACAAAACAGCATGCAGAAATTTATTTCTGTCATTTAATTATCTCCGTATGTAATTTATGATAGTCTGATGAGAGAAAATGGTACAAAATGTATTCTGGAATCAATAGGGGGAAAAGTTACTTGCTACGTGGAAGAGGGGCAGGGGGGGGGGGGTAGAGGCAAAAGCCACATTGGGCTGGTGGGGGGAGGGAGGTTCACAGGAGACCAAAATAGTTTATGTACACCCTCTGTTATTAAATGGCTGTAAATAAAGTAAAAACTGAAATTCTTCGAAGGTAGAAACCAAAGCCGTAGAGAAATAAATGCAGTATCAGAAGAGGTGGAAGTGAAAATGGGAGTACAATAGAGTAGTGGTGCCATTGCTGATCATTATTTTAATGAATGAGTCTTTTGATGCTTTATTGTCAGAAGATACATTGCTTGCTGAGGAAATAATGATACATGATAGGGTTAAAATGGAGAGGGCTGTGAGTAGTAAGTGGATCTGGATAGGATATCCAATTTGGTAGGTCAACATTGCATGAAAATAAATCCCATGAGGAGTCAGCTTATTATGTACGCGATAAAAATATTAAGGTTTTCTGTGATTATTGGAAAAAGAGGGGCGGGGGAAGAAGAGTTGCTTGTTGCATACCTTAAAAGTAAATATCTTGTTATAAAATTTGATATGGCAGTTGGTAGGGGGAGGTTGATGGAGAGAATTGAGGGAATATGTTTGCTGAACCTTGATCTGACCATTGATCGAATGTTGTGTAGTATGTGAACTACGCTTTGGTTATAAAATGCAGTTGCAGTTTGAGGAAGAGTTGCAAAGGAAGGAAGCTAGATTTGCTTGTGGAAATTTCCACAGAACACAACCAGTAATTGATATGATAAAGGAGAGGGGATTGGAGTCACTGGAAAACAGGAGGCAGCAGAAGAGAATAGTAGGGTCGTACATGGCACATATCGGCAATGATTCTTGAATGGGTAGTGCTAGAAGAATTAGCAGTATATTGAATGGAAGAGATGATCATAAGCACTAGCTGGCACTTGATTTCAGGAGTAAGGAAATAGGAAATTTTTCTTTTGTATATAACGGAACCGGAGGCTATAAAAGAAATTGCCAAAGGAATGATTTACCAGAATCACTGAAAGCATTAAAAATTAAAATCCATTAAGGGCAAGAGTAGGTGGATGGTGAACTTTCAATGATAGTGTTTAGGTCTTTTTTTTAAAAAAAGAAATTGTGAAATGAAAAAAGCAGGTCTGTAGGGAAATTGCCACTGGTGCATATGCTCCTTTGCATTTAAAAAAATAAATAAAATGCAAACATTATGAAAAACCAAGAGAGATCCAAAAACTCTTTTGTAAATGTTGTTTACTTAGAATATATTAATTTTTTACTATTTAATCTTCCATGAGTAATGTACAATTTATTTCACAGAAGATGTGGGATGATTAAGAATTTCACAGTTTTTTTTTTATGGTTCTTTTCCCTATGGGAAACTATGTCCCATTACTGACGCTCTACTGTTTGTCTATAGCAGACCTTTAGCACTTAAACGGAATAAATTGAAGGCTTCAAATTTATACATCCTGTGTTGTAGGCCTGTCTCAAAACTGTTACTGCTAAGGAACTTGAAATTTGTCCGCAATTTTAACCATACACGCTATTTAAATACAGTATAAATTACGTCTAATGTAGTTTCTAAATTATGAGCAAAACAAGTTCTTATTATGTGATTACTTTGCCACTGTAAAAGTCAAATTTTATCAGAACTGAACTATTGCACTAGTGGTTTGAGTAGCAGTAGAGTGTGTTGTTTGGAGCCATGAAGAGTAGTCCATTGCCAATCTGTGTAACACAGTTATATATCAGACTTTGAAGATTGCACATTAATTTTGCATCATGGTGACATATGAGAAGACGATTATAGCTTGGTTCTTTTGTTTTTTACCAAAAGTTGTGAAATAACTTCGTTTTAAAGATGAAAGCAGAAGGCATTTCTTAGTTTGAGTTGTTTGGTAGTATATCAGGTACACATGTTGTTAAATTTTGAAGAAGCCCTCTTGTCAGATACAGTAATGTAAAAAAAATCAATAGTAGCTATTCCAGGATCCTGATTCAGGTAAGAAACAATATCCAGACAACTGATTTGCACTGATCCGACTTTGGCTTTTATCCAAAATAGCATTCTCCCTTTTTGGCACAGGTTGTTATCCCCTCTATAATTTCTATTTAGCTGATTTTGCCTTTATCTACACTCTGAATGGGAAGGTATAAATTGAACTAACTGTTTATCAACTGTCAAGTGTGGCTCAGAATGAAGTTTTTCTGCCAGTGCCTTGCAAATATGCCAAATACTCGTCACAAAGCAGTCATTTAGTTGGTTGTATATCTTTCTTCACATATATTGATATCTTCAAATTTGATTATATTAATGAGCTCTTCAAATAAATTCATTGCCATTACAGCTCAAGAAAATTGACGAAACAGTGGGTCAGTGAGGCATAACATACTCACAGGCTTGTATTTATTTTTCAATACAACAACTAGCAGTAGAACACCTACTAGAGCAAGAATTCCCTTGTGAAATGTGGGTGGCTAACAACATTACTACCTACTTAGATTTTTAAGATACCAAGTTCTGTATCCCAATTCATCCTTCTGATATTTATACAGAACAATCGTGTCTATTATTTCATCATCACTGAGGCATCTGAGAATAATTTGAATGGTTTTAGTATTCAAATAACTGTGGGACTATCAGGTAGAGGTGGGCATAGTGACTCATTAAAACAAGCAGCACTCATCTGATCACTCTGTGAAGAGAACTATTTCTTTTGAACAATTCACTAGCTCATTTTAAATAAAAGGAATGGTTATTTCCGTTTTGATAGTACTATCTGTTAGTTTTATTTAAATTTATTTCATACTTTAATCTCACAGTTGTTTAGTTTCATTTATTTTTATATTCATCCTGAAATATTCTCTCTCCCACCCCCTCCCTTAAATACTACCATATAATTTTTGCGTAGGAAAGGCTGTTTCAAAGTAACAATGAAATACTGTTAGGTTTACCGGAAATTTTTGAAAGGGTAGTTTGATAATCTTATATATATATATATATATATATATATATATATATATAAATAGACGTGTTTTTCACTATATTTGACTTTTCAGCCACCAATACATAGCACAGATCACTGGTGTTTGTATGAGGAAGAAGCATGAACTTTCCTATCGTACACAACGTTGGCCGAATGCCGATAGCTGTGGGGATGTGGGAGATATGATGATTATAGTTCATGAATGCAAGGCATTTTCATATTTCAACAAAAAATTTGTGTCTCCTTGTACTTCTCTTTCCTGCCACAAATACATAGGATAGATCATTGATGTTTGCGTGTGGTAGTAGCAGTGCATCTCCCATCGTGCACTCTGGTGGTTAAATGTCAGTAGCTGTGGGGGTGTGAAAAGTATGGTGGTGGCAGGTGGGCAACATGCGGCACTTTCATATTTGTGCCAAAGCTGTATGTGTAGTGTCCTGGTGTATCACTTTTCAGCGAAAACTATCTAGCGCAGATCACTGGCGTTTGTGTGTGGTAGTAACACAGAGCCACCTTTTGATCACAACGTTGGCCAACTTTCAGTAACTGTGGGAGAGTGGGAGATATGGAGGTAGAAGTGGCCGATCAAGGATATTTTCGTATTTCAACGAAAGACATGTCTCTCCGTATATGTCACTTTTCTGCCACAACTGCATAGCATAGACCATTGGTGTTTCTGTGTGGTAGTGGAATCGTGTCTCCTGTTGTGCATTATGGTTGTTAGATGGTGGTAGCTATAAGTTGTGGGAGAAAGAGTGGTTGTTAGTGGTTGACCTGCGGCACTTTCATATTTCTGACAAAGACGTATGTGTCTTGGTGTATCACTTTTCAGCGAAAACTATCTAGTGCAGATCACTGGCATTTGTGTGTGGTAGTAACACAGAAACACCTTTCGATCACAACATTGGCCGAATTTCAGAAACTGTGGGAGCGTGTGAGATATGGTGGTTGAAAGTGGCTGATGAAGGATGTTTTTGTTTTTCAACAAAAGACATGTTTCTCCGTATATGTCACTTTTCTGCCACAACTGCATAGCATAGACCATTGGTGTTTCTGTGTGGTAGTAGAATCGTGTCTCCTGTTGTGCATTATGGTTGTTAGATGGTGGTGGCTGTGGGGGTGTGGGAGATATGGGGGTTAAAAGTGATCAACTGTGGCACTTTCAAATTTCTACCAAAAATGCATGTGTCCCTGTGTATCACTTTTCAGCCAAAAACTATCAATCGCGGATCACTGGTCTTTGTGTGTGGTAGTAGCACAGAGTCACCCAACGATCACAACGTTAGCCAAATTTCAGTAACTGTGGGAGTGTGGGAAATATGGTGGTTGAAAGTGGCCGATCAAGGATATTTTTGTATTTCGACCAAAGACATGGGTGTCCTTAATTTTTACTTTGCTGCCTGGACTACATAGCACAGATGACTGGCATTTGTGTGTGGTAATGGCATCGAGTCTCCCATCGTGCACAATTGTGGTTAGATGTCGATAGCTGTCAATACAAATTCTTCTCAAACGTGAAAGAAGTTGTGGGTACCAGATAGTAATAAATAATGGTGAATTATACATTCATTAATTTATAGGAACAAACACAAAGTACTACCACTTTCTCAAATCTTTTTGCCTTATTTTTTTTTGCTGTCATCAGTCGTTTGACTGGTTTGATGCAATCCTCTTATCCTGTGCCAACCTCTTCATTTCTACATACTCTTTACAGCCCACGTCCTCAATTATCTGTTACATATATTCCAATCTCTGTCTTCCTCTAAAGTTCTTACCTTCGACTGTTCCCTCCACTAACAAATTAACCAATCCAGCATGACTCAAAATATGACCTACCAGTCTGTCTCTTCTTTCCGTAAGCTTCTTCAACAAACTTCTTTTCTCGCCCATCATTTCCAAAACTCGTTCATTTCTTACTTTGTCTGTCCACTTAATTTTCAGCATTCTTCTGTAGCACCACATTTCAAATGCTTCAATTTTCTTTATTTCCGGTATTCCTTAAGTCCATGTTTCGCTACCATAAAGTGCTGTGCTCCACACAAAGAGTTTTAAAAGGTTCTTTCTAATTCCTAGATCAATATTTGAAACTAAAAGGATTCTCTTTTCCATGAAGGCTCATTTTGCTAGTGCTATTCTGCTTTTAACATCATTCCTGCTTTGGCTATCGGTTTTAATTTTACTTCCCAAGTAACAGAATTCACTTACTTCTCCTATTGCATCTGATCCTATTTTTATATTTGATCTACTAGTATTGGTATCATATCTGCAACAATTCATCACTTTTGTCTTGCTTTGATTTATATTCAGTCCAAAATCTTCCTTCAGTATTTTGTTCATGCCATTCAGTAACTTCTCAATATCGTCAGCCCTCTCTGCTAACAAGACAATGTTATCAGCAAATCATAACATACTGATTTTTTCACCTTGAAAACTTATGCCACATGGAAATTTTTTCTTTTACTTTCTTCATTGCTTCTTCTGCGTACAAGTTGAATATTAATGGGGATAGACTACAACCTTGTCTCACACCCTTTTTAACTGATGCATGTCTCTCGTGATTCTCTACTTTTATTATAGCCACTTGATTCTTATATAGTTTATAGAGTATCCTTCTATCTCGATACTTTAGACCTGACTTCTTTAAAATTTTGAACATCTTGTCCCACCTAACATTATCAAATGCTTTTTCTAAATCAACAAATGCCGTAAAAGTATCTTTGTTTTTCTTGATCTGCCCTTCAAGTATTAATGACAGAATTGCTTCCCTCGTACCATGATTTTTCCTAAACCCAAACTGATCTTCACCTACTATCTCTTCTACTACCCTTTCCATCCTTCTGTATATTATTCTGGTCAGTAATTTTGAAGCATGTGATGTTAGACTAATGGTGCGATAATTCTCACATTTGTCTGCTTGTGCTTTCTTTGGAAGTGTGAAGATGATATTTTTATTAATATCAGGTGGAATATCTCCTGTTTCATAACTTTTTGATGTCAGCTTGAATAATCTTTCGATTCCTTCCTCTCCTAGGGATTTAAGAAGTTCTGCAGTTCATCAATTCCAACTGCCTTATTTGCTTTCAAGTCATTCAGAGCCTTATTAAATTCTGTCATCAAAACAGGATCTCCTAAGTCATCAATGTCGACATCACCTTCCTTTTCAATTACACTATTGTTCAAGTCGTCCCCAACATACAGTTTCTCAATGTATTCTTTCCATCGGTTAGCTCTATCCTCTGATTTTAAAAGAGGTTTCCCATTGGCAGCTTTAATGTTCATACCTCGTTTCTTCATTTCTCCAAAATTCTGTTTGATCTTTCTGTAGGCAACATCTACTTTACCTACGACCATTTCCTTTTCTACTTCTTCACACTTTGCTTGTAGCCATTTTTCTTTTGCTATTTTGCATTTACTATTTATTTGATTTCTAAATTGTCTGTACTGCTCTCTTCCTGCTTCATCCTGAGCATTTTTGTACCTTCTCCTGTGATCCATCAGCTCCAAAATTTCTTCTGTAATCCAACGTTTTCGGGCAGCTTGTTCCCTAAAGCCTAATGTTTCTTTAACAACTATCATTCTTTAATGCATTCCATTCGTCCTTGGTTGAGCTCCTTTCAGAGTTATTTCTGCAAATTTTTCTCTCATGCTAGGTTGTTTCAGTTTATTCACTTCCAGTCTGTTCTGCTTATACTGCTTCCTTATTCGCTTAAATTTCAGCCTGCACTCCATTATTATCAAATTATGGTCCGAGTCTATGTCTGCTCCTGGGTATGCTTTACATTCTAGAACTTGATTCCTGAATCTCTGTTTGACCATGATATAATCTAGCTGATTTCTGCCTGTATCCCCAGGACGTTTGCAGGTGTATATTCTTCTTGCATGGTTCTTAAACAGTGTGTTTGCCACTACTAGCTTATATCTTTCACAAAATTCTAGCAACCTGCTTCCTCGCTCATTTCTTTCTCCTAGACCAAAACTTCCTACAGTATTCCCCTCTTTTCCTTCTCCCATTATTGCATTCCAATCACCCATGATTATTAGATTTTCCTCCCCCTTCACACATTGGATTAATTCTTCAATTTCGGTATGTATTTTTTCTATTTCTTCATCATCTTCCTGTGACTTTGGCATATACACTTGTAGTAATGTGGTTGGGACGGGCTTAGTGTCTAACCACATCAAAATAATCCTGTCACTAAACTGTTCATAATAACTCACCCGTTTCCTTACTTTCTTGTTCATTATAAATCGTACACCAATGACTCCATTGACAGCTTGTGTGCTAATTATCCTGTGTTCCCCAGACCAGAAATCCCGTGCATCCTTCCATTTAATCTCACTTATCCCAACAACATCTAACTTAAGTTGTTCCATCTCCCTTTTTAAGTTTTCTATCATACCTGCCCTATTCAGACTTCTAACATTCCACGGTCCGACTCATAGAATGTTTCTATCCATTCTGATGACTCCTCCCTGAGCAGTCCCCACCCGGAGATCCGATTGGGGGACTATTTTACCTCCGGAATATTTTACCCAGGAAGAAGCCATCATGATATATGTAATTTGAGAGGATTACATGTCCTCAGGATACCCTTTGGGTCTTTAATGCAGTGTTTTCCCGTTGCCTTCTGCATCCCCATGCCGTTGATCATTTCTGATTCATCCGCCTTTAGGGACCGTTTCCAACCCCAAGGGCAAGAGGGTGCCCTGAACTGCTCCCCGCTTTTCCGCCCTCCTTTCGGAGGCCGTTGGCAAGCAGTGGGTGATTCCTTATACCGGGAATCTTTCAGTCGCCAGAGCCTCGTCCGTGCTAACAGGGTGCACCACGTGAAGGAGAGGTTGACATTTGGTTGGAAAAGGCTAGTATAGCCCCTCCCAAACCCTTACACCCCTTTTGCCTTATATCGAATGTCAAAACGCTGAATGAGAGAAGTGCACTTTAGAGGAATGATAATTTTTTTCGTCCTCAAGCATCTCGTCACAAAAAAAATGGGTCAAACAAACTAGCTCACCACTGGCACTGCTCCACTGAGCACGGGAACAGAGAGCGACTCACCTGTTGCCAGAAAGAAATGAATGAACAAACGAGCAAACTAGTTCTTTCCGATCTTTAGAGCAGAGTGGATATACAGTGACCAGTGTTGTGGTGTAGAACAGAGAATGAACCTGGGTAAAGGGGACAGTAGTTGGGCGGTGAGTGGCGGACAGTGAAAAAGCCAAAACTGACTTATTGTTGGAGCTCATTTGCTTGAAGTTAGTTCACACGAGACCACATGCCATTCGACACTGGCCAAAAAAACGACTCAGGGGCTTCAAGAAGAACTATGTTCACTCGCTCTTTCAGAAGAACTGTTTAAAAGAACTGGTTCCCTCGTGAATGACACATCTCTTCTGTCAGGTACTCATTATGTCAGAGCTACTTGAGAGAGTAGAAGAATAGGGAATCTTCCATTTTACTACCTGAAAGAAAGGACTTTTTTCAGCAGCATCATAATTTTGTCTGCTCATGAAGTTCATTAAGCATATTGTGATATTCATCAACTTCTAAATGACCTTCTGATTCAGATGACTCATCATATATATTATTTCTATAAGGTATTTTTTTGTCACAAACCTTTATCTCCCTTCATAATTAACCGAAATCAATGAATGGGGTATCTTTTTAAAGCTTATGGTCTCCACTTTGGTCACACCATATTTTAAGAAAGGAATTTTTTGGAATTCGACCCTTAAAGGGTAAAAATGTCAATATTTCTAAAATGCAGTGTTTTGTGTTACAAGTCATTTATCTCCCTGGATACCTATCTGCAATCATTTAATGAGGTATCATTTTAAAGATTAAGATCTCCGCTTTGGTGATGTCACATATTAAGACAAGATGTTTTCGGAATTCTGTTCTTCAAGGGCAGAAGTATCAATATTTCTGCAACGTGTTTTTGTGTCACGAGCCATTTATCTCCCTTCATATCTAACCGGTATAGATAAATGAGGTATCATATTAAAGATTAACTAAACTGAGCTCAGCAATGGCTTTGTAATTTAAATTGAAGATATACAGACACTGGAAAAAACAATGTTATAAACGTTTTTAGCCTGAAACATCTTTTGTGATTCAGAAAATAACACGGAAGGCTGTTTGGTGCCATAATACTCCAAAGTGTTTAAGATGTGTTTCTAAAAGTAATTGTTAGTAGAAAACTTCCTCTTATGCAGGATATGAAATCGAACACGTTATGTGACGTTTAAAAAATGTCAGTATCAGAACACAATCTTTTATGTAATTATAGTTGAAAATATATAATATTAGTGTCAGAACATACCAGCACCTTTGAAGATTAAACAAATCTCATCATTTTCATAGGTAATAATTTTTACCACGTAATAAAGTAGATGAGATGTGTGAGTGGAGACTTTCCCGGCGTATCGATGCAACAAAATCTTCTCGGGTGTCCCGCTGGATGGTGGTGTAAAAACACGATGTTTCGACAGCTGAATTTGCTGTCTTCATCAGGTATCTGGTAGTTGTTCTCAGCTTACTGTCTCTACCTCGACTGGCTTGGCCGCCCATCGAACCTCCTTTATACCTTCAGCTGAGAGGCCTGCTCACTCTGGTTGGCCAAGATCGTTGGCTTTATACGCGGCCACCACTGGCTCCATTTGCTCCTTCCTGCCCGGATGTGCTGGTGGTCTGAGATGTTGTTGTGTCCACATCTGATTGGCCGTGACCACTCACTTAATCCGCGGTCCGCTGCTGCGCCCTACTGGTGTCAATTGCTGGTGAGGATCTGCTACACTCTCGTCGGAGATCACTAATGATAGGTTTCCAGGCTTCGCTCAGAAAGAGCCCGCCGACTCTATTTATGTTATTGTCATTAAGCCGGATCTCCAATGCCTCGCTTATGACAGAGTCCCAGAAGGAAGAGGGCCTGGTCAGCACTGCCATTTTATCGAACTCTATCCTGTGTTCTTCGTTGAAGGCATGCTCGGCTATCATAGACTTGTCCAGTTGCATCAGTCTCAGGTGTGGTTTGTGTTCGATAAGGCACTCTTTGATCATTCTGATGGTCCAACTGATGTACACTTTACCGCATTCACATGGTATGGAATAAATCCCAGGTGTCCTCAAGCCTAAGTCATCTTTCACCGACCGTAGCATATCACATATCTTGGCGGGAGGCCGGAAGATACTTTAATTCCATAACGCGGCAGGAGTCTTCCAATTTTTTCCGATGTGTTCCCCGCATATGGAAGAAAAGCAAGAGTTTTTGGTGTTTCTTCTTGCTCCGACGGTGGTCTTGGTGGCTTCTGAGTAAAGGCACACTCTATCTGCTGCCAAGAATAACTGTTCTGTTCGAAGATGATCTTAAGATGTTTCATTTCTGTTGGTAGGCGTTCATGGTTGGAGATAGCTCTCGCCCTGTGAACCAGTGTGTCCAATACAGTGTTGCGTTGTGCCGGATGATGGAAGCTGGCTGCACCCAAGTAGCACTCAGTGTGGTTTGGCTTGCGATATATGCTGTGTCACAAAGTACCATCGGGTTTCCACTTTATCAGGATATCCAGGAATGGGAGGCATCCGTCCTTCCCTATTTCCATGATAAAGCGTATATTAGGATGGATTTCATTGAGATGGTGGAGGAATTCTTCCAACGCTTCATTGCCGTGTGGCCACACAGCGAAAGTATCGTCCACATAGCGGTAGAAGCAAGAAGGTTTGAGGGTGGCACTCTCAAGTGCCCTCTCTTCAAAAGAGGTTTGCTACTACCGGAGAGAGTGGTGACCCCATAGCCACTCCGTCGGATTGTTCATATTATCTACCACCATACATGAAGTAGCTGGACATAAGAATCAAACCACGCGCCGCAAGACCACCGAGACTGTATGGCTTGCCCAAGATCTATGAGCAGGGTGTACCATTAAGACCTATCGTCAGTGCCATTGGGGCATCAACTTACCTTCTTGCCAAGTATCTGACAAGCCTTAAGAGTCCGTTTGTGGGTCATTGCTGTCATCACATCAGGAACTCTACGGAATTTCTGAATACCATCCAGTCCTTAAAGGTTTCAGATACTTACATACTGGTCAGCTTTGACTTGGTATCGCTCTTCACCCGCCTACCAGTAAGGGACGCATTTGACCTGATACGCCGTCATTTTTAACCAGCCACCGCTGACCTCTTTGAACACGTTCTTATGTCCAGCTATTTCATGTATGGTGGTAGATACTATGAACAATCCAATAGAGTGGCTATGGGGTCACCACTCTCTCTGGTAATAGCAAACCTCTACATGGAGGATTCTGAAGAGAGGGCACTAAAGAGTGCCAGCCTCAAACCTGCTTGCTTCTACCGCTATGTGGACGATACTTTCACTGTGTGGCCACATGGCATTGAAGCGTCAGAAAAATTCCTCCACCATCCTAATATACGCTTTACCATGGAAATAGAGAAGGACAGGTGCCTCCGATTCTTGGATATCCTGATAAAGCGGAAACCCGATGGTACTTTGTTATACAGCATATATCGCAAGCCTACCTACACTGAGTGGTACTTGGGTGCAGCCAGCTTCCATCATCTGGCACAACGCAACCCTGTATTGACCACACTGGTTCACAGGGCGAGAGCTATCTCCGCGAACACCTGAAATGAAACATCTTAAGACTGTCTTCAAACAGAACGGTTATTCTCGGTGGCAGATACTCAGAAGCCACCAAGACCACCATCAGAGCAAGACAAAACACCGTAAACTCTTGCTTTTCTTCCATATGCGGGGAATACATCGGTAAAAATTGGATAACTCCTGGTATGGTGTGGAATTAAAAGTATCTTCCGCTCTCCCCACTAGATTCGTGATATGCTATGGTCGCTGAAAGATGACTTAGGCTGGAGGACCCCTGGGATTTATTCCATACCATGTGAATGAGGTAAAGTGTACAACGGTCAGACCATCAGAATGATCGAAGAGCGCCTTATCGAACACAAACGACACCAGAGACTGATGCAACTGGACAAGTCTGCGATAGCCGAGCATGCCTTCAACGAAGAACACAGGATAGAGTTCAATAAAACGGCAGTGCTGGCCAGGCCCTCTTCATTCTGGGACCCGGTCATAAGCAAGGCATTGGAGATCCGGCTTAGTGACTATAACATAAATAGGGATGGTGGGATCTTTCTGAGCGAAGCCTGGAAACCTATCATTAGTGATCTCTGACAAGAGCATAGCAGATCCTTACCAGCAAATGACACCAGTTGGGCGCCGCAGCGGACCGCAGATTAAGCCAGCGGTAACGGTCAATCAGATATGGACACAACAGCATCTCTGATCGCCAGTACATCCGGGCGGGAAGGCGCAAACGTAGCCAGTGGTAGCCGCAGTGGGCCGCGTATAAAGCATACGCTCTCGGCCAACCAGAGTGAGCAGGCCTCCCAGCTGAAGGTATAAAGGAGGTTCGATGAGCGGCCATGCCAGTCGAGGTAGAGACAGTCAGCTGAGAACAACTACCAGATACCTGATGAAGACATCAAAGTCAGCTGTCGAAACGTCGTGTTCTTACACCACCATCCGGCGAGACACCCGAGAAGATTTTGTTCCAATTAGATGAGATGTTTAGCTGGCTTTACTCGTTTCAAATTTTGCTTTATCACTGAGCCGAAATCATTTGCTAAAAATGGAGTGGAGATTTAAGATCTATTTGCACAAAGAAACAAAAAAATTATGCAGGAGAGTGGAAACAAGTAATCATAGAATTGGAGTGGTTACTATAGAAGAAGAGAATAAAATAGTAATAAAATCATCAAAAAGTTATTACTTAGAGCAAAACAATAGGTGCCAAATCAGCAGTTAATGGAAGTAAATGGGATACAGAAAAATGTTAACCACAGTTGATAGTATGGTTCTAAAGATGTGAATGAATACTGGGATATGAAATCTTGAGGTATAAATATTTCATCTAGACATGACTTTGATAATTCTGTGTAAGCTGCAAGGTGGCAGTTTCGAGAGAGGAAGATGGCATTATGCATTTCAAATGGAAATTGGTGATGAGAATGAGTAAAAATGGCATCAGCAGTTGAAGAGACTGTAGCAAAAGTATGTGAATGAAGTAAAATATAAGAAATAAAAGATTGGGGTAGGGAAATAAGTCACCACTTACCCAAAATGATGGCCAATGAAAAAGTTACTAATACACATGAAAAAGTTACTAACACACATAAAAAATTGAAATTTTTGGATGTATATGCTTTCTCAGCAATATGGTACACCAGGGTAGGTATCTAGGGCCAATTGGTGCAGCCATATGTTTTGTGGTACTACTTTTGCTGTGCAACTAATTTTTCCAGTTTCATTTATAAGGATTTGATTATGTAGTCGGGTAGTCGGGTATTAAGTTGGCTAGTACACACCTTGCCCAGCAAGCATCACTGACAGCATATATTTTCAATACAATTCCCTGCAGGGTCCTGGTATGCAAATGCCAGGTATGGGTTTGGCGAACCTGTGGTGCCCGAGCTGGAAACTTGTGAGCCCGCAAGTTTCCCACACCATAAACTCCTACCATGCTTCAACGACCATCGTAGGGCGTGGCGCTGGAACGTTGTGTGCCTAGGAGAACAGGGATCTTGGCTTCATCGCCCGGATCGCGAGGAAGGTACAAACCTCTATAAAAAAAAACCCTCAACCTCACGGTGAGTAACGTGCCGAGGAGGTGGATGGGTGGTGAGGCAAACCACCCGTTAGCGTACAACCTCAGGGGCACCAGCCGAACCCCTGTTGTATTTGGCTTGGTGGTATGATGCGGGGGCTCCACATCACTCGACATTTAGTTCCTCCGAATTCGTGGGACCAAAACGAGGAAAAATACTAAACCTAACACCTGCTCCTGCGGCTTGGGTAACCCGCAGGAGAAATGTCACCCGAACGCCCAAAAAACTGGTAAGCGGGCCAGGGTGGAAAGCCCTCCCCGTGACCAGGACAACAACAGTAACGGGAAGGGTTATTTACTGGATAATGCCTTCATTGTAATAGAAAGGCTGGAGGGATCTTTTGAGAAGGTCTCTCCATTTTACATACAAAAAGGTTTAGAGGCTATAGCGGGAACCCTAAAATCAGTCAAAAAGCTGAGGAACGGGACTTTGCTGCTTGAAACGTCAACTCACAAGCAGGCTGTCCTGCTCCTTAAGTCTGAGAGGCTCGGGGAGTTCGCAGTAAAATGTGAACCCCATAAAACTCTAAATTCAAGTAAAGGCGTGATCACCTGCCAGGATCTAATTGATTTAGAGTCCGAGGTACTCCTTAAGGAGTGGGCATCCGAACATGTGGTCGAGGTTCGTCAGATAAAGCGAAGGGTAAACGGCAGTCTTGAGAAGATGGCCACCTTCGTCCTGACGTTCGACACTCCAACGTTGCCCAAAGACATCAAAGCAGGGTATTTAAAACTTAATGTGTGCCCGTATGTACCGGACCCCATACGCTGCTTCAAGTGCCAGAGGTTCGGTCATACGACGGCGACCTGCAAGGGCAACCCCACCTGTGGGAAATGTGGAAAGGCTGCACACGAGCCATGTAGTAGTTGTACCCTCCCACAAGTGTGTGTCAACTGCTCTGGGGCACATCCAGCCTGGAGCAGGGAGTGTCGATTGTATCTTGAAGAGAAAAAGACAGAGGAGTTAAAAACGAAAGAGTGAATCCCTTACGGCGAAGCGAAGAAGCGGTACAAGGCGCTAGCAGCTCCCATCTTTGCTACGACTCTTTCAACTCCCGTCAGGAAAGAAAGTGTTGCCACCCAGATGACAGTTGCGGACATGGGCACAAGTACAACGTGCTCATGTCAATGCAATTGTGGCGCCAATGCCACAAAGGTCATAACACCTAGGACCTCTGACGTCGGCAGCAACACTTGTAAACCCGACCACAAACGCAACAGGTTCAGCAAGTCCACTAGCGAAAGCACAGTCATCTGCTGCAATGGCTACAACTGTTGGTGTTTCTGCAACAGCAGAAGTAGCACCTGTACAAGAGGTAGCGTCCACATCAGAAGTAGCATCGGCAACGCCATTTGCCGTCAACGGATGGCAGACAGTGCAAAAGGTTCGGGGTCCGAAATTCAAACATACGGATCCCAGTATGTTTGTTAAGTCCCCTTCATCTTCTCCCCCCAGGGCACAAGTTGGCAGGGAAGGAAGGGGTTGAAGGCCTCGGCAGAAGAAAGAACCGCCAGGCACCGAGGCCTTACAAAATGCAGATTCGTCTTCGGACCCCGAAGACGTTCTAATGCTGGTGGACGAACCTGGTTCTGTTCTTCAGCAACCATCATCGGAGGACCCACCTGAACCGGGGCGGGTGGTTTTAAATAGTTAGAATGGCTCCCATACTTCAGAGGAACATCAACAGCTTTCAGGCTCACAAAGAGGAAGTCCACCTCTTAGCACGGTCTAATCCATTGTGTCTCTGTCTTCAAGAGACACATTTTAGACCTTTACACCAGCCAGTGCTAAGAGGGTATGACATCTATTGAAAGGACGATACCGAGGGTGATCGAGCGAAGGGTGGAGTGGCTGTGTTTGTCCGAAACACAGTCCACTCCGAACCTATTGCTCTCACCTCTTCACTACAAGCAGTTGCGGTGAAAACACATGGTCCAATCCAACTGAACGTATGCTCTGTCTATCTGCCACCCAGTTTGTCCGTCGACTACGACGACCTGGTTGGCATTACACGACAACTCACTCGGCCCTTTCTCCTTTTGGGAGATTTCAACACCCACAGTGGGTTGTGGGGTTCCACCACCGATTGCCCCCGGGGCCGAGTGGTTGGTAGATTTATAGAGCAGGAGGAAATTTGTATCCTGAATACAGGGCAAATGACTCATTTCACCACTGCTTCCGGTACATCTTTTGCCATTGACCTTTCGTTGTGCTCCCCCTCAATCACGGACTCCGTGCATTGGGAGGTGGATCGCGACCTTCATGGGAGTTCGAACATGGAGGAGGCAATAACCAACGCAAATGGAACGTTCAGCAAAGCCGATCGGCCGTTGTGTCGCAGGTCACTATGCCTCCGGCCTTCTAAGGCATTACGGATATGGTGAATCACTTTACCGAAGTGATTCACCAGGCAGCTGACGTTTCAATGCCAAAAAGCTCCAGAACGCTGTGAAGGACGCCCATCCCCTGGTGGAACGACGAATGTCGTTCCGCTATTCAGGGTCGTAGATAGGCGCTGCGTCGATTTAGGTTGCAGCCAACTTCCGACAACCTGGCAACATTCCGTATTGCAAGAGCAAAGGCGCGTCGTGTTATTAAGGAGAGCAAGAAAAGGTCATGACAGGCCTTTATGAGCACAATCAATCGTTCCACATCATCATCCAAAGTATGGGAGTCCATTCACCGTATATCTGGAAGGTACTCCCGCCCACCAGTATCTGGATTACTGGATCAAGGACGTGTAGTTACCGAAGAAACGAAGCATAGCCCAGCTGATGGCGGAGAACTTCACCTCTGTCACTTTGTCCGCCAACTTTGACCCTGGTTTCAGCAACAAAGAGTTGCTGCCGAGAGGCGAGTGCTGTGCTTCGATTCGTCGAATACAGAGGCCTACAACTGCCCATTTACATCTTGGGAGCTGGAGTCGGCATTAAACAGCGCCAATGACACCGCCCCAGGGCCCGATATGATCCTGTACCAGATGCTGAGGCATCTTAGAAAGATGCTAAGCAGTACCTTTTAAATATTTTTAATCAGATTTGGACCGAAGGACACTTCCCCGACTCGTGGAAAGAAGCAACGCTTATCCCAATTTTAAAACCAGGAAAGGATAAATTATTGCCAGGTAGTTATTGTAGTATCGCTCTTACAAGCTGCGTGGGGAAGACGCTAGAGAGGATGGTAAATCGCCGCCTCGTCTGGCGTCTGGAATCCCAAAATCTTGTCAGCCGCTTTCAGTGTGGATTCAGGAAGTCCCGTTCCACCTTGGACAACCTGATCCTACTGGAAGCTGCAATCCAAGACGCCTTCATCCGCAGCCAACACCTCGTAGGTGTGTTTTTAGATATCGAGAAAGCATACGATACTACCTGGCAACACTTTATTTTAAAACAACTACATGAATGGGGTTTTAGGGGAAAACTGCCCCACTTTTTAAAATCTTTTTTATCACGACGTTGCTTCCGGTACCGAGTTGGTAGCGAAGTGTCAGATCTTTTTATCCAGGAAAACAGTGTCCCTCAGGGGTCAGTTCTAAGTTTTACACGGTTTGCCATTGCAATTAATAGCATTGCAGCCACAATAAGGAGTCCCATATATGTGGATGACTTTTTAATTTTTATTGCATCTTCCAGCCTGAGAAGTGTTGAGCGGCAGTTGCAGCTCGCATTGAACAGGCTGGATGAATGGTCAGTACACACCGGTTTTCGTTTCTCTGCTGAGAAAACCCGGTGTGTACTTTTTACTCATAATAGAAGTCTTTTACTAGAGCCCCACCTTACCTTGAGGAACACCGTTTTATCTTTTACTGATACTGTTCGGTTTCTGAGCCTTATGCTAGACACAAGGCTCAGCTGGCTGCCTCATCTTAAAGATGTGAAAGCCAGGGCCTTGAAAGTTCTGAATATTTCAAAATGTCTTTGTGGCAGGTCATGGGGCGCCGACCGCTCCTGCCTGCTACAGTTTTATAGAGCCTTTGTACGGTCGCGCCTCGAGTATGGTTGCATTTTATACGGTTCGGCACGGGACAGTTGTCTTCGGATACTGGATAGTGTCCACCATGCAGGAATTCAGCTCGCCACGGGTGCCTATCGCACTAGCCCGATACCGAGCATTTGTGCAGAGTCTGGCGAGCCGCCGCTTTCGACCCAGCTGCATCTCCTCATGGTGCGACACTATGCACATATTGCCACAACTCCTGGTAGTCCCGTGCACGACGTAGTGATGTGACCGAACTTTGAACGGTTATATGCCAATCGCTGTAGAGCGACCAAGCCGTTCAGCCAACGTACAAAGGCTATTTTAGAAGAATATGGTTGTGAGCTGCCCACTTTTTATCACCAGGGATGGAGTAAATCTCCTCCCTGGCTTTTAAAGAGGCCCAGAACAATTTTAAATCTTTGTCGGTATAACAAATTGTTTACCGATAATAATGTTTTTACTAGTGTTTTTACCGATATCCTAAAACAGTATCACACATTCATCCTGGTATATACGGATGGGTCTAAGAAGGCTAATAGAGTAGGATGCTCTGTAGTGTTCCCTTGAGCGACTTACACATATAAACTTGATGGTAGATGCAGCATTTACACCAACGAGTGTTACGCTGTGTTCAAGTCGCTCCAGCATATGAAAGTGATCCGCGATAAGAGGATCATCATATGCTGTGATTCCCTCAGCTGTATTCAGGCTTTAGGAAATATGTAACCAGCAGACGGTCTAGTCCAGGATATCCAGGACACCCTCCTTACCCTGCAGTCTCACGGAAAGGAGGTTTTATTCTGCTGGGTACCTGGCCATGTGGGAATCAGGGGGAACGAGGCAGCCGATGAAGCTGCCCGGTTAGCCTGTGATAAGGTCAGAATCGACTTCACTCCGGTCCCGAAGTCAGACCTTGCCTCGGCGGTTAAAAGAAACGTTTTTGATTTGTGACAGAGGCAGTGGCTGGAAGTCGAGCATAATAATCTCTGGCAGGTCAAACTGACCGTTCAGCTGTGGAGAAGCTCCTTCCAGTGGGCGAGAAGGGATGAAGTTCTCCTTACTCGCCTCCGTATAGGGCACTGTGCTCTGACACATAGCTTTCTTCTCCGCCAGGAGGACCCACCGGAATGTGATGCCTGTGGCATACCTATGACAGTGCGCCACATTTTAATTGATTGTGTATAATTTTTAGACTTGAGGGCAGACGTTGGCTTGGCCAACGATCTGTCCCTCATTTTAAACAATGAGACCAGCAACGTGGCGAGTGTTTTAAAATTTTGTGTTTTGGCCGGTCTAGCGCCTAAAATTTTAGCCAGATCGGCCTAGTTTTAAGATGGATGGGTGGCCTCTTTACAGCCACCCATGCATGTGCATTGTTATTATTTTTGATATTGTTATGTTTCATGTCTCACTGGCCACTATACAGCCAGCGAGATTTGTAGTGTTTTTAATTCTCCTTTTAACATTTTTGGCCCCTTTACAACCATCCAGGTGCTATATGGTTTAAAGTACCGGTGGCTCTTTTAAAGCCACGCGTGATTTTATGATTTATTTTGTTTGCTGTCTGTTTGGCCGACCCCTTTACAGTTGACCATGCAGACAGCATTTTAGTAAATTTAAAGCCACAGTAATAGCTGGTTATTGTTAGGGCACTAATGACCCCGACGTCGACGCGCCGTAAAACACCAATAACAACAACAACTTCAAAACAATTGTTTCCAGATTAATATGAAATTTCTGTACATGAAAATACTGTTACATTCCATTATTCGAGACACTTTATGAGTACCTGTAATTTCTGACATGATAAAAAGTGTTTGATATTGTTTGAAATTAACTAAGAAAAAATTAGAACTTGGAAATGTAAATAAAATTGCTTTCCTTTTTCACTAATAACATGTGGTGGTGGAGGGATACTGTTCATTAAAAGTTTATTGTGTAGAAGCAGTTTATGTTTAAAATGTTTGTGTGATAAATATCATCCAAAAAAATTTAAAATCTTTCTATTTGCTGAAATTTTGGTTAAAATAAATTTTCTAGGCTACAAGCACTGAGTATCAGCAAACCACTGATGAAGGCGGCTGTGAATGATGAACACAAAGGGGACGAACACAAGAAACGTAATATTTCAGCATTTGGTCTTATTCTTGCCTGGAGTGAGACTGGTGAATACAGCCTTCAGCGTGTACATGTCATGTCTGGCCTGGTGTCTCACTCCTGGCAAGAATAAGGCTAACCGCTGAAATATTGCATTTCATGTGTTCATCTCTTTTATGTTCATCGTTCACAGCCGCCTTCATCCGTGGTAAGTGTTGGGTTGTATTTCTCTGTACTTCCTTAGTTTTATTGTCTTAAAACATTTTCCTGCTCATTGTTATTATTATTATTATTATTATTCATTATTGCCCTTGAGGACAGTGTTTGAACTCAAATTATTCATGATTATTCAACTTTTGTTTGTATTTGTCTTCTTCCTCTTCTCTTCCCAAAACCTCTTCATATGCTCACTGTGTTCCTGTTTCCTTTGTTCAGTCCATTTTGTTCCTGTTTTCTTCTGTATTTTAAATTTTGTGTTCATAATTTTGTTCTTGAATTGTCCCCTTTCCTGTGTCATTTCCTTGCTAATCCCTGCGTGATTCAAGTCCTCTTCTATTGGTTTTCCTGAGTGAACCATTTACCACATCAAAGATCCTCTTTGTGAGTCTAGTGCTGTTCATTCGCTGTAAATGTCCATAGAATTGTGATCTACGTCTTCTGATCATGTCTGTCAGTCGATCTGTATGTTCGTATAGTTCTTTCGTTTGTCTTTTCATCCATATACCGTCTTTATATATTGCTCCAAAAATTTTTCTAAGGATTTTGCGTTCAACTTTTTCCGCTTCTGTGATGCCTGTAGCCCCAGTCGTGACTGTTTCTGATGCATATAATACTTTGACAATACCATTGTTTTGTAATGTCTGAGTTTGGCCTTTCTTGATATATTTCATTTGTTATAATATGACCATGTGAGTCTATAAGCCTTCTGAAGCTTTTCTGATCTTTCTGAATTTGATAGCTTGTTAGATCCTACTACTTGTATGTATTCCCCTAGATATTTGAATTTCTCAACTCTTTTTATGTTTCCAAATTTTGTGTATATTGTTTGTACATTGTTGTTTTGTTTCTCCATGTACCGCGTTTTTTCATACGAAATTTGTAGCCCTCTTTTGGTGGCAACTTGATGTAGCTGTTCCAATGCATCTTGTGCTTCCTGCCTATTGTTACTGAGAATTGCCAGGTCATCCGCAAATGCCAGGCATGTTATGATTGTTTTGGTATGTCGTGTTCTTCCTAGCTGTATTCCTTTGACCTGTGTTTACCATTGTTTTATAACTTTGTCCAATACCATTTACTATATATGTTGAATAAAATCGGTGATAATCCATCTCCTTGCCTGACACCCTTACAAATTTTGAATGGTTCTGATGGTTCTCCCATAAATTTCACTTTAGACATGGTATCCATGAGTGTTTGTTGTATCATAGCCCTTGTCTTCTTGTCTATGCCGTATTCTTTCATTACATTAAAGAGCGTCTGTCTGTCTATGGAATCATATGACTTCCTGAAATCCATGTTACTACGGTATTGTTTGTTTGTCTTATGTTCAGGAGTGTTCTCAGATTCCAGATTTATTTGATGCATGATCTTCCTTTTCTAAAGCCTGCCTGGTATTCACCTATTTGTGGATCTACCTGAGGTTCTAGCCTGTTCAGTAGGGCTTTGGAGAGGATTTTATAAATGAGTGGCAGCAAGGAGATACCTCTGTAATTGTTGGGATCCGTCTTGTCACCCTTTTTATGTAACGGATGTATTAGTGCACACTTCCATTCTTGTGGAATTTTCTCTGTGGCCCAAATATTTGTGATAATTTTATGAATTTTCTTTGTGAGATTTTCGTCTCCAAGCTTCCAGAACTCGGCAATAGTGCCATCTTCTCCTGGTGCTCTGTTGTTTTTCAGTTGTTTTATGAACTCCTTTATCTCTTCGAGTGTGGGTGGTGTAGAGTCCGGATTTGGTTTAGTTTCTGTTAGGGTAAATTTTCCCGTTGATTTCTCGCAGTTGATGAGATTTTCAAAGTATTGTGCCAGAATTTTGCAGTTAGCTTTGGTATTCATTTCAAGGGAACCATCTGGCCTTTTGAAACAGAAGTTTGGAGGTTGGTAGCCTGTAATATTTTCTTTGAATGTTCTATAAAAATTTCTTGTGTTATTTCTTTTGAAGTCTTCCTCAATATCTTGTATCCTTTTTCTGTCATATGAATGCTTTTCTTTTCTAATTTCTTTTGAGGTTTGTTTCTGGACTGTGTGAAATTGCTGCCATGTTTCTGTTGTTCTGTTACTATTGAATTTAGTCCATGCCTGAATCCTTCGTTCAATAGCCTCGTCGTACTTCATGTTCCACCATCTGCGTCTGCGTTTTCTAGGAGGCTGTGCCCAACGCATTGCCTTTTGGACTGCGTTTGCGAGGTCTTTCCAATTTTCTGCTGCATTTTGATTAATTTCTTTCATGACTTTTTCTCTGTTTTTCTTCAGATATTCTGGGTCTGGTCTGGTGGATACGGTCTTCTTTGTTGTTTTCCTATTTCTTGGGATTGGCCTGATCTTTACTTGTAACAAGTGATGATCTGATTCAAAGAATCCTTTACGCGTTCTCACATTTAAAAATTTTCTTCTGCTTTTGTTTGATATGGCAATGTGGTCTATCTGAAATTCTCCCCATAAGTAGTCGCGTGAGATCCAAGTCATAAGTTTCCGTCTGAGTTTTTGAAATTGTGTTGACATTATTTTTAGGTCAAAGTTCTGACAGTACTTTATAAGATGTTCTCCATTTTTGTTTGTACAATTATGTGCTGTGTAAGAGCCTGTAAATTCTCTGGTTTTTTTCTCTTTGCCTAACTGCTCGTTGAAGTCCCCTAGTAGAATTTTTGTGTGTGTTTCAGGTATTTTGTTGGCAGTTTCCTCCATATCTTCCCCAAAATTTTCAACTTCTTGCAATAGTGTCAAAAATGCAATGGCAAAATAGAGGGTTGAGGATAAATGGAAGAAGTCTCAACAACTTAAGATTCACTGATGATATAGTTTTACTCTCAAATAGTATGGAAGAGCTAAAAGAACTGATAAATGAACTAGAGGCAGCTTGCAGAGAAGTGGGCCTTAAAATAAACCTGTAAAAAAGCAAAATCATGCAAAACAAATAGGTAGAAAAAGACAGACAAGGTAGACATGAAAGAAGCTGGTATTGAGTCTGTAGAACAGTACATCTATCTTGGCCAACTGATCAACAAGAATGACGACTGAAAATCTGAGATCTACAGGCGCATAAAGCTGGACTAGAGAGCATATGGCAGAAATTCCATAGTTTTTAAATAAAACATGCCAGTACATCTTAAAAAACAGGTATTTGAACAATGTGTACTACTGGTCCTCACATATGCCTGCCAGACTTGGACCCTAAATAGTCACATGAAGCAAAAACTGAGAACTGCCCAGCTAAGTATGGAAAGAGCAATGCAGGGGTTTACAAGTAGAAACAGGAAAAGAGCTGTCTACATTCTTCGTTCGATAACCAAAGTGACAGACATCTTAGAACGAGTCACAACCAAAAAATGGCAATGGGCTGGTCATATTGCTTGGAAAAGAGATGACAGATGGACTATCGGAGTTCTGGATTGGGCACCAAGGAACCTGAAGAGAGCAAGAGGAAGATCCCTGGATCATTGGGATAAGGACATAACAAAAAGTAACAGGTGTGAACTGGAAGACAGTTGCTCAAGATCGATCAGCCTGGAAGGTATTAGAACAAAATTATGTAGCATTAAATTGTAAAATATAGCTCATCTGGCTTAAAGAGGCTGCATCCTGAAACAAGGATTGATAAAGTTATAAAAATAAATAAAGTAAATATATCCTTGGGCTGGGATCTAACCTTAGATGCGAGGACCGTTTCATTGCAACCGGATCGAACTTGAGTCAATCCTCCAAACACTGGGCGATGCTGCCATGCATATGACAGAAGAAACAGTCTCGCAAACGTGAACTCGCAATTAGGATATCTGCGAAAATACTTGGAACATCCGCCCTGTGCGGGTCAGCCCACTGTCACAAGGTTAACACCTTTATGTCCTCCACTCGAGTGAGCCCTACTGTTCCTCCACCTAACGGCACAGCGGGTTTGAGGGCAGAGGGGTAACTGCATTCTTCGTGTGTCCTTGGGTGGCTACTACCTGCCTGATAGACAGATGCAGGCTTTCAAACCGATCGCAACCTTTCATGGCTGCCACTTAATGTAATGTGTGTCTTTACAGTACAGTTTTGAACTTATAATTTTGTATTCTTAAAACCTTTCCATATGTTTAACTATAATTACATTTTTGTTTGGTTGGATTATATTACGTTATAAAAGGTTGTGGAATAAATAAACATTGACTCATTCCTAATATGTGATATTCATTGTGCCAGGATTAAAAACTGTGATTAGTTGCAAGTATTGCAAACATTTCAGTCTATCTCGAAATTATAAATCAGGGTTGCTTAATGGCCTTTGTTTTTTGACATAATGTTAAAGAGTATTCAGTTTCTTGCAACAAGACATTAAAGACTTTGGTTGGCCATTGAAGTTATAAATGTTTACATTTATCGAAACTAAATGTGGTGCAAAAGCATTAAATTTCAAAATTTTCAATTTTTCTGAATGTTTTACAAAGTCTAAAATTGTTGCCAAGTTTTCTGGAGACTAAGTGCTTCTCCTGTCATCCTTGCATGAATATGACTAAGTTTAGCCACGAAATTTCTATACAAGGAACAGATGCACGATGTTAAATTACACTACACAATTCCTTAACAGTTGCATCATCTCTTAAGTTTCTATAGCCTCTTACCCACATAATTTTAAAACAAAATGATGCAGTCATCTTTTAATTTACAAGTAGGGGGAAAAGTATATTCTGTCATCACTTTGCCGTACTCTTGGAGTATTGGGTACATATGCAAGCACCATTAAATTGGATTCATAAAATTAAGGATTTTGTTCTCTTTTTAATAAAATTTAAAAACTTTGTAATGTATCGGTTACAAACGCTACTAGCATGGTTGAAGTTCTTCTAGCAGTGAAACACTTTCAGTTTTTGACTTTTCAGTATTTTAACTATTGCTGTAAGTTTACTTGAAGTAATTATGATTTTACTGCTCTTTTTCTAATCATAATGTGGCACTTTAAAAACTTGCATGCTTCTGGGTTTTTGAGACTGTGAATAGAACTTTAGTTATTATTATGTGGCTTCAATTGAATGTCATTGAATTATGATGAAAATGCTGCTTTTGCAAAAAATATTTCTCAGTAATTGTTATTTTAAGTAGCCTTCCTAGTCTCATAACTTGCAATAAATTTTAGATCATAAAATTGGTAGATATTCATTGTATGCCAACACAAATAGACTGCTGTAATTGGCTGCATGGTATTGGACACAGGAATATTGATGTGCATAAATGAAATGAAACACTCTTTTTGAGGCATCTGTTTTATCTTTCTCAAGTAACATCAGTTGTAATTTTAAGACAATCTTAAAAGATTTTGTCTTGTGAAGTATTTTATGTCATTATACAAAAATTATTTTTTAGGATCAAGTTTACTTTGAGATGCAGTGGATGAATTATTGTTCATGTGTTAGTCCAGTTTGAGTTCTTAGTGATTTTTTAGGATGAAATTGTTATAATTTATGCTACACATACTAGGAATCTTGATGTAGACAATGTTAGTACTGCTTGAAATGTAATTTGAAATTAATTTCACGTTTTTAGGTGTGATTGCAATGTTTGATTGTGTAGTGACAATATTAGTTATTGTGGTTTCATTTAAATTCAGCCTGCCCTGGAATGTTCTTATAGAATAAGGCAGGAGGAATTTATTTCTTAGTAACTAGTACTAATAATTTCACGAGCACAATGTTGGTGACGACATATATCATAAACTACTCCCATTTTTAAATCCATTTTATGTGCACTGTCATAAGTTTTCTAGATTGCCTTTTTTAACTAATGTATTTCTGGTGTTGCTTACTTTTTTAACTCTGAATTTATTTCTTTACAGAGATGAGCAAAACATGCAACACAATATAAGAGCAGGAATATTGTGTGTCGTCTTCTTCTTCCTCATCATCTCTGTTTTGGCATTTCCTAATGGACCATTTACAAGACCTCACCCTGCCCTATGGCGAATGGTGTTTGGGATGAGTGTATTGTATCTGCTCACATTATTGTTTATGTTGTTCCAAAGTTATGGCACTGTCAAATCAATAATTTTGTGGATTGACCCATCTTTAGAAAATTTCCATATAGATATGGATAAGGTGAGTTATTCCTTTTTGTTAACAGTGACTAAATGCACAAAGCTAAAACGATTTGCATATATGTACTTATATTTTGCTTTCTTTGTTAGCAGTTGTGTAGAGAAGTCATAGTAGTATTTTTGATGAGATTCAATGTAAGGAATCTTTGAACTATTCTGAGTATATTCTGCATCTTTTCCTAGTATGTGGCATTTTATTTTCACTGTGATAAAAAGTCTGATGTATGAATTTTCACAGGATGATTTAAAATACCATGTTTTCATCTTACCAGATTTTAACATGTAATTTAGGGACCTTAAGGACCAGAAGCTTTTACACACCCTTTCCATGTTGCTACTGTTTTAACAGAGTAGGATGTGCAGTCTGTTTTGATCAGGCAGCATTTACTCAGATATAACAAAGGTTTTTCTTAAGAATTTGACAGTCCTTCTTGAAAACTGCCTTAAAACTAAAATCTGACTACCACATCAGCCTTTCTTTTTTTAAAAAAATTATCTAATTGTTACAGTCATCTGGGAGAGAGATTTAATATAAATTAAAATTACACTTTTTTTCTGTCATCAGTCTTTCAACTGGTTTGATGGAATCATCCATCCCTTCCTCTCTTGTGCTAACCTCTTCATCTCTACATACCCCTTACAACCTACATCCACAATTATCTGCTTCATATATTCTACTCTCTCTCTTCCTCTACAGTTCTTACCTTTGTCTAACAAATTAACTAATCCAGCATGTCTCAAAATATGACCTACCAGCCTGTCTCTTCATTCTATAAGCTTCTTCCTCAAACTTCTTTCCTCATCCATCATTTCCAAAACTTTTTCATTTTGTACTTTGTCTGTCCATTTAATTTTCAGCATTCTTCTGTAAAACCACATTTCAAATGCTTCAATTTCCTTTCTTTCTGGTATTCCAAAAGTCCATGCTTCGCTACCATAAAGTGCTGTGCTCCACACAAAAAGTTTTAAAAAGTTCATTATAAGCCCTAGATCAATATTTGAAACTAAAAGATTTATCTTTTTCATGAAGACTCTTTTTGCTAGGGCTATTCTGCTTTTAACATCATTAATGCTTCGGCCATCCCTTGTAAATTTGTTTCCCAAGTAGCAGAATTCACTTACTTCTCCAAATGCATTCGATCCTATTTTTATATTTAATCTACTGTGATTGGTATCATTTCTGCTACATTTCATCACTTTTGTTTGCTTTGATTTATATTCAGTCCATTCAGCAAGTTCGAAATATCCTCAGCCTCTTCAGCTAACAAGACAATGTCATCAGCAAATGGTAGCATACAGATTTTTTCTCCTTGAACACTTACGCCAAATTTTTCTTTTTCTTCCTTTATTGCTTCCTCTACATACAAGTTGAATATTAACGGGGATAGACTACAACCTAGCCTCACACCCTTTTTAACTGATGCATGTTTCTCATGATTCTCTACCTTTATTATAGCCACTTGATTCTTATATAGTTTATAAAGTATTCTTCTATCTCGATATTTTAGACCCGACTTCTTTAAAATTTTGAATCTTGTGCCACCTAACATTATCAAAAGCTTTTTCTAAATCAACAAACGCCATAAAAGTAGCTTTGTTTTTCTTGATCGGCCCTTCAAGTATTAATCTCAAAGCCAGAATTACTTCCCTTGTACCGTGGCTTCTCCTAAACCCAAACTGATCTTCACCTACTATCTCTTCTACTACCTTTCCCATTCTTCCGTAAATTATTCTGGTCAGTAATTTTGAAGCATGGGATGTTAGACTAATGGTGGGATAAGGGAGCGTGCACAACCTATGTGGCTCGGTCCAGGGGGAGGTGGGGAGGGATTGGCTAGAAGTCTTCGCTGGACTACATGGGGGGAGGGGGGAAGGGATTTCCGAGCCAGGCCAAGTAGCTTTCTTTTCATAACATATTTCGCAGTTAAAATGAGGTACAGAACACACAACAGCATGTGAATATTTATTTCCCTCGGTTAACTATCTCTTTATATAATTTACAATAGTGTGACACGAGAAAACAGTACAAACTGTCTTCTGGAATCAAAAAGGAAAAAGCTAAAGCTACGTGCTATGGAGGGGGGAAGGGGGGGGGGTAGTAGAGGCAAAAGCCACTTAGGGCAACGTGGGGTTCACAGGAGGTCAAAATGAAGCTACATGGTTTATGGATGCTCACTAATTCTCACATTTGTCGGCTTGTGCTTTCTTTGGAAGTGTGAAGATGATATTTTTATTAAAATCACTTGAAATTTCTGCTGTTTCATAACTTTTTGATTTCAGGTTGAATAATCTTTTGATTCTGTCTTCTGCTAGGGATTTAATAAGTTCTGCAGGGATCTGATCAATTCCAACTGCCTTATTTGCTTTCAAGTCATTCAGAACTCTATCAAATTCTGTTCTCAAAACAGGATCTCCTAAGTCATCAATGTCGATGTCACCTTACTTCTCGATTACGCTATTGTTCAAGTCGTTCTCATCAAACAGTTCTTCAATGTATTCCTTCCACCAGTTAGATCTAAGAGGTTTCCATTGGCAGCTTTAATTTTTTCACCTATTTTCTTCATTTCTCCAAAATTTTGTTTGATCTTCCTATATACAAGATCTACTTTACCTATCAGTATTTCCTTTTCTGCTTCATCACACTTTACTTGTAACCATTTTTCTTTTTCTTTCTTTTTTTGCATTGCCGGTATATTTGATTTTTAAATTGCCTGTATTGCTCTCTTCCTGCATCATCCTGAGCATTTTTGTACCTTCTCCTCTGATCCATAAGCTCCAAAATTTCTCCTGTGCTCCATGGTTTTCAGGCGGCTTGTTCCTTAAAGCCTAATGTTTCTTTAGCAGCTTTCATTATTTCTCTCTTCAATGCATTCCATTCATCCTTGATTGAGCTCCTTTCAGAGTTACTTTTAGACCTAAGCCTACCATTTCTGCAAATTTTCCTCTCATGTTAGATTGTTTCAGTTTATTCACTTCCAGTCATTTCTGCTTATATTGCTTTCTTATTTGAATTTCAGCCTGCACTTCATTACTACCAAATTATGGTTGGTGACTGTATCTGCTCCTGGGTACGTTTTACAGTCTAGAATTTGATTCCTGAATCTCTGTTTGACCATGATATAATCTATCTGATATCTGCCTGTATCCCCTGGACATTTCCTTCTTCCATGGTTCTTAAACAGCATGTTTGCCACAACTAGCTTATATCTTTGACAAAATTCTAACAAACCTGCTTCCTTACTTATTTCTTTCTTTTAGATTTTCCTCCCCCTTCACATATCGATTAATTCTTCAGTTTTGGCATAAATTTCATTAAGTGGTAAGAAAAGAAGAGAAAAATGGAAATGGGTATCTTCCTTAAGGAATGGAAAATGCAAGTTTTACAAGGGCTTAAAGCAATTACTGAAAAAAAACCAGTAAATAGTGGTACTTATGAAACAAAAATAGCCAGAAGATTAGTCGTAGCTGTTTGGAAAAGGCTCTATGAATAATATGAAAAGTTTTGAAGAGATAAATGACATTTTTTAAATCTATGATCTGTTTTATAAGTATAAATGTAGCAAAATATTTTTTGATAACATTGTTAAAATGGTATTAAAGAAGTTACTGTATCAACTTTTGAAAGTAATCCAGCACATGGTGGTTTCAAAGAAGTCTTATCACAGGTGATATAGTCGTTGATCTCTTAGCAGCTTCCAATGCCATTAGTCACTGTTTATTGATGGGAAAACTTTACAGCATCTTCAATGATCATCATCTCATATGCACGAAGAAGAGAGATGTTTCTTTATGGAATTTCAGGGGCAGAAAAGTAGATGCAGATCACAGAAAATTGTCTTATCGAAAGATAATGCATCATTGCTGTTCATTACATATACAAGTGATCAGCCAATAAGTGAATAGTGTGAAGATGACTGCAACCACTGCCTCAGATGATATATTTCATGGAGAAAAATAGAAACTATCCAGAGCTCTGGAAAAGTTGACCATCTTCAATAAAGGGAAACCAGCTGAAGAAAAAATCCAGCTATTTTCATACCAAGAAAAAGCAGACAGAACTTTACAGATCCCACAGGCAAGAATCCAACAGAAACACACAAAATAGGCAAATGTTACCCTTAAGAAGCAATGTTTGAACAGCAATCAAAACTTCATTGTAAGAAACAATATTGTTTTTAGCTTATTTTAGGATAACATTCATGTATTATAAGGACCTTGGCCTTTTTTTACAATTTGCTATACTTGCCCATTGTGGCATTACTCTATTTACAAATAATAGATGTGGCTCTCAGTAAGACTTTATTGTCATCATTTGTTTTTATTCAGTCTACTCTCTTTAAGAAGTTGTACTGCCTTTCTGGCATAGTATCTCCTGACACCCGACCCTGTAATCCAGGACAGGGCAACCCACGGCATCAACACCTCAAGCCCATCCTGTACACGTATGGCTGTAAGTTGGTATGAGCTCATGTTAAGGCAAGGAAATGATTCATAGGAACAAGTCGAAAACTTGCTGAGTCAATAAATCAAGCAAGATTTCAGTGATTTATATTGTGGGGAGTGGAAAGGAATCCACTTGCAACTAAATTATGTACATAAACATACCAAAAATTTCAGTGTTTCAGCTAACATAAATAGTCGAGTATAATATCACATTTCATCCACATGGAGCAGCAATGTTTTTGATACCTTTGAAAAAAAATCCTGTGTTTTTTAGAAGGTGGTGTCCAGTGAAAGTCCTTTTAATATGTTTGTTCATTTGATCCTATCTCCTGACAAGATGTGTTTGAAGATTGTTGATATGTATTCCTGAAATATCAATCTACCTTTTCCTTGTAAAAGTAATTTTTAATTTTAGTACCATAATTGTACTGTTTCAAATAGAACAGAATTAGCAATAAATGATGCCAAAAACTTTGCCTGATACAAAGATGCATAAATTTGCTGAATTACTGTGAGCTACAGTTTATATTAATTTGAAGTTTTGATTTTTTAAATAATTTATTTATGTATCTCGTGCACGTTACAATCTTACATGGTATGTGATTCAGTGCTGACAATGACACCATCTGACATGGTAAAAAATATATGTTGATGGACATTCACGTCTGGATTAGTGGTTTATTCCAATGGTTTTCATTTATAAAATATTCATTTTCCACCATAAAAAATCATGTTACCATTCCTTGTCAATAAAAACATTGTTTGAAGCCTTTTCAGAACAGGTATGCTTTTTTATTTTATTTCATAATCATTTTCATAATTATATTTTAATTAAATACTTGACAAATGGAAGGGCATTTAGTTTTTAAACAACCCATTATGCTAAATTTTATTTCACAAAATTATGATGATTAAAGAAAATGAAAAGCATACTTGTTTAGTTTATAAATACTTCTTTTTTTTTTTTTAACTTGTAAACACACTAAAAGGAATTATATTTACTGGAAAGAAATAGAAACATAATGGGTTATTTACAAAGAAATAAATTTTTAAATATACAGAAAAGTTAATTCATGACATAAAACTCTGAAAACATGATGAAATAAAATAAATAAATCCTTACCTGTTTGGAAACACACTGATCTCAAAACTTCTCCTAAGAAGAGGAGAACAACAGCTAGAAAAGATAATTGGAGGTTATTAAGCTGGTTTTATGAAAGAACCTTGAAACAGTTGATAGAACACAGGGTCTTGAAGAACAAGGAGATAATGGTAATGTTTGTGTACATCAAGAAAGCCTATGGCTCCATTGAAAGACTGACAAAGGGGAAGATTCTGAGGAATAGAGTGAAGACAGAATCATACGAAAGTTGGTGACGAACACAAAGGTAAGACAGAGATTTCGAGGAGCAATTTCAGAGATATTTGAGATCTAGACAGAGATATGTATTGTCCTCAATCTTATTCAACATAGTAATAAACAAAATTATCAGACAGAGAACAACAAAAGTCAAAATGAAGATTCTGAGGACATGTGGGGGCAAAAAGGACAACATGGCACAGGTGCATTGCTTAGCCACTGCAGATGACATAGTGATAGTAAGAAAATGGAAGAAGATGCAAAGAAGTAATAACTTGAGGGTAGGGATGAAGATTTATTTTTAGAAGATAAATAAAAAGAACACCCCTCGAGATTGGGAAACACTGGAAGGCACTGTGCAAAAGGTAGGGGAGTATACATAATAGGAAGAAACAGAATCACTGAGGGGATCAAAAAGGAGGTGAAGA
Source organism: Vandiemenella viatica (assembly GCA_031002005.1). Lineage (NCBI taxonomy): Eukaryota > Metazoa > Arthropoda > Insecta > Orthoptera > Morabidae > Vandiemenella > Vandiemenella viatica. The sequence goes on along the minus strand of JARYHS010008075.1, from coordinate 115,211,547 downwards.
AGATTGAGGACAGCCTACTTCACCACTAGGGAAGTGGACAATAAAAAGAAAATATCTATGGACACCTAAGTCAGACACTATAAGGCAACAGTGAGGAATGTGGAATTGTATGTGGCAGAGATGACAACACTGGAATGAGTCGACACAGGACAACTGGAAAAAGAAGAGAGCAAAATCCTTATGAAGGTACTGGGTCCAAAATGAGAAAGAAGTGACTAAGTCTCAAAGGAAGAGTTATACTTGACCATGAGGAAAAAAAACCAAACCCATGTAGGGGCTACCCATGGTTCTTTGGAATTCCCAACAAAAGAAGCAGCAAAAGAAAAATGTATTTTGTTTAAAATAATATTTTATGAAATAAAAGTATATGTAAATGAAGATAAAATGGAATATTAAATAATGCACAATGATTACTTAAAAAAAAAGTTTTTGAACCGGAGCCTGTGATTTTCAAAACAAACTTTCCATACTGCACCATATTGAATTGTTCACAATATCTCTAGTATTTAATTAGCATGGGCAATTTTTTGCATGTGAATATCTCAGAAATGACTGTAACATTGGCTTATGGAGTACTTAAAAGATCAATAATGCAACTAAGGAAAATGGAAGCAGCTTCTAGGCGATATAAATAAGAAAAGAAAGGGAAATTAACCCACCACATACCAAAGTGGATGGATGCGATGAGAGGGAACACTTATGCTGACAAACAACTACACAATATTTCGGCATCTGCCTTGTTCACAAGTAGAAAAACGGGCCATTAGGCTCGGTACGTGTGTACACAACGAACGTTACCTAATTGTGTAGTTGTTTGTCATAATAAGTGTTCCCTCTCATTGCATCCTCCACTTGGTATGTGGTGGGTTAATTTCCCTTTCTTTTCTTATTTATATCATTTAAAAGATCAATATTTATTCTTATGAGAATTACTGCTATAGTTTCTATGTGTGTTGTGTTGCTAGCTATGGGAGCAGATTGATTTAGCAACTGATAATCGTAGAGCTTCTCCATTGTACAGAATTCGTGATAAAAGACAGTTTAATCTTTGACTACATCCAACTTGTGTAGACAACATTTACTCACAGCTGGGCAGAAAACTGCTAATACGTTAATTGTTAATTAAAGAATTTAACAAAATTGCAAAAATGTAATTTTTAAGTTAACCTAAAAATCATTAACTTTAGTCTGTTACATTGATTGTTGACACCATTTCATTTGTTTGGATTGTGTGCCATGGCTTGCTGGTACGTTTGGTGAGTCGAATAATGAACAAATTAGATATTGCGAACGCAAGTGTGATGCATATATAACTGTTATGCTAGGAACTGCATTGGTGTGAGCAGGAACGGCGGAGCTGTGGAGGGTTGGTATTTTACATCTACAAATTGGCACTCACTACACTTTTCAAACTCGATCAGTGACTGATTTTGATATTTTTATAACTTAACTTTTTATTAGTGCCCCTTTTTAGTTTGTGTTGGTTTGGAGTTTGTTATTGTAATAAATTGATATTCATTACATGATTACATCATGGAAATTAAAGATCTAGAATCTGTTAGCAAAATCAGCAACACTAGCAATAGAAACGAGAAGATCAAATATCCTTGGACTTATTTATGCGATTATATTGCATTTAAATCAAGATTTGAAACAATTCATTTATGAATTCAAACTGTGTTTGCCTAAACTTTCTTCACTCAAGGCTCACATTTCTAGGTTTAATGATGTTAATCAACACCTGAAGAGGATGCATACATCCAAATATTTACTGTTTGAAGAAAAACATGGTCAACTCATGGGATAAGGAAAAACAATTCAAAGCCTTCTTCAAGTGCTGTGGATTCTGGTGTAGATAGCAGTAAAAGCATTGTTTTTAGTTTTTTTAATATATATATTTCCATCTGCTAATAAAAGATTACTTCAACAAATCCTTGTTGAACCTTTTGGCATCATAGTTTCTGACAGTGGTATATCTCATGCTGGTATGGATCAATGCATCATACACCTTTTCATTGCCACCATGATTCCACTGCATGTTATAGGGTCAGATACATCTGAGCAGCTGATTAAACGTTGAACCCCAGTAAGAACTCAATTTCCAGATGGAAAATGAGTAGACTTATTGTTGACGGTTAAGTTTTAACTGATAACTGTAATTTGCATTAAATTTGCAAAAATGTAATGCTTTAATGACCATCAAGGTTAACTTTTTAATTAGTGGTTTAATCATTAACAAAGTTAACTTTAGGATTAAATGTGTTCAGCTTTGCATTTATTCCACCACAAGTAGTAAACAATCATGAATGTAAGGATTTGAAGTCTTGCCTATTATTACCTATTCAGAAAAAAACATTTGGTTTGTTGCCATTGAAGAAACTCTTGAAGCACTGTTTTATGATGTATACTAATGTATATTCAGAATTTATAATATATAAAAAAGAAAACAGAAGAAAACTACCCTTTAATCGATGTTTCCATTTTATAGCTTTCCCATTAACCGAAAGCATTACAAAAATTTGCTGTATATTACACCTTTCGCTTATAATACATATTGATAGGCTTTTTTGTCAAAAAAGGTATTTCAAAACAGAACTATTTGAGGTCTGTTCAAAAAGTATCCAATCTATGCATGTATATATACATATATATATATTTATTAAAAAAAACTTAATTTCTTCTAATATAGTTTCCTGACAATCATACCCACTTCAACAAATAATCTATCCTATTTTTACCATATTTCTGGATTGCGTCATTGGGAGTAGCGAACAGTTTGGCCCTGTAAATCCACATAATGTCTTCTGATGACTCAAATCAATCTCTTTCAATGGCCTTTTCAGTTTTTTTAAAAAAAATTTATTTATTTTTTGCTGTCATCACTCTCTTGATTGCTATCTTACTATCACTTCCTTTACTGCTTCTTCTACATACAAGTTGAATACTAATGGGGACAGACTACAACCTTGTCTCACACCCTTTTTAACTGACACGTGTCTCTCATGATCCTCTACTTTTATTATTTTGAACATCTTGTCCAGCCTAACATTATCAAAAGCTTTTTCTAAATCAACAAACACCATAAAAGTATCTTTTTTTGCTTGATCCGCCTTTCAAGTATTAATCTTAAGGTCAGAATCGCTTCTCTTGCACCGTGGTTTTTCCTAAACTCAAACTGATCTTCATCTACTATCCCCTCTGCTGCTCTTTCCATTCTTCTGTAATTTTGAAGCATGTGTTGTTAGACTTATAATGCGATAGTTCTCACGTCTGTCAGCTTGAGCTTTCTTCAGAAATGTGTAGATGATACTTGTATTAAAATCAGTTGGAATCTCTCCTTTTTCATAACTTTGTGGTATAAGTTTGAATAATCTTTGGATTCCTTCTTCTCCTAGGTATTTCAGAAGTTCTGCAGGAATTTCATCAATTCCAACTCATTATTTGATTTCAAATGTTTCAAAGTTCTATCAAATTCTGTCTTCAGAACAGGAACAATTTCGACATCAACTTCTTTTTCCAATACACTGTTGTTCAAGTCATCTCCATCATATTGTTTCTATATGTGGTGGGATTCAAAAGGACAGTTTTATTGAGCAAATCGGTACAACTGACTAATAATCTTCAAAATAGGCACCTCCTGCAACACTTTAGTATGCGGCTTTTCCATGACTCGAAAGTGTCCACGTAGGTCTGTTCTGGAAGGCTGCAAGGGCTGCCTTGACATTTGCTTGGATGTCCTCGATTGAGTGGAAGCATTTTCCTATCAGTGCGAAAACAAGAAGTCAGGAGGTGACAATTCTGGACTGTAGGGAGGCTGGGGACCACCGAAACGTTCACCTGAGCCAGGTAGGTGTTCACGATGAAGTCAGTGTGGCTTGGCACGTTATCGTGGTAAAGCTTCCAGCTGTCCTTGATGTTCTTTCGCTTGCGCGTGACACTTCTTTTCAACCTTTTCAGGACTTCCAAGTAGTAAGCAGCATTCACGGTCACTCCGGGTGGAACAAACTTGTAGTGGACGATCCCCTTCACTTCAAAGAAGGTGATGAGCATGGTCTTCGATTTGCTCATCTGCACTTTCTTGGGATGGGGTGAGTTTGAGGTGTGCCACTCAGGGCTTTGGCATTTAATCTCTTGGTCATATTGGAAAGTTTCATCGCTGGTTATCACTTTTTCAAGAATGCCAGGATCGTCTTTGCACATTTGTAACAGTTCTTAACATTCAAGCACTCTGTTGTTTTTTTGCTCTTCAGTCAAAACTTTCGGCACGAGATTGGCGCATATTTTCTGCATGTGCAAGTGTTTGGTAAAAATGCATTGCACCATTGCCTCTGATAAGTCTGGGTTCTCTGCTACTTGGTAGATACTTAAATGTCGATCCGTGTTAAAAAAAATCGCTGCACGTTAAAGTTAGTACAGGCTGACGACGGGCGTCCATATTGTGGTTCATTGGTCACCTCTCCCGCCACTCCCTGAAAGCCTTGTGCCACTTTTTCACTTGAGATCCAAATGCTTGGAGGCAACTGAGCTCCATTGCGTTCTGATGCCAACACCTTCCACCACCACCACCACCACCACCACCACCACCACCACCTCTGCTGCTGGAATGTGGAGCGCTTGGCGATGTACGCTCATGTCATAATAAAATCTAGTGAAAGGTTGTTTAAAGTCTACCCCAGTTGATAGGCTTTACCAGCTTTTGGGCATTGCACCACCCAGTATCCGGAGAGAAGTGGCTGCGAACAAGGAGAGGACCAAAGTAGAATGGGAAAGAGCTCATCCACTGCACGGCCATATACCACCAGCCCAGAGACTCAAATCCAGGAAAAGCTTTCTCAGAACATCACGGGAACTAATTGGGTCACCTGAAATGGCAAGAGTACAGTTATAGAAAATGAGGGTTCCCAACATCTCGGGACCACTGACAGTTGCAGAGTGCTTGCCACCTGGCCATGAAGAAGACTGGAACGTCTGGCGGTCCTTAAACCGATTGCGAACAGGAGTGGGCAGGTCCAAGGAAAATCTAATGAGATGGGGTTATACTGATACTACCAGTATTAAGTGCGAATGTGGTGAAGACCAAACTATGAATCATATGCTCGAGTGCCCTATGTGCCCATCATCCTGCAACAACAAAGACCTGTTTCAAGCAACACACAATGCGATTGAGGTTGCGAAGTACTGGGCTAAGTGTGTTTAAAGTTGTTGATTTGCACAATGTATTTAACTGTATTTTGATGTTTTTGATACGAGAATAATAATAATAAAATGAGGCTAATTACTTTTGAATCCCAGCATGTATTACTTCCATCGGTTAACTCTAGCTTCTGAATTTAGAAGATGTTTCCCATTGAAAGCTTGAATATTTATACCTCTTTTCTTCATTTCCCAAAAATTCTATTTGATCTTCCTACTTTACCTATGACCATTTCCTTTTCCACTTCTTCACACTTTTCTAGCAGCCATCTTTCTTTCACATTTGCATTTCCTGTTTATTTGGTTTTTAAATTGTCTGTGTTGCTCTCTTCCTGCTTCATCCTAAGCATTTTTGTGCCTTCCCCTCCGATCCATCAACTCCAAAGTTTCTTCTGTGAGCCAAGGTTTTCAGACAGCTAGTTCCCTAAAGCTTAATGTTTCTTTACCAGCATTCATTATTTTGGTCTTTAACACATTCCATTCATACTCAATACAGCTCCTTTCAGAGTTCCCTGTTAGACCCACATCTACCATTTCTGCAACCTTTTCTCTCATGATAGATTGTTTCAGTTTAAGGCCCGGATACACTAGGGGACAAATCTGACGCGCAACACTGAGTCTGGGTGGCGCTGCAACGTTCCCCGCTGTTCCACAATGTTGTGGCAACAATTTGCGCGACATCTACGTGCCGCGCGGCATGTTGTGTGTTGCCGCTTCCAGAGCGAAAACATCGCGTCAGTCCCGCGACATTTGTACCCGAGTGCAGTCGTGTGCGCAGCTTGTCATGTCGGTGCTGCCGGAAAACGAAATGGTGCTTCAACTAATCGAGCTGTACTACAATTATGAGTTGTTGTGGGACACTTCAAACCGTGATTATCTGATTCTACTGGTACAGTGCTAAAATAGTTGTTATATGCTAGGGTGTTTTTTTTTCTATCTCATAATTATGTTTAAAAATTATTCTGCCAGGAAACACTTCCTTGTTCATTTACAAAATATGCAGCAAAATTGTTTCTTATTTCCATAACAGATTCAGAATAACGTCTTCCTCTAGCATCAACATATTATGACATCCAATTTCTCTGCACCATGATCCTTCCACAATTTCGTGATCGATATTTTCAGAATCAAAGGTTCGATGTGGAGTGTACAGTGATCTGGACTGGCTATTGCGCATTAAAAAAATTATGTATGTTTACACACGCCATTACAAGTACGTCAGCATTTGCAGGCTGGAGGGCTATTGGTGAACGGAATATACGAAATACGACACATACGATTGCAAACACATTTTCTACAACTCTTCTTGCTCTTGATAGTCTGTAGTTGAAAATGCGCTTTGTAGTACCCACGTCGTGATTGCGTCATTATATGTTCGGTCAATGCAAAAGCACTGTCTCCTACCAACACGAAAGGCATATTTGGTCCAGCTTATCATGCTGGCTCTGGATCTGGTCACTTAAGTTGATTAGCAGCCAGAGCTATATTAAAAAGCAGTTTCTTTGAACACTCCACTGTCGGAAGATTTTCCTTTTACATCACAACTTGCATAAATAAAATTATAACCGGCATACACAATAGCCAATAGGACAATACTAAATTTTTCGTTGTAGTTATAATAGTCACTGCCGGAATTGGAAGGAGCCTGAATCAAAACGTGTTTCCCATCAATAGATCCAAGGCAATGTGTGGAATTTCCAAAATATTTCATAATCACAAGCCTTTTCCTTCAATTCATTTGCAGTAGCTGGATCCTGAAACAGCATAAATAATTTTTAATATAATAGTTTGTAAGGAAACATATAAATTTTAAGTTTCCTTCCTCTACGCAAGAATATATTATCTAAGAATGTATACTGATTTTGTGGACGCCTGTCAGCTGTCTAGGATCGCAGCTGAGAGGCGGCAGGAAGTAACGCCTAGGTGTGACAGGGTGAGAGGCCGGGACACCCTCGCGAGGGGCGGAAATTAGGCGACTGGCAATTTAAAACTAGTTAAAAGCACGGCTTTGTGGTGGCTCGCGAAGTTTTGTCATAAAAAAATATTGAATACAATATTAAATAAAATCATGAGAATTTTAATATTTAAACCTCAAGAACTATCATCAAAATCCCTGTTTTTAGTTTGTCGAAAAAACTTGGCACATTTATAATAAGAAGCAACCTTTAAATATTTAAAACATAAATTTATTTAATTTGTTTTTAATCAGATACAAAATTTCTCATTCGAGTCTCTTTCTTTTTTCTACGTCTTAAAATACTTGATTTTTTTTTAATGTTAATAATTCTGTTATATGCGTATCGAACACACGTCCTGCGAAACTGAACTACTTGATATAAGTATGTACGCAGCACTAACCAACGCAGTCTCCTCGGGCAACATTTCTGCAACAACTGACTAGTGTGTCTGCTAAATGTTCCGCGGCAGTGTTCCCGGGTGTTGTCCAGCGACATGCCGCGCGGCATGTTGCGCGGCATGTCGCTCCATTTGTCCCCTAGTGTATCCAAGGCTTTATTCACTTCTAGTCTGTTCTGCTTGTATTGCTTCTTTATTTTCCTGAATTTCGGTCTGCACTTCAGAACTATCAGATTATGGCAACATATGCTTTACAGCCTAGAAGTTGATTCCTGAATCTCTGTTTGACCATGATAAAATCTGGTTGATATCTGTCTGTATCCCCTGGACATTTCCAGGTGCATATCCTTCTTGCATGATTCTTAAATAGTGTGTTTGCCACGTCTAGTTTGTATCTTTTGCAAATTCTAACAGTATGCTTCCTCGTTCATTTCTTTCTCCTAAACGAAAACTTCCTACAGTATTCCCCACTTTTCTTTCTTGCACTACCGCATTCCAGTCACCGATGATTATTAGTTTTTTCTTCCCCTTCACATATTGGATTAATTATTCAATTTCACTGTATATTTTCTCTATTTCTTCAACATCTTCCTGTGACGTGGCACGTACACTTGTACTAACGTGGTTGGGGTGAGCTTAGTTTCTAACCTCATCAAAATAATCCTTTCACTAAACTGTTCATAATAGCTCACCCATTTCCCTAGTGTCTTATTCACTTCAAACTGTACACCAGTGACTCCATTGATAGCCTGTGTTCTCCAGATCTGAAATCCTGTTAATATTTCCATTTAATCTTGCTAATCTCAACAACATCTAACTTCAGTCGTTCCATTTTCCTTTTTAAGATATATATGCATAGGGAACTGTATAAAAGGAAAGAAGACTAGGTGAATAATATCTACACTAATATTATAAATGCAAAAGTAACTCTGTGTCTCTTTTTTTCTGTTTGTTACATTTTCAGGGCTAAACGGCTAATCTTATCATAAACAAGGAGATGCTATTTGCCTTTAGGTAGGACATAGGATACTATTTTCTGTATAGATAATACATAATGTCATGGAATTATGAAAAATCAACTGAACTTTGAAAGACAGACATATAGCATGTATACATCTCTCTGATGATTAACAGCAGAGTGGGCTGGTAGTGCAGTGGATAAGGTGCTTGGTTTCTAAAGTTTACCGTGTGGTCTGTGGTTCTAATCCTGCTGGGAGTAAAAATTTGTAAGAATTGTTTTACATCGTATAAGCCAAAGCTGGATGTTCCATCCTAATGATTCCACGTTAAACTGTAGGTCTCATAAATTCACAGGTGGAATGTGTAGCAAATTGTAGGCGGTCAAACAGTGTCATAAGCATTTATTTATGCTATACTGATCCCTCAGGCTTTGTTTCTCTCACAGGCAGTTTGTGTATGATCCCCACTAATAATGTTATAAATCCAAAAGTAAGTCTGTCTTTTTGTTATGTTTTGATGACTAAATGGCTATACTGATATTGATGGAATTTGACAAGAAAATACTTTGTATCTTTAGGAAAGACACAGGATTCATTTTACTGGCATGGATAACAGTTTTAGTCATGAAGTTTTGATGATTCATCGAATGGTGACAGGCAGATGGATGCATGTGTAAATCTGTAATGTTAAATTGGTGGGCTTTGCTTCTCTTGCAGTCAGTGTATGATCTGTATTTCATTTACAGACAAAACTTATTATTTAGTATGGATGTTGATTTGTGCTGCACTGTACTATTACTTTCTGCGTACCTCAAAGTTTCTGGCATCAGTCGTCTTCTTTTTGACATGCCTCGCAGGCATAAACCAGACCTAAGTTGTAGCTTAAGTTATTAGAACCCAAGAATCTGATGCTTATGCTGAAGAAAGATTAGACAAAGGTGAAGTGGAAGCTGCCCTCAGTTAACCGCCCTACTTCCCCTCACCTTCATTTTTTAAACATCTTGGAAAATGATTCTCTTCATGAGAGAGGTTCGATGGTAGAATGGCTTTCCTGTCATATTATATCAACTTGGTGTACTTTGGGACAGATCGTATGTAACTTACAGCTTTCTATATCCAGTTCTAGCAATGAAATTCTAAGTCCATGTGTATGAAGTCGTAGATAACTGCTAGTTCGTATATAACTATAGTAAGGTACGTGTTGTCAAAAGGTAATACTTAATCTTTATTGATTCAAAGAAAGAAAATAAGCGTTCATAACTTTTCCATCTTGTAGTTTAGTTATATGAGGACCCTAGTCAAAACATCTGTGCTTGTGGAAACACATTTTAAATTGATTTTAATCTTATAATGGATTAATAATTTAACTGCCTTTTGAAAATATACTGTTAACTTGAGAAATATTTTAATGTAAAAGGAAAAAAAATGCTTAAAAAAAAGATGAAGAACAAAACAAAAAATATTTGAAAGGGCAGCTGAAACAACCATCTCAAAGTGAAACTAGAAAGAAACAATTTATAGCTAAATTCAAGGAAAAGGAACTATGATAAACTAGGAGAAATGAATTATGTCATAAATAATATTTAATTAAGAGCATTGTGTTAAGCAATATTATGCAATATGTTGAGTAGTTTTATAAAAAGAAGTAAGAAATAAAATCGTAACATTTAATAAATACTATAAACACATATACTATGTAAAATATAAGTTAAATAATATACTTTCTTTAAATAAATGGATAAATAATATAATTAACTAGCTGACCCGGCAATGCTTCACTATTGCTGGACTTGAGTACGCACATAGATTAAATGAAAAAATATTTACATATAAATTTTAAACTGCTGTTTCATTCATTTTCAGTTGGAAAGGGTGAGAGGGGATGCGCTTTGGAAAACATATGCAGGCAGTATTTTTCTGTTTGTTTCAAAGTATAAGTGTGCAAGTTCCCATTGAAATCTGATGAAATATGTGGTTTTGTCTAAATTATGGGGAGGAGAACGTAATGGGGGTGGAAAGGGGCAAGGGGATTAATATTCGGAAACCGTATGTTGGCAGTATTAGAGTTTGTTTTAAAGTATAAGTGTACAAATTCTTATCTAAATCGGATAAAAAATGTGGTTTGCCTAAATTATGGGGTGAAAACGTAATGTGGTTGGAAAGGGGGAGAGGGGATGAATATTCGGAAACCATACATAGGCAGTATTTTTTTGTTTGTCTTAAAGTATAAGTGTACAAATTCTTATCTAAATCGGAAAAAAAATGTGGTTTGCCTAAATTATGTGGTATAAACGTAATGGGGGTGGAAAGGGGGTGAGGGGATTAATACTCGGAAACCGTATGTTGTCAGTATTTTTGTGTTTGTTTTAAAGTATAGGTGTACAAATTCCTATCTAAATCGGATAAAAAATGTGGTTTTGCCTAAATTATGGGGTGTTATGGGGAATAGGGGGTGACTTTTTGGAATTTGTTTTTCACAGGAACCTTCGCAGACCCACACTCGAAAACTCTCCAAAGTTTCATTGCAATCTGATAAATGGTATAGGAATGCATAGAAGACGAACAAACGCACAAACAAACATTGATTTTTATATATAAGACTAGCTGGTACCCACGACTTCTTTCGTGATTGTAAAGAATTCATATTGACAGCTATAGACATCTAACCACCATAGTGCACGATGGGAGACTCGATACTATTACCACACACAAATACCAGTCTTCTGCGCTATGTAGTTCCGGCAGCAAAGTAAAATTTATGGATACACACTAGTCTTTGGTTGAAATACGAAAATATTCATGATCGACCAATTTCAAACACCATGTCTCACACACTCCCACAGTTACCGAATTTCGGCCAACGTTGTGATCGATGGGAGACTCTGTGTTACTACCACACACAAACGCCAGTGATCTGCGATTGATAGTTTTCACTTAAAAGTGATACACCGTGACACATGCGTCTTTGGCAGAAATATGAAATTGCCGCAGGTCGACCATTTTCATCCCCCATATCTTCCACACCCCCATAGCTACAGACATCTAACAACCATAGTGCACGACAACAGACATGATTCTACTACCACACATAAACACCAATGCTCTATGCTATGTAGTTGTGGCAGAAAAGTGAAATCTGCGGAGACACATGCCTTTCGTCGAAATACGAAAGTATCCTTGGTCGGCCACTTACAACCACCATATCTCCCACACAACCACAGTTTCTGAAATTCGGCCGCTGTTGTGATCGAAAGGTGACTCTGTGCTACTACTACAAACAAACACCAGTTATCTGTGATCTATAGTTTTCGCTGAAAAGTGATACACCATGACACTTTTGTCTTTGGCAGAAGTATGAAATTGCCACAGGTCGACCACTTTCAACCCCCATATCTCATATACCCCCATAGCAACCGACATCTAACAACCATAGTGCACTACATGAGATACGATTCTACTACCAAACACAAACACCAATGCTCTATGCTATGTAGTTGTGGCAGAAAAGTGACATATGCGGAGACAGTCGAAATACGAAAATATCCTTGGTCGGCCACTTACAACCACCATATCTACTACAGTACCACAGTTTCTGAAATTCGGCCGCTGTTGTGATCGAAAGGTGACTCTGTGCTACTACTACACACAAACGCCAGTTATCTGTGATCTATAGTTTTCGCTGAAGAGTGATACACCATGACACTTTTGTCTTTGGCAGAAGTATGAAATTGCCACAGGTCGACCACTTTCAACCCCCATATCTCCGACACCCCCATAGCTACCGACATCTAACAACCATAGTACACGACAGGAAAGACGACTATACTACCACACACAAACACCAAAGGTCTATGTTATGTAGTTGTGGCAGGAAAGAGAAGTATACGGAGATACGAATTTTTGTTCGAAATATGAAAACGCCCTGCACTGACCAACTTTAATCATTATATCTCCCACATCCCCACAGCTATCGGCATTCGGCCAACGTTGTGCACGACAGGAAACTCCATGCTACTTCCACCCACAAACATCATTGATCTGTGCTAGGTAGTGGTGGCTGAAAAGTGAAATATAGGAAAAAACACGTCTATTTTTATATATATATAAGATTAGCTGACCCGGCAATGCTTCACTATTGCTGGACTTGAGTAGGCACATAGATTAAATGAAAAAATATTTACATATAAATTTTAAACTGCTGTTTCATTCATTTTCAGTTGAAAAGGGTGAGAGGGGATGCGCTTTGGAAAACATATGTAGGCAATATTTTTCTGTTTGTTTCAAAGTATAAGTGTGCAAATTCCCATTGAAATCTGATGAAATATGAGGTTTTGTCTAAATTATGGGGAGGAGGGGTGTTTTTTTTTTACTTTTTTTGACAGGAACCTTCTCCGTCATCCCGTCGACAAATCACCAATGCTTCACCGTAAAGGGACGAACAGTTTGTGCCTGTTTTTCATTCTAAATTGGTATATGTACACAATACACACATATTTAAATATACAAAACCAATAAAAGACAGTGATTTTATCTATGTGTATGAAATTTAATTTAAGAACGTTTATTCAAGTGCTTTAGCATATACAATATTTTTAGTCTTTCGATCTTCTGCAAGAACAAATAAAATTTCCGGCTGTCCCACTCGTGAGCATGCTACATATAACTGACCATGTGAGAAACATGGGTTTTCCAGATTTAATCCGCAAACTTGAAGCGATTGACCTTGTGCCTTGTTGATGGTCATTGAGAACGCAAGGCGAACAGGGAACTGCAGACGCTTGAAATCAAATGGCATATCTGTGGGAATGATGGGAATACGTGGAATCAGTACATCTTCTCCTTTCAACATGCCATTAAGAATTGTCGCCTCAATTACATTCGGCATCAGTTTTTTCACAGCGAGCCTGGTTCCGTTGCACAAAACTGGTGGATTAATGTTGCGTATTCTTATCTAAATCGGATAAAAAATGTGGTTTGCCTAAATTATGGGGTAAAAATGTAATGGGGTTGGAAAGGGGGAGAGGGGATGAATATTCGGAAACCATACATAGGCAGTATTTTTCTGTTTGTTTTAAAGTATAAGTGTACAAATTCTTATCTAAATCGGATAAAAAAAATGTGGTTTGCCTAAATTATGGGGTAAAAACGTAATGGGGTTGGAAATGGGGAGAGGGGATGAATATTCGGAAACCGTATGTTGGCAGTATTTTTCTGTTTGTTTTAAAGTATAAGTGTACAAATTCCTATCTAAATCGGATAAAAAATGTGGTATTGCCTAAATTAAGGGGGGGAAAAATTATGGGGGTGGAAAGGGGTCGAGGGGATTAATATTCGGAAACCGTATGTAGGCAGTATTTTTATGTTTGTTTTAAAGTATAAGTGTACAAATTCCTATCTAAATCGGATAAAAAATGTGGTTTTGCCTAAATTATGGGGTGTTATGGGGAATAGGGGGTGACTTTTTGGAAATTTTTTTCACAGGAACCTTCGCAGACGCACACTCGAAAACTCTCCAAAGTTTCATTGCAATCTGATAAATGGTATAGGAATGCATAGAAGACGAACAAACTCACAAACCCACAAACAAACATTGATTTTTATATATAAGACTAGCTGTTACCCGCGACTTCGTACGCGTGGACTTGGAGTTTCAATTCCAGAATTGGATATAGAAAACTGTTAGTAACGTAAGATTTGTCCCAAACAACACCGAGTCGACATAATATGATGGAAAGCCATCATTATATCATCCTATCATCTAATCTGTCTCATGAAGAGAATCAATTTACAACATATTTAAAAACAGAAAAGTAAGCGAAGGTGCGGGGATGTGTGTGTGTGTGGGGGGGGGGGGGGGGGGGTTAACTGATGGCAGCTTTATTTCAGCTTGGTTTTTTCTTCTTTATTCTACATGAGCATCTGAATCTTATAATCTAATAGCAGCACATTGTCTTCTAGACCTGCACCTTAGGCCAGGTTTCGTCCGTAAGGCATGTCAAAAAGGAAGACAAATTGGTGCCAGAAACTTTTATACAGACACAAATGAATATTACAGTGCAGAGCAAAATGACTTCTATACTAAATAATAAGTTTTGTTTCTTATCGAAATTTATTAATAAATCAAACACTAACAGATTGCGTGACTGAGCAACCAACGTAACATTACAGGCTAACACACGAATCTGTCTGTCTTTCATCATTCGATAAGTTCTTAAAATTTCGTGACTAAAACTGTTATTCATGCCGAAAAAATACTCCTGTGACCTTCCTAGAATATTTCATTGTTAAATTCCATCAATATTGATATAGCCATTTAGTCGTCAAAACGTAACAAAAAGACAGAAACTTACTTCCACATTTATAATATAATAGCTGGTACCCACAACTTCGTTCGTGATTGTAAAGTATTCATATTGACAGCTGTAGACATCTAACCACCATAATGCACGATGGGAGACTCGATACTATTACCACACACAAATACCAGTCTTCTGCGCTATGTAGTTCCGGCAGCAAAGTAAAATTTACGGATACACACAAGTCTTTGGATGAAATACGAAAATATTCATGGTCGACCAATTTCGAACACCATATCTCACACACTCCCACAGTTACCGAATTTCGGCCAACGTTGTGATCCATGGGTGACTCTGTGTTACTCTGCGATTGATAGTTTTCACTTAAAAGTGATACAACGTGACACATGCGTCTTTGGCAGAAATATGAAATTGCCGCAGGTCGACCATTTTATCCCCCATTTCTCCCACACCCCCATAGCTACCGACATCTAACAACCATAGTGCACTACATGAGATACGATTCTACTACGAAAAACAAACAGCAATGCTCTATGCTATGTAGTTGTGGCAGAAAAGTGACATATGCGGAGACAGTCGAAATACGAAAATATCCTTGGTCGGCCACTTACAACCACCATATCTACCACAGTAACACAGTTTCTGAAATTCGGCCGCTGTTGTGATCGAAAGGTGACTCTGTGCTACTACTACACACAAACGCCAGTTATCTGTGATCTATAGTTTTCGCTGAAAAGTGATACACCATGACACTTTTGTCTTTGGCAGGAGTATGAAATTGCCACAGGTCGATCACTTTCAACCCCCAAATCTCCCACACCCCAATAGCTACCGACATCTAACAACCATAGTGCACTACATGAGATACGATTCTACTACCAAACACAAACACCAATGTTCTATGCTATGTAGTTGTGGCAGAAAAGTGACATATGCGGAGACAGTCGAAATTCGAAAATATCCTTGGTTGGCCACTTACAACCACCATATCTACCACAGTACCACAGTTTCTGAAAATCGGCCGCTGTTGTGATCGAAAGGTGACTCTGTGCTACTACTACACACAAACACCAGTTATCTGTGATCTATAGTTTTCGCTGAAAAGTGATACACCATGACACTTTTGTCTTTGGCAGGAGTATGAAATTGCCACAGGTCGATCACTTTCAACACCCATATCTCCCACACCCCCATAGCTACCGACATCTAACAACCGTAGTGCACTACATGAGATACGATTCTACTACCATACACAAACACCAATGTTCTATGCTATGTTGTTGTGGCAGAAAAGTGACATATGCGGAGACAGTCGAAATACGAAAATATCCTTGGTCGGCCACTTACAACCACCATATCTACCACAGTACCACAGTTTCTGAAAATCGGCCGCTGTTGTGATCGAAAGGTGACTCTGTGCTACTACTACACACAAACACCAGTTATCTGTGATCTACAGTTTTCGCTGAAAAGTGATACACCATGAAACTTTTGTCTTTGGCAAAAGTATGAAATTGCCACAGGTCGATCACTTTCAACCCCCATATCTCCCACACCCCCATAGCTACCGACATCTAACAACCATAGTGCACTACATGAGATACGATTCTACTACCAAACACAAACACCAATGCTCTATGCTATGTAGTTGTGGCAGAAAAGTGACATATGCGGAGACAGTCGAAATACGAAAATATCCTTGGTCGGCCACTTACAACCACCATATCTACCACAGTACCACAGTTTCTGAAAATCGGCCGCTGTTGTGATCGAAAGGTGACTCTGTGCTACTACTACACACAAACACCAGTTATCTGTGATCTACAGTTTTCGCTGAAAAGTGATACACCATGACACTTTTGTCTTTGGCAAAAGTATGAAATTGCCACAGGTCGATCACTTTCAACCCCCATATCTCCCACACCCCCATAGCTACCGACATCTAACAACCATAGTGCACTACATGAGATACGATTCTACTACCAAACACAAACACCAATGCTCTATGCTTTGTAGTTGTGGCAGAAAAGTGACATATGCGGAGACAGTCGAAATACGAAAATATCCTTGGTCGGCCACTTACAACCACCATATCTACCACAGTACCACAGTTTCTGAAAATCGGCCGCTGTTGTGATCGAAAGGTGACTCTGTGCTACTACTACACACAAACACCAGTTATCTGTGATCTATAGTTTTCGCTGAAAAGTGATACACCATGACACTTTTGTCTTTGGCAGAAGTATGAAATTGCCACAGGTCGACCACTTTCAACCCCCATATCTCCCACACCCCCATAGCTACCAACATCTAACAACCATAGTGCACGACAGGAAAGACGATTCTACTACCACACACAAATACCAAAGGTCTATGTTATGTAGTTGTGGCAGGAAAGAGAAGTATACGGAGATACGAATTTTTGGTCGAAATATGAAAACGCCCTGCACTGACCAACTTTAATCATTATATCTCAAAACATCCCCACAGCTATCGGCATTCGGCCAACGTTGTGCACGACAGGAAACTCCATGCTACTTCCACCAACAAACATCAGTGATCTGTGCAAGGTAGTGGTGGCTGAAAAGTGAAATATAGGAAAAAACACGTCTATTTTTATATATATATAAGATTATGTGGTAGATTCATTTCAACTTCAGTTTTCTCCTACAGTTTCATTTGAACATTGCTGTGGTGGTACTGATCCCACAAATAAGCTCTTTCTTCAACAAGAACTATCAGTTTTTCAATTTCTACTGAGCGAATCTATTATGAAATCCAAACAATCTCTCGTCGCCCTTGAATAGGTTTGTGCTAGGGTTGTAATGGAAGTCATCTTTGCAGATGTGGATGCTGATGCAGATGTTCAGTGCTTGACATCTGTGGATGCGGATGTTTTGCGGCAGCAGATACGGAGGTGGAAAAATAAATTTATAATTATTTAGATTTTAATATTTTATCAAAAGTAAATTTAAAATAAAAATAAATATAAATATATATTTATTCCAAATTTTATATTTTTTCATAAGTAAAGTCCATTTCCATATAATACTGCCATACTGATTTATTTTTTCCCTCATGTTTTAACAACAAAAAAGTGGGATGATTTCACAAGTTAATTAAATTATTTACATAACTATGCACACGTCTAAAAAGCAATCTTTGTCGTATGAATTCATGACGTGACAAATTCAAGCCTTAAGCACAAGGCCACGCCACCACATCTTCATGCTTGCTTTTTTTTTTTTTTGGCTTATGGCTTTACGCCTTTTTGATATCATTAGAGTTTGGAAAGGATGGGGGAGGGGGGGGGCGATGGAAAACACAAATCTGGATGCCCAGACAGGGATTCAAACCTGTGTCCTCCTAAATGCGAGGCCAGAATGTTAACGGCTCACCCACCACACTCGGTTCCATGGCCACCACCTGCCTTTCCACCACTCTAGTGGTTTTATTCACAGTACAACTTGTAGGACCTACAATGATCCGATTTTCAATAAATAATTCTTTGATGGGCTGTGAAAGGGGTTACAGGATTACATGTAGGATGTGTATGATGTTGTTTGACTCCCAGGTAACCAAAATGTGTCCTTGCTGTCCAACAATCTATGGATGTTGGAGAAAACATCCTATGAGTGTGCAATAAGGACGCATTGTGTGCCACGAGAAAGTATGAGTTGAAAGGATTGCTTGGAACATTTTGTTGTACCCCTTCTATTAGCTTGAATGGGTGAGTGCATCCTACGGTAGTTCTACATGGATGAGGACTGTGAATGGGCCCGCTTTACTTTACATGAAAGTTCTAACTTGTAAATTCGTTGCTTAAGTAATAACACTGTTCAGTTAATTGTTACTTTTATTGCAAGATTGTCAGAAAAAGACAACTACTTTGTTGTTAGCTAAGCAACGATTGACAGAATCTCATACAAACAGAAAAGAATAATATGTATATATATTGCATTGTAAACAAAACATCTGCCATACATCTGCTTTAAAAATTGTGGATGTGGATTGAAAAGCAGATGTAGGATGTAACATGATAGTTCTGAATGCAAATACGGATATGCATTACATCCCTAGTTTATGCGACCCAAGGGCTCCAGTTGACGGAGTCACATTACATTCCCTGTGATTGGATTGGAATGACCCATTAGCGCTTATACAGGCGTATTTATGTGACCATTTTTCGTACGAAAATGAATCCACTCTTAACCCAGTCTTAGCTAAAAACTCGGAAAGTACCTCCTTGCCCCTTCCGTTTAGGTATAGGCCACACTTAGTGAAATCCATCCCAATGTGCTCTGACCAATTGAGTTTATCATCAAATGATATGCCAAGATATTTACACCACTGATGTCTACAGGCACAACCCCCAAGACAGAACTAATGGCTTTCACCAGTAGAACCTCCATTAATAATAATAATAATAATAATAATTTAACTGTGCTGGAGCACACGCTCTGGTGGTAATTCACTTAGTCATCTAACCCCCCTCTTTTTTTTTTATTAAAGTTATCTTATATAATTTGAGTGTTAAATTCCTCCCCAGCTACTTTGCAATTTATGAATTTTAAATTTTCAATCCCTGATACCCATACCCACAAAAGAAAAATTTCCCTCTCCCTTATGAACAAAATTGAATGCCAGCTTGTGTTATTGACACGGGAAACTGATTGCAGTCAAACACGACAACTCGATGTGTTCTGAACATATATTGTAGGGCACGAGTAACACAATATATTCACATTACATTGAATAATAGAAAGCTGCATCAGACTTAGTGTCCACTAGTGCAGTCGGTTCGATACACGGGCGGTCTGCGTGGTGTTCCGGAAAGCACTTCCGCAACACGACCAAGACAACTAAGAGCAAGACTACTGAGCGATGGCTGGCGAACAACTCGGGTGACGGCTGTTGAGCAACTGGGGTCTCTTCCTGCTGGACGGCGTGCGCTGTAGGATGAACACTCGCAGTTTATGGTCATCTTTTACCTTCTGTGTACTATTCCTAATTTTTTGACCAATATACTACCAAGCCCCATCATCAACATTTCCAGCACACTCTTCATCCTCCTCCTATCAACCATTTCCAATCCAGCTCCTTTATCATATCAGTTACTGACTGGGTGCTGCGATAATTTCCATGAACAAATCTAGCTACTCTTATTTGCAAGACCTCTAACTACTGTATTTGATACCAAACATATGGGTTCCAAACTACTACACCATATTCAACCAATTGTCTGACCAAAGTTTTGTAACCCAATTCCCTAACTTCTCTGGTATATCCTCTCATCACCTTCTCCAGTGAATAAAGGACTTAGTAATCTTTTCCCACCACTTGCGCAATGTGCTCTGACCAATTGAGTTACCATGAAATATTATGCCAAGATATTTACACCTCAAGCCTTCATCAAACAATTATGACCCCACACTATAATAATAAGCAACCTTTAGTTTTTTTTTATCTGCTTACCTAATAAGCTGACTTCCATGTTAAGCTACCTATTTAGATATTTATCCAGTTCAGCCTGCAGCTGTTCACAGTATTATGCTGTTTGGATCCTATTATAAACCAATATTTCATCTGCAAACTAAATTCTGACTGTAAACCATCAATACAATCTATATCTATAAAACGAAAACCGGATATATTTGTTGTATGAAAACTCGAAACCTAATGAGCAGATTTTGATGGGGTTTTCACTGTTTTAAAGCTTTGAATCTTAATTCACTTGTCTGGCATGTCTTATGTTTCAACGTTAAATAATGTAGAAGCATGAAATGAAATTCTGAATGTATGGTAAGGAATACCACAGGAGGAATCCCCAGATGCTGCATACTTTGCAATAAACACACAACTACAATACAATATCTCTGACCATAGCCTTTAATGAGCAATTTACAATAATAACCATTTTTTCATACTCCACACTGAAAAAAACTTGAAATATTATTTCCTTTAATATGGGGTGTTTAGTTTTTAATCGCATCGATGGCTGTATTGGATGCGAGGAATTAATAACGAGAAATCAGTAGAGATTTTCTTTGTCAACGATTTCTGGCAAAGTCTTTGACCATGAGCTTTAGTATTTGTCTCTGATATCAATCTTAGTGTTCTGTTAATAATAAAAGCAATTATTTATGATAATAGTTTTCTGGATAAATTATGTTCATACAGGTAATTAATTCGTACGCTGATGGTTTTTTTTTTATCATTTGAAGTTTGTATTCAACCTTTAGTGTTAGGAATAATAATGGAATCAGGTGTTTGGAGCTGATAGATTCATTCCGTTCACAGTAATTAATAAGTACGCTGATGTTTTTTTATCATTAGAAGTTTGTATTAAATCGTTAGTGTTGAGAATAATAACGGCTTAGGATTACTGAACATTTTTTGGTATTAGGCTGCAATTCTGCGCTATACGCGCGTGTTTCTGACATAATTTATCTTTTATTCATTTTATATTTTATCGCGTTGTTTAGTAATGCAATGGTTTTTAACATAAACAGAAGTTTATCTTATGTCCATACTGTTGGAAAGTAACCTAGTACGACAACTGAACGTTTTTTGGCATTACATTCTGCGCTATACACTTGAGTTTCTGACATAATCTAGCTTTCATTAATTTCATAATGTATTAAATTGTTTAGTAATGCAGGTTTCACGTTAACCGTTGTGCCGCAATTTGATGATGAATTATTATATAACTCAATGAGACAGATAGAAAGTAAATAGATACACATCTCGCTTAGCTCTCGAGATATCGAAAGTCAAAAATTATTTATAGCTATAGTTTCTTTTCCTTTTGACAACGATTTTCTTCGGCTTCAAACTGCATTTCAACTTGACCACAACCGCAAGAAAGAAAACAAAACTCCCATTGTACATGTCCACCTTGTAGTACGTTGTGACTGGAATTTTTTTGGTCCCGGTTGTATTTCAAACTATCAACCTCAATTTAGTGATACAATATCCCAAGGGCAAAGCAATATTTTACATTTCACCTTCAATGTGTCTCTTCAAGTTAGATGAAGTGTAAAAGAGATATACAGATAAAATCTTCAATTTTGATTTGTCTTGTGGTGTTACTTAAGAATACATCATCAAATTGCAACGCCACAGTTAAAAGATTTTTCATAAAAGAGTATTCACATGTTTCTGGGTTGGACAAATACTGTTATAGTAGTTATAAAGTATCTAGTGTTTCGAGCAAAAAGTATATTCGCTTCGCAGTTGAATCGAATGTGAGCTTCCAGCATAAGCTAGCGTTTTTCAGTAATCTAATAATGCAATTTCTTAACAAAATTAATGAAGCTTGATATACATGAATCTTTTCGGACGAATGAAAATAGTGTACGTGCAAATAAACTTCAACCCACCCGTTTCTCGGTAGGGGGCGGGTGAATCTAGGTTTGCTTTAATTCCGAAAAAAGTGGGTGCGAATTTTATGAAATTTTGAGCAAATGTTTCTCTTTGTGGGAATAAAAATAGGGTACGGCTAAATCTACGCCAACTATACCGGGCAACGCCGGGAACTCCGCTAGTCATTGATTAAAATAATGAACAGAAACAGTCTCAGTTCACTACTCTGTGACACTCCCATATTTATTTACATCTTTTTTGATAGCGTATTTCCTACTCTAACACTTTGCTTTATTACTTTTACAAATTCCTCTTCCCAGCAAGTAACTTTTTTATCCAATCCAATAGTTTTCAGTTTATTTAAAACCATTTTATGGCCCACTCTGTCAAATACCTTAGAAAGATCCCTTATCCCTCACGATCCCTTATCCAATTCATATGGCCCTCCATCTGAGATTCACATGAATATCTTTGCCTAAAGCCATGTTGTCGAACTGCAAATCAACTTCTTTCCTCACAAACGTTTCTGACATAGTTTCACATCAATCTCTCCATCAATTTGCCTATCATTGATGTCAAACTAATAGGCCTATGATTTTCAACCCTATTATTTTATCACTCCTCTTTTACGATCCGCTACTACTATCGCTCTTTTCCAGTTCTCTGGCTAAGCAGCAAGATTCCAAAATAATTTTAAATTAAATTTCAAGTTAAGCTACAGTACATTATCATATCCCACTATCTTTATTACATCTGTAGTATCTGTAATATTATCTACACCAGCCTCTTTGCGTGTCTGTAGCTCCCTGAGTTCCTTCATTATTTCCTGAGATTCTATTGCAAAATTTCTAGTTTCCGCATTTCTACTTGTAATCAGACTTTCCTGTGATTTATCCCCCCCCCCCCCCCAATTACAGGATGATAGTCCTTAGTGGTCTCATTAAACCAGTTACTCAATATTTCTGCCATTCCCTGCAGGGGCCTGGTACGCTAGTGCCAGGTACGCGTTTGGAGAACCCGCGGTGCCCGTGCTGGAAACTTGTGAGCGCCGCTAGTTTCCCACACTTTAAACTCCTACCATACTTTAATGAGCACCGTAGGGCTTGATGGTGGAACCGTTGTGCGCCTTGGAGAACAGGGATCTTGGCTTCGTCGCCCGGATCGTGAGGATGGAACAAACTTCAATAAAAACCCCTCAAGGTCAGACATGTGCCGAGGAGATGTATGGGTGATGAGGGAGATCACTTGCTAGCGTGCAACTTCAGGGGCACCTGTGCACTCCTGTTGTATTAGCATTTCGTCCTTTATTCGTTATACTCGTGGGACCAAAATTCAAGCTCACACTAAAACCAAAAAACCCTGCGGTACGGGTGTGCCGCAGACTTAATTTAAATACACCCAGTTCTAAGAAGCAGGTTTCTGAAATTGACAGTAACGGAAAGATATGTTCGCTTGCGAACGCCTTTGTTGTAATGCAAAGAGTGGAAGGATCGTTTTATATCCAAAAAGGCTTTCAGGGTCTCGTAGGGACCCTGTACTCTGTAAAGAAGCTGGGGAACGGAATGCTGCTTCTGGAAACATCCAGCTGTAGGCAGGCCACCACACTCCATAACTGTGTGAACCTCGAGGAGTTCGTGGTGACATGTGAACCCCACAAATCCCTGAACTGTTCATAGGGCGTAGTCACCTGCCGTGACATAATTGACATAGGGACTGAGGAACTTGTTAGGAGTGGGAAGATCATAAAGTGGTTGAGATACATCGGATAACGCGAAGGGTGAATGGCAGTATTGAAAAGACTGCCACCTTCGTCCTGATGTTTGACACTCCAGTACTGCCAAAGAACATCAAATAAGGCTGCATAAACTTATAAACTTGAACGTCTGTCCATATGTCCTGGACTTGATGCGCTATTTCCAGTGTCAGTGGTTCGGACATACAACAGCATCATGTGGAAAGTGCGGGAAGGGCACCCATGAGCCGGGTGTTAGTTGTACGCTCCGACAGGCTTTTGTTAACTGCTGCGGTTCGCACCACGCCTGGAGCTGGGAGTGAAAAGTGTATCTTGAAGAGCACAAGATACAGGAGTTGAAGACCAAAGAGCGATTACCATATGATGAAGCAAAGAGGAAAGTGAAAATGCTTTTCGCTCCCATATTCACAACAAGTTTTGCAAAGATGGCTTCAAATACCATCAGGAAACAAAGTGTTGCTACCGAGATGTCCGTTGCAGACATGAGCACAATTACTACATGCTCATGTCAGTGCAAATGCGGTGCAAAATCCGCTAAGGTCATAACATCTAAGACCGTGGAAGTTGGTAGCAATACATCTGCAACCTCGACCACACCAGCAGCTGTAGTGAAGGATCCACCAGCAGCAACAGTTAAAGTCACTCCACCAACAATTCCACCACGTGTAGTGACAGGAGTAGCCATAACAACTGGTACCACTTCTAATGGCGGCGATAAGCAACTCCAGGACCTAAAGTTTAGTTAGACAGACCTGACTCAGTTTGCCAAATCTCCCTCTTTATCCCCTCCCAGATTACATAGTAGAAGGAAGAAGAAGGGCAAACGGGCGAAAAAGAACAGGCAGTTGTTCCAGGGATCTACTGAGTCGGAGATGTCTGTCCCTTCGGAGCCAGAAGAACTTAAATGCTGTCGGACGAGACTGGTCCCATTCCTCAGCAGACAGTGACCGAAGACCCACCCGAACCGGGGCAGGTGACACTAAACAGGTAGGATGGCTCCCATACTCCATGAAACATCAATGGTTTTATAGCTCACAAAGAGGAGTTACAACTCTTAGCATGGTCTGAACCTTTGTGTCTCTGTCTCCAAAAGACACATTTCAGACCAACACATCAACCTGTGCTAAGAGGTTTTGACGTTTACCGAAAGGACGATACCGAGGGTGATTGAGCGAAAGGTGGAGTGGCTGTGTTTGTACAGAACACTGTCCACTCCAAACTTGTAGCTCTCCCTTACAAGCAGTAAAAATACATGGACTGGTGCAACTAACGGTTTACTCCTTATATCTACCACCGGGGTCACCAGTTGATTGCGGATGGCTGGCTGATATCACTCGGCAACCCTCTCGGCCTTTTCTCCTATTGGGAGACTAATGTGCACAATGCATTGTGGGGTTTGACCACCAATTGCCCCAGAGGTCGAGAGATTTGTAGATTATTGGAGCAGGAGGATCTGTGCATCCTAAATACCGATCAGATGACGCACTTCACTACTGCTTCCGGTTCATCCTTTGCCATTGATCTCTCTCTTTGCTCTCCATCGATTGTGGACTATGTGAATTGGAGGTGGATCATGACCTCCATGGAAGCGACCACTTCCCAATTTGGTTCCACGTAGAGTGCGAACGGGGCGAAACAATTATGACACGGAAATGGAACATCAGGAGAGCTGAATGGCACAACTTTACAGCCGGTCAGTCATACTCGAAAAGCGCCAGACCACCGATGACAAGGTGAAACACTTTATAGAAGTGGTTCATCGGGCAGCTGATATATCCATGCCTAGCAGTTCCGGAGCGCTGCGCAGAACGCCTGTCCCTTGGTAGAACGACGAATTTCATTCCGCTATTGAGGGTCGCAGATGGACCTTGCGTCGGTTTAGGTTGCACCCAACACCTAACAACCTTGCAGCGTTCCGAATTGCTAGAGCCAAGGCATGTCATATGATTAAGGAGAGCACCATTAACTGTTCCACACCATCGAAAAAAGTATGGGA
Source organism: Vandiemenella viatica (assembly GCA_031002005.1). Classification (NCBI taxonomy): domain Eukaryota; kingdom Metazoa; phylum Arthropoda; class Insecta; order Orthoptera; family Morabidae; genus Vandiemenella; species Vandiemenella viatica. The sequence goes on along the minus strand of JARYHS010008075.1, from coordinate 115,185,609 downwards.
GTCAACCCGCCGTATATCTTGGAGGTGCTCTCGATCGCCAGTATTTGAATTACTTGATCAGGGGCATGTAGTAACCAATGAGCGAAGCTCTGTGCAGCTGATGGCAAGAGTATTTCGCAGCCATCACTTCGTCTGCCGGATTGGACCATCATCTCCAGCAACGGAAAGGTAAGTCTTATGCATCGACTCATCGGATTTGGTGGCCTTCAAAAACCCATTTTTGTATTTTGAGATGGAGTTTGCTCTAAACAGCGCAAAGGACACTGCGCCAGTGCCTGAGCTAATTCGGTACCAGATGCTGAGGCATCTTAACAAAGATACTAAATAGTACCTCTTGGGTATTTTTAATGATAGCTGGACTGGAGGACACTTCCCCGAATCGTGGAAAGAAGAAACGTTAATCCAAATTTTAAAACCAGGAAAGGACAAGTTGTTGCTAGGTAACTTTCGTAGCATCGCCTTAATGAGCTGCGTCTAGAAGACAGTAGAGCGGATGGTAAACCACCGACTCATCTGGTGTCTTGACTCCCATAAACTTCTCAGCTGTTTTCAGTGTGGATTCAGGAAGTTCCAGTCCACCATGGATAACCTGATCCTACTGGAAGTGGCAATACAGGACGCTTTCATCCACAGCCAATACCTTGTGGGTGTAGTTTTTGACATCGAAAAGGCATACGATACTTCCTGGTGGCATGTAATTTTAAAAAAGTTATATGAATGGGGTTTCAGGGGAAACTTTCCATGTTTTTTTTAAATCATTTTTATCACGACGTTGCTTCCGGTACTGAGTCGGTAGAGAAGTGTCAGACCCTTTTATTCAGGAGAATGGTGTTTCTCAAGGTTTTAAGTGTGACCCTATTTGCAATAGCAATTAACAGCATTTCAACTGTTATAAGGAGGCCCATCCGGTACTCCTTATACGTTGACGACTTTTCAAATTTTTGTGCATCGTCTAGCCTGAGAAGCGCTGAGCGGCAGCTGCAGCTCATGTTGAGCAGGCTGGATGAATGGTCAGTACACACTGGCTTCTGTTTCTTTGCTGAGAAAACCTGATGTGTACTTTTTAGCCGCAGTAGAAGCCTTTTAGCAGAACCTCATCTCTCTTTGAGGAACACCGTTTTAAGTTTTAGTGAAACTGTTCAGTTTCTGAACCTTATTTTAGACATTAGGCTTACATGGCTGCCACATCTTAAAGATGTTAAAGCCAGAGCCCTGAAAGCTCTTAATGTTTTAAAGTGTCTGTGTGGCAGGTCATGGGGTGCTGACCGCTCCTGCCTGCCACAGTTTTAGAGAGCCTTTGTATGGTCGTGGTTGAAGTACGGTTGCATTGTATACTGTTCAGCATGGGAGAGTAATCTATGTATACAGGATAGTGTCCACCATGCAGGAATTCGTCTCGCCACAGGTGCATACCGCACCAGTCCGATACCCAGCATTTGTGCTGAGTCTGGCGAGCCCCTGCTTTCCATCTGCCGGTGTATCCTGATGGTGTGGCACTTTATACATATTGCTCCAACTCCTGAAAGTCCCATGTACAATGTAGTAATTCATCCTAACTTTGAACTGCTTTATACCAGCCGCTACAGAACAACTAAACCATTCAGCTACCGTACAAAGGCTGTGTTAGAGGAATATGGGTTTGAGCTACCCTCTTTTTATCACCAGGGTTGGAGTAAATCTCCTTCTTGGCTTTTAAAGAGGCTCAGAACAATTTTAGAACTGTCGCTGTATAACAAGCTGTGTACCGTTGACAATGTTATTATCCGAATTTTTGGCGATGTATTAAATCAGTTTCGCAATTTCACCCCGGTATATACGGATGGGTCTAAGCGGGCTAAAGGAGTTGGCTGCTCCGTAGTGTTCCCTCGAGCAACTTATAATTACAAACTGAATAGTTATTGTAGCTTATACACTGCAGAGTGTTACACATTGTTAAAGTCGCTCCAGCATATGAAAGTAAGTTGTGGCATGAAGTACATCGTATGCTGTGATTCTCTCAGCTGCATCCAGGCATTGGGAATCATGTACCCAGCAGATCGTCCTTCCCAGGATATACAGGACACTCTCCAGTCTCTCCAATATTCTGGAAAGTAGGTCGTATTCAGCTGGGTACCTGGTCATATGGGAAACGGGGGGAACGAGGCAGCTGATGAAGCTGCCAAGTTAGCCTGCAACAAGGTCAGAGTTGACTTTGATCCGGTTCCAAAGTCTGACCTTGCCTCGGCGGGGAAAAGAGGCAGTGGCTGGAGGTAGAACATAATAAGCTCTGGCTGGTCAAACCAACTGTTCAGCCGTGGAGCAGCTCCTTCCAGTGGGCGAATCAGATTTGGGTTTTCCAGGCAAATGCCGGGATGCTTCCTTCAAAAGGCCATAGCCAAATTCCTTCCCATTCCTTGTCCCCATCCTTTCGCGTCTCTATAGACTTTGCTGCTAGAGATGCGTTAAGCAGATAAAAAAAATCAAAAAAAAATCCAGTGGGCGAAGAGGGATGAGGTTCTCCTTACTCGCCTCCATAAATATAGGGCACTGTCCTCTGACACAGCTTTCTGCTCCACCGAGAGGACCCGCCAGAATGTGATGCTTGTGGCGTACCTCTGAGGGTGCACCACATGTTAATTGATTGTGTATTGTTTCTAGACTTAAGGGCAGACGTTGGCCTGGCCAACGATCTATCCCTTTTTTTAAATAATGAGACCAGCAGTGTGGCTAGTGTTTTAAATTTTGTGTATTGGCCGGTCTAGTGCCTAAAATTTTAGGCAGATTGGCTCAGTTTTAAGATGGTTGGGTGGCCTGTTTACAGCCACCCATCCATGTGCATTGTTTTTATTTTTTATACTAGCTGGTACCCACGACTTCGTTCGTGTTTATAAGAATTTGGATTGACAGCTACCAAAATCTAACCATCTTAGTGCACAGTGGGTGACTCGATGGTATTACCACACACAAATGCCAGTCATCTGCGCTAAGTAGTTCAGGCAAAGTAAAATACATGGACACACATGTCTTTGGTTGAAATACGAAAATATCCTTCAACGACGAATTTCAACCACCATATCTCCCACACTACCACAGTTACCGAATTTTGGCCAACGTTCTGATCGACGGGTGACTCTGTGCTACTACCACACACAAACACCAGTGATCTGCGCTAGATAGTTTTGGCTGAAAAGTGATACACCATGACACATACGTTTTTGGTAGAAATATGAAAGTGCCACAGGTCAGCCACTTTCAACCACTATATCTCCCATACCCACACAGCTACCGACATCTAACCACCATAGTACATGATATGAGACATGATACCACTACCACACATAAACACCAATGGTCTATGCTATGTAGTTGTGACAGCAGAGTGACATATACGGAGACACATGTCTTTGGTCGAAATACGAAAATGCCCTGCATCGACCACTTTTAACCATCATATGTCTCACATCACCACAGCTATCAACATTCGGCCAACGTTATGCACGACAGTAAACTCCATGCTACTTCCACACACAGAGACCAGTGATCTGTGCTAGGCAGTGGTGGCTGAAAAGTGAAATATAGGAAAACACACGTCTGTTTTTATATATATATATATAAGATTTTTATAATTCCTGTCTCGCTGGCCACTATACAGGCAGCGAGACATGTAGTGTTTCTAATACTTTTGTGAACCTGTTTGTTCCTTTACAGCCATCCAGGTGTTGTATGGTCTTTGGTACTAGTGACCCCTTTATAAGCCACGTTTTATTTTTATGAATTATTTAATTTGCTGTCTGTATGGCCGACCCCTTTACAGTTGACCGTGCAGACAGTATTTTAGTATACTTTTTAGCCAAAGTATTAGCTGGTCATTGTTAGGGCACTAATTAACGTCCTGTCGACGCACCCTAGATCCACAACAACAACAACAACAACAACAACATTTCTATCATTTTAATATCCTAAGTGACTTCAACTCCATTCTTATCTAAAATTGTCTGAGTACCTTCCTATTTCCTCAGTTTTTTAACATAGCCATAGAAGTTTGTAGATGCATCAATGAGTGGTCCCTTTGCACCAATAATATTCTTCATAAACCTATCCTTAGCTTCTCTCTTTGCTCTTATTAATTTCATGTTTAGTTGTTTTAAGTATTCCCTACTGCCCTTCCAGTTTCTTAACTCTGTTGTGCTTACATCTCAATAATCTCTTTAACCTTCTCACTTCCCTATAGTAATATGTAGTTTTGCACATCTTTTTATTTTCTGTTTTTGAATAAACATTTCCTCACCCTTTTTTTATTATCTCCTTAAACTCTTCCCTACTTTGGCTCCACTGTACTTGTGGCATCCTTCCATTTTCTGAGCTTTTCCCTGAAATATCTCTTCAGTTCTAAAGTCTGTGCCTTTTTATAATCATACCTATTTCTCCCTTCAGTTTTGGTCATTGGTTTACTGAATCCCCTAATATCCATCAGTATTGCATTGTGATCACTTATTTGTTCAGTTATCTGACACCCCACAACATTTTCACAAGGCTTTATTAGAAATATATACAGCATTTTTGGTCTCCTTGTGTTCTGCTCTACCACTTGTTTAAAATCTCACTCAGTGTGATGGGTGAGCAGTTAATGCTCTGGCTTTGCATTCGGAAGAACGCGGGTTTGAACCCCGGCATTCAGATTTTGGTTTTCCATGGTTTCTCCAAAATCACTCAAGGCGTATGATTCCTTCAAAATGCCATGGTCAAATCCCATTCAGTTCCTTGTCCCCAGTCCCATCCTGCCTCTAATGACCTCAAGGTTGACAAGGCGTAAAGCTGATAAGAAAAAAAAAAGAAAAAAAACTGTAAAATCTCCTTTCCTTACTAAGATTTGCAAATCTCTGTTGACTTGTGTTATTAATTGTAGAGATTATCAGTGAAATGCACAGGCGTTAAATTATTCTTTGCATTGCCTGTAATCTTGCTGGTCTATGTTGTACGTTAGATTGCGCATTGGCATGTGAACGTCTAATAAAGAATAGCAGTTCGCAAAAACGCGTTCTTTACAGTTTATTTTAGTACACTACTGTTCTACGCTATTCACTGCTAAAATTTAAGTAATAATAACATTGGTTATGGGCCCAGTTACAGTGCAAAAGTGTTATAAAATGTAAAATTTATTGTGCAATCGTTAAGTTGTAGTGTCGATTTGAAAAAGTTGGCTAAGGATTTTTAGCGTGAAGGTTACGACAGACAAAAGTTGCTTAAATCAGTTCAAAATGTCTGATCACCGTTCTACGACTATATCCAAATTGAATGGTATAAATTACGCATCATGAAGCTACCAAATGAAAATGGTAATGATGGAAAGTGATTTATGGACAGTTGTTGCTCCAGGTGAAGAAGAACCAGCTGCCGAACGCAGATACAACTGTAAAACGTAATTACGCATCGAGAAAAAATAAAGCTTATGCAAAGATCGCACTTTCTGTGTGCGACGAACAGCAGATGCCTATTCAGCACTTAACGAATGCTAAGGAAGCATGGAATGAGCTGGAACTGGTTATGTGCACCGCGTGACAGCAAATTTCATATTGTGCAGCTCAGGTGGAAATTGTATTAGTTGAAACTGTGTGATTATAATTCAATGGAATTATATTTGGGACAGCTAAACAAAACTGTTACAGATCTTGGTAGTGTTGGTAACGTCATAGAAGATGCAGATTTAGCTATGGTGATTTTGTGCGGACTTTCCGAGGAATAGGATTGTAACATCTTTGTGTAACCTACCAGAAAGCGAGTTTACTTGTGCTACAGTGAAAAGGGCGTCTTCTTGCCGAAGCTTCAAGACGACAAGAAAACTGAAAGCACTAAACAGTCTGCATTATACATGTAGAAAGTAAACACGAAAATTATGGACGTCAAATCTAATTGCAAAGATGTCAAATCTAGCAACAAAGATGGCAAACACTTTACGAAAGGAATACAAAAATGGCAAAGGCAAGTGTTTTTTCTGTAAAGAAGACGGTCATTTTGCAAATGAATGTCCCAATAAATCAAGCAGGAAATGTTCATCCAGTGCATTGACAACAAGTGTTTCATGTGGATCAGCTATATTAAATAGCGATGTTTGGGTCATAGACTCAGGTGCTACTCATCACATGTCTCCAGAGATAAAGTATTTTTCTTGGATTAGTAAAAATGTGGCTACTGAAAATGTTGTGACAGCAAATGGCACAACGACACCTACAATTGGAAAAGGTACTGTAAATGCAAAGATTAAAGGTAATAATAGTTATATTATCTGGAAATAATAAGAAAGTTGTTTTTAATAAAAATGGATGTTGCATTTACGATGACAGTAGGAATTACTATTGAAAGCGGAGAATATGGGTCGCTTGTATGTGGTGAGAACAGAACCTAATTTAAAGAAGAGTGATGTAAGCTCATTACACTATAAAAATAGAAAGTTAAAAACATTGGATTTGTGGCTTCAAAGACTAATGCATGTTAGCAAGAATCATATTATAAAAATGGTCAAAACACAATCTGTAAATGGTTTAAACTGTTAGTTGACAACTCCTATACCATGTAATGACTGTTTAGCAGGAAAAGCGACATGATTGCCATTGGTGACACATCCATCAAGCAACTTGAAAAGTGATGGAATAATTTTAAATCTTGTTCATGCAGATATCATGGGACCAATGCTTTTGGTGGCAACAAATATGTTCTTAGCATAGTGGATGATGCTAGCAGATATGCTTTTATCAGACTTCTTAAAACAAAGGGAAGTGTACTGTCTGAGTTTAAAGCATGGAAGATCAAGGTTGAAAAGTAAACTGGAAAAGCTATAAAGTGAGTTCGAAACAGATAATGGCCTTGAATTTTGTTCAAAGAATTTGGATATCTTCTGTGAGAGTAATAGCATTGTACATGAAGAGACAATGATTTACACACCACAGCAAAATGGAATCACAGAGAGATTCAACAGAACTCTGATGGAGTTAGTGAAAAGTGAAATCAATAGTAGTAGCTTACCTAAGGCAGCTTGGGCAGAGCTCATATATACTGCTGCATGTATCAGGAACAGAGTCACAAACAGTCATAACGAAGTTAAATCTCCATATGAATTATGGGTTGGAAGGAAGCCAAGTGTCGCTCACCTTTCGGGCAAGAGGATGTGAAGTGTTTGCACATATTCCTAAACAGAAATGCCACTCAAAACTATCAGCAAGGGCCAAGAAAGGAATTTTGGTTGGATACGCAATATATGGACGTGGTTATTGGATTTGGATGCCAGATACTCAACAAGTTGTGCAGTCGCGTGACTGTGTATTCAAAGAGAGTACAAGTGATGAAGCAGAACACATTAGTAAATCCTGAAGATTCTAGCTTCAAACAATTGAATAGAGAAGAAACTATCACTTTTGACTGCAGTGATGGAATTTCAGGCAGTAATCCTGAAGACAATGTGATGATCTATTCTGAAGAAAATCTGTCAAGTGAAGAAGAAGAAGACTTCAAAGGATTTCCAGACACAGAAAGTGAAGAAGAAGAAACTTCAGACAAAGGTGAACAGAGTGAAGGACACTCAACTGTTTAAGTAAAGAAGAGAGGATGACCAAAGGGAAGTTCTACAAAACATAATGCAAACCTGCAAAAGCAACACAGTACGATTCTTCGAGAAAGGTGTTCTATAAAATCAAAGAAAGATGATAACATAGAACCACAATCTCATATGGTTCATACTAATAATATAGTGCAACCATCTTCATTCAATGAGGCTGTCAATTCTGCTGAAGCAGCGCAATGGTTGGGAGCAATGAATGAAGAGATAGAATCATTGAAGAAGCACAACACCTGGTCATTGGTTATAAAACTTACAAATGCAAATGTCATTAAATGCAAATGGGTGTTTAAACGGAAGACAGTAGGTGAAACAGAGCGTCTCAAAGCACACTTGGTTCAATGGGTTTCTCTCAGAAGAAGGGAGTGCATTTTGAAGAAGTGTATGTGCCTGTATCAGGCTTCGATACTCTAAGGTTACTTGTGTTCAGAAAAAATGTGGTTCATGGACCAGTATGATGTCAAATCTGCTTATCTTCACATTTATTTAAAGGAGACTTTGTATATTGAACAACCTGAAGGGTTTATACAAAGAGGTAAAGAAAAACTGGTTTGTAAATTGAACAAATCAATATATGGTTTGAAACAAAGTGGAAGGTGCTGTAATGAACATCTGAACAAAACATTAGAAAATCTTGGATTCGTTCGTAATAAAGTCGATCCGTGTGTATACCAGTTGAAGAAAGGATAAGGAAAGGCCATATTAGCTGTTTATGTGGACGATATACTTGTATTAACAGAAAATGAATCAATGAAAAGTAGTGTTAAAGAACTTCTGGAGAGGTGCTTTGATATTAAGTACCTAGGAACAATTTCGCATCTACTGGGAGTAAAATTCAATAAGAAAGAGGATGGTAGCATCGCCCTCTCACAAGAAGGATATGTCAACAAACTGTTGAATGAATTTGGACTGCAAGACGCCAAAGGATTTAAAACCCCAATGGAGCAGAGGCCAGAGTTTCTCAACGAGTGTAATGAAGATGACCTCAAGAAACTTCCTTACAGTGAACTCATTGGTGGTCTGTTATATTTATCGCAGAGAACTAGACCTGACATTGCCTTTTCAGTAGGGAAGTTGGCTCAGTATTGTTCGCAATTCAACAAGTGTCATTGGAATGCAGCTAAAAGAGTACTGAGGTATTTAAAAGAGACACAAGACTATGGGATTACATATTGTCCAACTAATGAAAGTCTTGTAGCATATGCTGATGCAGATTGGTCTAGTTGTACAAAAACTTGCAAGAGCATAAGTGGATATTTGCTTATACTTGCAAGTGCTCCAATCATCTGGAAAAGTTAAAAACAAACTGTGATTGCACTTAGCAGAATGGAGGCAGAATATGTGGCCTTTGCAGCTTGTGCAAGAGAAGTGTTTTGGGTAAAAGATAAGTTTTCCAAGAAATAAAAGACAGTTCAACTACAATATGGTGTGATAGTCAGGAGGCTATTGCTCATGCTAGAAACTATGTTGACAAATCCAGAACAAAGCACATTGCAATCAGGCATCACTTTGTAAGAGAAAAGGTGATGGATGGGACAGTGAAACTTCAATATATCCCAAGTGATGTTGCGGACATCTTCACGAAGGCGCTGTATCACAGACTATAGGAGTCGCATTGCAGTCAACTGGTGAAGCAAATCCAGGTGGCATAATCTCCAAAGTGCGGAATGATCATCCACAAGTCAATGATCTTCCGAGGGGAGGATTGTAGAGATCATCAGTGAAGTGCACAGGCGTTAAATTTTTCTTTGCATTGCCTGTAATCTCGCTGGTCTATGTTGTACATTAGAATGCACATTGGCATGTGAATGTCTAATAAAGAATTGCTGTTTGCAATAACGCGTTCTTTACAGTTTATTTTAGTACACTACTGTTCTATGCTATTTACTGCTAAAATTTAAGTAATAATAACATTAATCTTATTTCCTATCCAGTTGATACCTGAAAAATTTAAGTCCCCACTGATAATAACCGTTCTATTCTCACCTCTGAATTGTCAATATGAATTTAGTTTCCCTCCAAGAACCTCATCTCCATAATTAATTTTTCCATAGTGGTTAATGGCCCATACCCCTTATTTTTTCTTTTTTAATACCCCAAAAATCTATCCTTAGTAACTCATGGCCATGAACTGTGTACACTAGAGAACTGTAGTAATCTTTGCTAACCAGTATGAATAACTCTCCACCAATAGCTCATCTATCTCTTTAGTACACTCTGTAACCATCAGGGGAAATCTCATTGTTTAGTACTCCTTCTTTTAATTAAGAATCTACCTCTATAATCACTTGTGGTTCATGTATCTTTATTAAGTTTGCAAATTCTATCATTTTATTCATTATACATCTACAGTTCACTAATAACACCCTTATTTTTGGCTTTGTGCTATTTTCAGCATTAACCTTTGTCTTTCCAGTTATACCCAATTCCGTTATTATTTCAATAGCTTCGTGTTTCTTTAGTTTTTGTAATTTTTTCCCCATAATGCACCCTTTGATCACTTATTTTTATCCTCTCATTTGTAGCCGCTGACCTTAAAAAGGCACAATCCTGACCACATCATAACTGGAAATGGGTTCCCTTAAAGCTTTAGCTACCAACTCAGAAAGTACTCCCTTCCCCATTCTATTTAGGTATTGGCCATGTCTAGTAAAACCCCACCTACCCATAGTGTTCACAGGCCCAATCCCTAAAACAGAACTAATGTCTCTTCCAGGTAGCATCTCAGTTTTCCAAAGTTACCTAAAATTATTCCAGGCAAGTGGTGATGCGGATTTTTCAAAATACCATAGCCACGTTCCTTCCTTTTTGGTATTCCCAATTCTCTCCTGTATCTAATGACATTGATGTTGAGAAGACATAAGGCTGTAAAAAAAGTATAGTTTTTTAAATTTTTGCTTGCATAGATGTTAGTGTGGGATCAGCTACTATTGTGCATGAGAATAATGATGCGTATTGGAATCTTTTGAACCAGTGGGCATGTCTATCCTTGACCCAAATTTCATTGTACGTTCATGTGGTGTGTGCAAATTAGATTTCCTGTCTTGTGTGTCTCATCTTGTAACACGATTACAGTTTATCACCAAAGTATTCATCCTTTTTTGTGTTTGTTGCTAGCCGCCTAAGTGTTGTATTTACTTTGCCAACCCTTCCTTATTTTTATTACCAAAAGCATTTTCCTTCTCATTATTACAGCGGTATGCTATGTTGGTAATTCATTGTTAAAGCAGCAAATCCCGTAAAATTTGAAAAGACAATGGTACTGCTTCCTTTTTGTAAACCGTTCTGTACGAAACCTTTTTATTTCAAGAGTATATTGGTACAGATATGTGCTAATACACCTCAAAAATTGGGTATGTTCTTATTCTTATGAAAGTGATCTGAAATCTGCTGAGAATTTTGTTCCATTACAGCCCTATGATTTTTAATTTAATTGCAATGCCAATATCCCTACACACCCATTTACCCCATTCCCTGCTCCCACTTACATTTGCCCTCTACAAATTTTAAATTCTTTCAATGTTTTTGGTAAATTATTCCAGTCCCTAACACCCTTACCTAAAATCTTCCTATACCCTTGTGCCTGGAATCTAGTGCCAGCTTGTGGTGATGGTAACCTTTTCCCTCCCATGCATTACTTTTAATTCTTACACCATTATCTTCCCATTGTAAGACAATAAGCTGAGCACCGGGGTTAGTGCTAAACCAATATCTGCCTTAACTGCAACCACATGTTGTTGCCTCAGGATCTACAGTTTGTGCTTTACTGAAACTCAGCTGCCACCCAACTTGATCTAACCCAAAATTAGGAAAGGTTAGTAGTCATTAAAAGTCACTGTTGAAATTTAAACTGTTGAACTATACATTCTTCAAAATTTATGAAGTCACAAACTTATGGCATCAAAAATCATCACCAAAGAATTTTAATTACAGGAATGATTAACACATTCGAGACAGACCAACATGACGACCCCTAACTGAATTTACAGTTACAGCCACAAGCTAACCTCAGAGTTTCACATGCTTGCCTGGAATCTACATTCCACCTGCTGCACATCCAATTAGCGCCACAAAGAAGCGTAGTCACGCTCTAACTTATTCTGAAAGACTGTGGGGGGAGGAAGCTTATGGCTGCTATATATAGAAAAGCCTGTGAGATCGTTATTTTTTCCGGTTTCCCATGTAAGCAGTCCCACGATCTGATCAAATGTGCCAAAGTGTTGTCCTTAAAGCTTATATATTTCATCATACTTCTAACCTTGGTGACTCAAAATATTTCTGTTGATCTGAAATTTTGGCAGTAGCTAGGTTGATTAAAAATTGTTAATTTGGATTCTTATTAAAAAAAATTGTAGCTTCAATAGTTTGGCTGTAAAAAATTATTTTCTGAGATTCCAAAACTTGTTCATAATTTCTGTAGTTTTGCAACTATGAAGCTGAAATAACTTTTATTTTTACTTCTAATTGAATTCTCTTTCATTTTATACTAAGCAAGCCATGTTTACTATTTTATAACAATTTGCTCGAAAGTCTTGTGCAAATGATTCTACATGTTCTCAAATATCTGTTGAATGCTTTTGAAGTCATTACCTGTATTCTCCAATTTACTATGAATTTCTGAAATATTGTTCCCTTGAAGTCTATCAGTCTGGCCATTTTATTAAAGTATCGTTGTCGCCAAAAATTTACTTTCTTTTGTCTTGAACCAACAATTTTGTTAATTTAAATGAAACTTACTGGAAACTATTTGTGTTTGATTAAGCTTTATTTTGAATACAGTTTCTTCCCTTAAATTTATGTATTTATTTATCCATCTGTTCAATGTTTCCAAATATTACATACCTTTAAACTTTATTGAACTTCTCTTAACTTTATTGGACTTTTCTTAACTTTAATATGTTGTATAAGCAAAAATTAAGTTTTTTTTTGCCTATAAACTTACTTCTTATATCTTTCCAAAATGTGACTTCTCAAATTTAAAGTATGTAATTATGTTTTAAAACGTTCTTACTGGCTTTTCACTTTCAATGTATTAAAACTCTATGGCAGGATTCTATAGCTATAAGATTTCTATCCTCTCTTTATTAGTTATAATCCTGAATATCTCTCAAAGTGAAGGAAATGTTAACTTTAGCGAAATTACACCAGAACCAAATATTGCATATGCAGATCTTAGGGGGTGTCCATAAATTATGTGAAATGAAATAGGGAGAGGGGTCTGGCAAAATCTCACCAAGGGGGAGGGGGGGGGTCAACAGAAATCTCACGTGAGGTTTTAGGGGGAGGGTATTTCGTGAGAAGTGTGGGTCAGGCCTAAGTTCCGAGGGCGATTTCTATGGGGCGTCTCACAGACCAGATCTCATGAAGTCTCACCAGAAGGGAGGGGAGGGGTCCGGAAATCCAGAAAAACACCTCACATAATTTGTGGATGCCCCCTTATGTTCAGTCCTTCTACAGTTGTCTAGTTACATTTATTACTTAAATTTACTTTTTAAACTTGATTTATTACCTGGATTGACTTTTTAGTTTGATTTATTTCCTGAATTAACTAAAAAAGTTACTCTAAAGCTAAAGTATCACGTTGTTCAACTGAGCCTGCTATGCTATTAACATATTGCATTATGCAAATTTACGAAATTCTAGGTTAGCTTACGCCGTGCCTCATCACCAATATATGCCATGTACACTCCCATGACCCCCTCACTATCCTCCTGTCTTCTAATGAATCCCATTCCAGGTCTTTTATCAAATCTGTTACTGATTTTGTTCTGCAATAATTTCCAGAAACAAGTGAAGCAGCCCTTTCTTGCACCCTCTCCAACTCCTGTATTTCATACTCAAAATGTGGGTTCCATGCGACACCACCATATTCAAGCAATGGTCTGACAAAAAGTTTTGTAACCCAATTCCTTTACTTCTCTTGTACATCCCCACATCAAGTGCAGAATTTTGAAACCTTTTTATACTACCTGTTCAATGTGTCCTGCCCAGATAATGTTCAGTTAATGTTCATGAGTATTGATTGCATTCCCACAGTGTTTTCAATCCAGCGGGATTCGCAGAAACAGTTATTTTACGCATATATTTAAAAAAATAGTTATTTAAAATGTTAATAAATTAAATAATAATTAAATTAATAAATGAATTTAATGTTAAATGATAAAAATGAACAGTTAACAATATTTTGATTGGCAAAATGAAGAGAGAAAGCATTCTGTTTCACAAAGTGAAGTTAATATACTCTGTAAACGTAGACTTGGCTCAGAACAAGATCTCATAATTTTGTCACTGCACAAGCACGAGACTTGGCTCTTTTTTTTTTTTTTTAAATTGGTGTGTAGGATTTATTATTATATCTCTTGATTCCTTGATTGATCTTACAGTTGATTCAATGTTATTAAAAGAAACTACTCACCAACACTTAAACTGTCATGTATTTCATTTTTACTTATGTGGCGTAACAACGTTTTTAAATTGGAAATAATTACTTTTTAGTAAGAAAGGAGACTTTCTCATCGAATGATTGCAGTGAAGTTTTCATAGGTTGTATCTCCGGATTTCATTGTAAAAACACGAAATTGCACACGTGAGGGAGATGGCGGAGGCAGCCATCAAAGTATTGTGTTCCTACAACACAATTCGTCGATACACCCGTGAAAACGTCACTATAACTTTTTTTGCCTTTAGTCGATATAATAACAAGGAGAAGAGGGATTAACCGATAGCCTGAGCGGCACATGTAAGCAGGCGGCTTGTGTCAAAGAAATGCATTGAGGCAGCGGCCAAAACAACAATAAGTCAAAGAATATACAATTGCCTTTTGATAGCTGCTAAATAAATAGGTATGCGATTGTTAAAATTACGATAACATTAGTTTCATATCAACGAATAATCAAGTTTTCAGCAGCAAATAAGGAAATTGTCACAATAACTTTATCTGCAAATACAGAAAATAGGAATAATGAAACCTTGAATAAAAAGCTTTAACTGTGTAGTTCAGATAACGTTTACGACACATAAAAAATAAATATATAGTTAGAAAATCGTACTAAATAAACAACATAATTCAAACTACAGAAATGTGTACTCAAAAATGAATACGTAAAAGTGTGTATATTTACTTACGAATGACGAAGGTTGACAAAAACAAACGTATATTCACATGAGTCAAATGTCAACTGCAAGGGTTCAAGCAAACAGTGCTAAACATCCGATAGAGATCAAGTGGGGCAGCGAGTCACGCAGACTGACATACGTTTCCACCGGATTTTGCGGATCCCCTTAATTTTTTGCGGGATCCACCAGACTGTCTAGTGATGCGGGATCCTGCGGGATTGCAGGATCCCGCTTTGCTGGATTGCAATCCCTATTCATGACATCCTTAGGATGAATTTAAAGTATTTTGGTCTGCTAATTACTAATTGTGTTGTTAAGCTCATTCTCCGATTTAGACCCTCCTGTTTCTGATTCATTGTCCCTAATGGTGTCACTAAATATGATTTGCATTTAATGGTCTAAGCACCCACATTAGAGTGAGTTTCTTAAATGTAACTCCTTTTCTATGATTGTATACTTTCATAACATACTCCAGTTGCTTACAAATTTCCTGCACACTTATTTCAGTGCCTTATAATTAGTAAATAAAGTATTTAATTTGAAGTAGTCTGTGGTAAGGTGCTTGTTCTGAGATGAGGTAGACATTGTGTTGACATTCACAGAAGAATTAATGGCTCTGGTACACATTCAGCTTCAGAAGTATATCATTGTTGATCTTTTCATATCAACTTAACAAAATTTGTGTTGTCTTAACATTTTCTTGTACAGGGTGAGTCATAAAAATCTCTCCAATTTCAAAGATGTATGTAATAAACACAAAGCGAGATGCAATGATTTTTTTTTTATTATTTACAAGAACAAAGAATGCAATTTTAATTTACTTGGTTTTGAAAATAAAATCTTGTAAATGTCTACCTCCATTGTCCAAACTCTGATAGAGTCTATCCCATAAGTTGTCCATGACTTTGTGAATCATATTCAGAGGAATAGCATTGATTTCTTCAGTGATGGCAGCCTTCAGTTCATCAATAGTTTGGGGACGATGCCCGAACATTTTTTCCTTGAGGTAACCCCAGAGAAACAAATCACACGGGGTTAAATCAGGCGATCTGGGGGGCCATCCAGTGTCACCTCACAAAGAGATTAGATGACTGGGAAACATTTGTCTCAGAATTTCTATCGAACAACGCAATGTATGGGCCATAGCACCATCTTGTTGGAACCAGATGACATTGTCATGGTCATGCAATAATTCATCCAATTTTGGTTTTAAAAAATTTTCAAGCATATAACAATACCGAGCAGAAGTCACTGTTACAGCTTTACCATCTTCTTCGAAAAATTAGGGACCCCAGACATCAAAATCTGCAACAGCGCACCACACTGTCAATCGAGGGCTGAGGAGTTCCGAGGTTTATCCTGAGCCCAGTATCGGAAATTTTGTTTATTTACGGTTCCGGCCAGATGAAAATGGGCCTCGTCACTACAGATCAAACCAGCAGTACGAGTGATATTCTGCAAAATGTCGCGGCACAATTTTGTTCGTGTGTCTAAGTCTCTTTCACTTAACTCTTGCACTATCTGCATCTTGTATGGGTGCAATTTAAGATCTGTTTGGAGAATTCTTCTGACTCTATTGGTAGATAAACCAAGTGCAATGGTGTGTTTACGAACAGAATGCTTGGGAGATTGTTGAATTGAAACCCTCACTCTATCCACATTTTCCGCTGATGTTGGCATCCTAATTTGGCCTGATGGTTTTCTCTTTAATGCCAAAGATGTCTCTCTTAAATTAGATACCCAATTCCTAATTGTCAGTGCTGTGGGAATGGGTCCATGACGACCACAAGCAAAATGAACATGAAATGCATGTTGTGTTTTGATCCACCATTTTAAATGTACTCTTCCACTACGAACGCTCGATGTTGCCCCGACCAAGCCATTTCTCACACTGAAAATTGCAAGTCAAGGCATGTCTAATGACTCTATCCCCACTCTTCTCCTCCCACCCGTGTTCACGCCATGACCTTATGAAATTGGAAAGAATTTTATGACTCACCCTGTATGTGTTGAGCAATGGACACATTAACTTCCTATATGAGAATTAAGCTTTTCCCGGCGTATAGATGAAATGAATAATTCTCTGGTTTTCTGCCGGTTAGTATCTTTATTTACCTCAATACACATTGTTTCGGTAGCAACCTCCACTACCTTTGTCGGGTAAGCTGTCATAACGAAGCTAAAATGTGATTGCGCAAGCAAGTCCTGGCTTCTATAAGTAGCCCGCTGCTAGAGACACTTCCCACTGCTCTCCCATTGGTCGGCACTTCAATCGGCCTCAGACGGGATGCGAACAGTTCGGCTGCATTTAGTGGTAAATATTTCATAGTCGGCTACGCGGCATCTTGTATCTCCACGATGGCATCTTGGGTCTGTTACAGCTCTCAGACGATCGGCTCCCAAGCTTCGCTCAGGAAGATACCACCATCTCTGTTGATGCTGTTGTCACTTATTTGAATCTCCAGCACTTCTCTTATCACTGAGTCCCAGAAATACGATAAGTTGATGTTGTGAAAATTTTCTATAGCATGTTCTGCTAACACGAATTTTCCCAATTGTACTAACCGCAGATATCATTGGTGTTCGGTGCGGCGTTCCTCGATAGTTCTTATGGTTTGGCTGATATATACTTTGCCGCGTTCACAAGGGATCGAATAAACTCAGACCGAGGTCATCTTTTACCATGCGTAACATATCCCGTATCTTCAATAGTGGTTGGAAGATACTCCTTACTCCAAATCGTTTTAAAATTCTTACCATCTTTCCAGAATTATTCCTGGCATAAGGCAACACGGCAACAGTTTTTGGAGATTCTTCTTGTTCAGGTGATAGTCTCGGTTTCTGGGGGAGAAAAGCATGTTTAATATGCTCTTTGGAATAACCATACTGTCTGAAAACCTGTCATAGTTGCCTTAATTCTTCTTGCAAGCTGTCACTGTCTGAGATGAACCAGTTTTGTCAAGACAGATTTCTGCTGAGCTGGGTGATGAAATCTGGTAGCCCCCAAATAAAGTTCTGTGTGCAAAGGTTTCCTGTAAATGCTATGCACAAAAGTACCATCTGGCTTTTGTTTAATTAATATGTCCAGGAGTGGCAGGATGCTCTCTCCCTCAACCTCCATGGTGAAACATATGTTAGGATGGATTGAATTCAGGTGTTCAAAGAATTCTTCGATAGCCGTGTGGCAAATTACAAATGTGTCATCCGCGTATCAAAAGAAACATTTTGGTTTTAATGGAGCAGAGTCCAGAGCCCTTTTCTCAAAGTCCTCCATATATAAATTGGCTACCACAGGAGAAAGTGGTGAGCCAATAGCCACACAATCAGTTTGCTTGTGGTACCGCCCACCATACATGAAATATGTAGATGTGACGACATGCTGGAACAGGTCTACAATCCCTTGGTCGAAATGTCATAGTATTAGTTCTAAAGTCTCTTTGACAGGCACCCGTGTGAACAGAGAAACAACATCAAAGCTTACTATGAGGTCTGAATCTGACACGGTTAGGCCCTGAATCATCTGTACGAACTCAGCAGAATTCGTAACATGGTGTATACACTGGCCCACCTGTGGACTCAGTTGGCATGTAAGATATTTCGCCAGTTGATATACGGGAGCACCGATTGCTCTGACAATAGGTCATAATGGCACATTCTCCTTGTGGATTTTTGGTAGGACATATAACCTACGCGGCTTGGTCACATATGGTTGTAGATTCTTGATGGTCTCCTCAGGTAAACCAGATTTATGGAAAAGGGCTTTTGTTTTGTTGACCACTTTTGATGTAAGGTCAGCTTCAATCAACTTTTAAGCAGCATCGTGTAATAATCTCCTAATTTTAGAGTCATATTCTTCTGTTGAAAGAAGAACTGTCGCGTTTCCCTTGTCAGCAGGAATGACTACAATGTTTTCATTACTGCATAATTCACGCAATGCTTGACGCTTTGGCCTTATGATGTTGGGCTTAGGTGGTTCGGCCTTCTTCAGAACACAACAGCTTTCATGACGTATCTCTTGCGCTGTATCGGTTGGAAGTGTGCGTACAGCTTTTTCCACAGTGCAGAAAATGTCTTTCGTATGTACAAACTTCGGTGCCATAGCGTAATTCAAGCTTCTTGCCAGCACTGAGACCATGGTGTCATCAAGTTCGGCTCCAGTGAGATTAATTATTGTAGCAAAACAAATCCCCCCAAACAACAAAACAGACTATAAGTTATTCTGAGATGAGTTCGTTGTCATGGTAACAACAGAATAACAAAACCTGAGCGAGCGAGGTATAACGTTAGTATGAGATATAAGTTTTTCTCGGCGTATCTTCGATATAAATTCTTCTCGGGTTTGCCGCCGAATTACATTTTCTATTGTCAAGCTTTCGGCGACTTTCACTGCCGCCATCATCAGGACTGTTGTGTCTGAAGGAACAACAGAAACTGGACTGAATAGCGGAACTGAACGAGCCAGGAACGTTGTCGACTTCCGATTGGCTGACTCCAATAACGTAACTATTCCTTTACTGCGATTGGTCGGTTGCGGAACCAGGCGTAGATATACACCAGCGTTGTACTGATAGTTAGCTCCACAGCGAAACCAAAGCCGAGGTTGTTAAAATGGATAGACGATGGATTACCTACGTTAATGTTCACATAACGTCACTGTTCATATTGCATCACCATTTACATTATTCACCACTATTAATTACAATGTTTAATCTCGATAATCCTTAGGGAGCCAAGCGGCATTCTGATTGGCTGACACAATAACTGTTCTCATAGCGTCATCGTTCACATTATTCTTACACAGAAAAATCCAAAGACTGGCCTTCTAAGGATGAAACTTTCAAACGTGCGGTAGTAAACCTCACTGGTACACAGCTGGACGAAGCAACTGAGAGAGTTTTATCCAAAGGGTTAAACTTTGCCCCAACCCCTGATAAGGTTCCTGTAAAGGATATTGTCTGTGCTATTGAAATAGCTGCTAGGAAGCTTCCTGGGGATGCGGCTGAAGAAGTCCGAAGGGAAACGTGCAGAGTTCTGGAGAAAGCCAAACCACCTAGGCCCAATATCACAAAATCGGAACGCTTCGCTCTCCGTGCGTTGCGTCGGAACGAAGAAGTGGTTGTGTTACCTGCGGACAAAGGGAATGCCACAGTCTTGCTTACATCTGATATGTATGAATCAAAAATACAAAAAAATGCTTGATGACACCGCTTATAAGCCCCTTAATGGTGACCCTACTTCCAGAGTAGAGAGGAAAGTGTCAGCTCTTGTTAAGAAGGCCAGATTTACTCCTGATGTCGTCAAGTACCTTCGACCTCGTGCAGCCAGACCACCTAGGCTTTACGGCCTGCCAAAGATACACAAGGAGGATGTGCCTTTACGACCGATTGTAAGTACTATTGGTAGTCCCACATATAACTTGGCCAAGTATTTGTCTAAGATGCTTAGACCTTTCGTAGGTAATTGTCCGCACCATGTTAAAAACTCGACACAGTTTGTCGATACGCTCCGAAAGATGCGGTTGTCAGAGTCTGATATTATGGTCAGCTTTGATGTCGTCTCGCTCTTCACCAAGGTTCCTTTGAGAGACACACTGCAGCTGTTACAAGGTCTTTTTGAACCTACCTTGGTGGATCTGTTCGAACTAGTCCTAACTTCTACTTATTTTACCTATGGTGGGAGTTTTTATGAACAGACTGATGGTGTGGCAATGGGGTCTCCATTATCTCCTGTAGTAGCCGATCTGTTTATGGAACACTTTGAAGATCGAGCAATTGAAACCTCCGTCCTCAAACCAACATATTTCTATCGTTATGTGGACGATACGTTTGTTGTTTGGCCCCATGGGATCCAGGGTCTTTATGAATTCATGGACCATCTCAATAGCATTCATGAAAACATCAGATTCACTATGGAGCTAGAGAAAGATGGTAGATTGCCCTTTCTAGATATTTTAATCCAGCGGAGACCTGATGGTACCCTGTCACATAGTGTTTACAGGAAATTAACCCACACGGACCGTTATTTACATGCCGATAGTTTCCACCATCCGGCGCAGAAGAACACGGTGTTATACACGCTTGTACACAGAGCAAGGGCAATTTCAGACGCTGACAATCTGCAAGACGAACTCGAACATCTCCGCCATACCTTCATGCGGAATGGATACCCGATCCCATTGATAGAACGGGCACTTCGAAAGAAAAAGGCAGATACACGTAATATTGAGGAAGAAGAACAGCCTAAAGATCTTGCCTTTATCCCGTATGCAGGTAGCATCTCTGGGAAAATCGGCAGGATTTTAAAACGATATGGAATCAAGTGCATTTTCCGCCCTCCTGCCAAAATACGGGATTTGCTGCGTCCTGTGAAGGATGATTTGGGTTTAAAAACACCGGGAGTGTACAGCATACCGTGCCAATGTGGTAAGAGTTATATTGGTCAAACCATCCGCACTATCCAGGACCGTGTGACTGAACACCAACGCAACATCCGGTTGTTTCAACTTGAAAAGTCTGCTGTGGCACAACACGTGATCGAAAATGGTCACAGTATGGACTTTGACAACGTGAGGGTTCTAGCCAAGTGTTCCTTCTTCTGGGAATCTGTGATTAAAGAAGCGATTGAGATACGCCTGAATAATAACAATATGAACAGGGACTTGGGTGTATGGCTCAGTGACGCATGGAAGCCAGTTTTTGCCATTCTTAAACAACCAAGTGTCTCGCTGACGGACGATAGGAGAGTGGAGAGTGGAACACGGCGTATCGGTCCGACTACATCTACAGCTGAATCTGTAGCCGACCAATCACTGACAAGTATTACAGAACCGGGGTTATAGTCAGCCAATCGGAAGACCGCATGGCTCCCTATGCATTTCTCGAGTTAAACATCATAATTAATGACAGTAAATGTTTTTAAGAATATATAATGTGGGGTCTTTCATTAAAGAAGTCTTTGGATTTTTCTGTGTAAGAATAATGTGAACGATGACGCTATGAGAACAGTTATTGTGTCAGCCAATCAGAATGCCGCTTGGCTCCCTAAGGATTATCGAGATTAAACATCGTAATTAATAGTGGTGAATAATGTAAATGGTGATGCAATATGAACAGTGACGTTATGTGAACATTAACGTAGGTAATCCATCGTCTATCCATTTTAACAACCTCGGCTTTGGTTTCGCTGTGGAGCTAACTATCAGTACAACGCTGGTGTATATCTACGCCTGGTTCCGCAACCGACCAATCGCAGTAAAGGAATAGTTACGTCATTGGAGTCAGCCAATCGGAAGTCGACAACGTTCCTGGCTCGTTCAGTTCCGCTATTCAGTCCAGTTTCTGTTGTTCCTTCAGACACAACAGTCCTGATGATGGCGGCAGTGAAAGTCGCCGAAAGCTTGACAATAGAAAATGTAATTCGGCGGCAAACCCGAGAAGAATTTATATAACGTTAGTGTATGTATGAGTCGATGCTAGTTAGCCAGTTACTGCTAACAAAGGACCTAAAATCTTTGAATATCTGACTTTTGAATGCATTTTGAATAAAGGAAAAGGAATGATATGAAAGTTAGTTATTACTCAAATATAAAAGATTAACTTAACAAATTTGGAGATTCAAGTTCTAAACGAATTAAAAAGATATTGAGTCCCTGTTGACTGAAAACATAAAGCTATAAAGAAATATGAAGTCCAACAACAAAAAAATATAACATGGCAATCGTGACAGGACTCGGACCTGCAATCTTTGGATACCTGACTTTTGAATGCAACTTGAATAAATGACAAGGAATGATATGAAAGTTTGTTATTACTCAACTATAAAAGATTAAGTTGATAAATTGGGGATTCAACTTCAAATTAAAATAGGACTTGAATCCCTGGTAACCGAAGACATAAAGCTATAAAGAAATTCAAAGTTCGACAATAATAAAATACATGGTTGCTGTGCAGCTGACTTAGCTGTGACAAATGGTATAAAACTCATCGTAGCAATTAGCAACAAACCAAAGTTCATCTGGAAGAAAGAACACTCGACAGAGACGTATTAACAATTGCTTCTCTAGTGGAGAGTTGGGAACTGCTCAGTATACAACGTCACAGACATAGGAACAGCTGGTAACAGACATATTACCTCTGGCTGGAAGCATTGGTCGGGAAACTGCATCAACAAACAATGCATGCTACTGTTGTTTATACAGATAAGTGACTTTTCTATGGTGCACTGAAGTGTTAGATTAATTGTACGTCATCCAATACCAAACTTTGATTTTAAAAGATTTTGTTGCTATTGATATTTGAACATTCAATTATTTTCTTGACCTGGTTTAATATCTTAGCCTACAGTTAATTTGTCAATATTATCCATATTATCAACCTATGTCTAGAAGCATTGATAAACTTTTGAATTTCTGCTAAAACTAATATAATGAATAATTTTATATGTGTTAGAAAGTTACTGATTTTGATTCAGTGTTGACTCTGAACCTGAGGTTAACATATCACCTATATGTAAAGAAGGACATATCAGTACATTTGTTTAGTCAGAACAATTTCACTAATTGTTTTCAATTTTCCTTTTCTACTCTGGTTTTGATATATTTCTGCAATTTCTTTTAAATATTTGTGAATTATCATGCAAGAACCTAATTATTCTAGAGAAGTGGGACCATAGAACCCTTCTGACAGTAGGACTGCTACCAATAACAATGTGTCAGAGGATTTCTATGGGTTTCCTGAAAATGCATCATCACCAGTAAAAGAAGTTTTGCCAATGTTAATGTTTCAGACTGTGAGTGTAACTTTTCCAATCCAGGACTAACTGTGCCTGCCATGGAAAAATTACCAGGGCACACTTCTTTACCAGTACCTAAACAGAAATCACAAGATGGTCCAGAAATAGGTTCTCCTAGGCACACATGTATTACAATACATGGGAAGGTATTACTAATATTGAAACACTGGCACCATGTAATAATAAAAAACCAGAATCTTCGATGAACACTAAGCTATCTTCGTGCCAGACAGATAATATTTCAGACTTGAAACAATTTATGTTCAGTCTCTTTTCACTAATTTAATTTAATTTAATTGCAATGGAGCACACGCTATGGTGGCAATTTCCCTACACACCCAACTTCCCCCTATCCTGCACCCACCTACATTTGCCCTCTACAAATTTTAACTTTAAATTCTTTTAACATTTTCGGTAAGTTATTCATCATTCCCCTTGGTAACCCTTCCAATCCCTGACATCCTTACCTAAAAAAGTGTCTGAACAAAATAGACAAACAGAATCTGACCTAAAAACTGAGTTGTCCGAAAAAATAAATGGGTTGTCTGAACAAAATAGACAATTACAATTAAATGTAAAAGTTATTTCTGAATAATTTTGACATTCACTAGCTGAACTGAAAACAGACTGTGTGAACAATTTAAACAGTCACAGTCAGAGTTAAAATTTGAGTTGTCTGAACAGCTTACAAAATCTCATGAGAGCTTATGAAATCTGTCCACTTTGCGGTTTCAAAATGTTAGTAGTCAAATGGAAAATATTCAAAAGCAAGTTGAGTCTTGCAAAATGATTTGTGAAAACAATAGATGTGAATTAACAAGCCAATTCAGCATTGACAAAACACACTCTGACACTACTGACTTAGCTATCAATGAACTAACATTAAAAATGAAAAGTTCAGAGGATAGAATCTGTACAGTGGAACAAAGCCACACAAAAATTGGAGATCAAATGGAGAATATAGAAGCAGACCTCCATACATTCAGTAAACAATATAATGAAATTTGTAAAGATGCGGAAAGACAAAAAACAGCCTGTGAGGACCCACAGCTGCTATACTAGGGCTACTATAGAGCTTCAATACCTTAATTGAATGTTTACTTGAAGTGAAATGTTCTCTAAAGCTGCATCAATAATTTTAAGTTGACCATGTGCCTGCCTAGAATATTTAACTGTAATGCACTAAGTTTATTTATACCCAAAGCTTAGAAAAGGTTAAAACATTTGAAGATTCCACTTGTTGAAAAATTTAAAGTTTATTCAAATCACATTTGGAAAAACAGCATTTACAGTCAAATAGGCTATCGAATCAAACATCTCCAAAAAATTGCAAATTATGAAGAGGAAGAAAACCTGGCCTAAACCCCTTTTGAAAATTTAACGGTTCATAATCATTGCTAATCGCTCATCAGAAAATTTAGCATGATGGCGCGTCAGCCATGTGGTCACTCCAAATTCAACGATTTCCGGTTATTGCTTGGACTAACCGGCACACACGCAACATACCAAGTGCAAATTAATTTCACACAACATTCCCGGAGTAAAGACAAAAGACGAAATCGAAAAGACAGCGAGCCGGCCTGAGCATTCAAAGTTATACCCTCAGCCGCTTGCTCTATGTATTCTACTGCTTACCAAAAATAGTGTGAAAAGGTGTAATTATAGAATGTGTTTTAAAATTAACTGTGTGTAGCCTGGCCTTCAAGGTTTATAAAATGTGTTTAGTGAAAATTCTCAAATGATTAGCTTTCTTGTAAATGAATTTAGTTTACATGCACATTGGTAAAAAGTTTCCAATAATTAATTGGCGAATCCCCGAAATCTATCTTATTTATGCAACTTTTTAGGGGACCCTGCTGAATTGCAAATTATCATGTTAAAATTGTTGTCATTGTGTTCTACGTTAATTTCTGATTCCAGAAGTGTAAATTTTATTAAGATCGATGGTGTAATAGCAAAGTTATGAGTCTAACAAAGATCGGGTTTAAATCTGTTTAGCAGATACTTGGTTTATGTTTAATAATTATTCAGGTGTTGCTTATATCGAAAAAGTGAAGTTGTCTGAATTTTCTTTGAATTTAATCACGTGTTTTAGCCGTGGTTTCATTTACGGAAGTGGCTTAGTTTAATCGCAAATGAATTTTGAATACTGCCACATTGTGATTACTGACAAAATAACTTTAAAATTGGTTTAAAACCTGTTCTACTGCATGGAATGTTATGAAATTTGATATGTTGTACTAGATTTTTAGTTCTTTCGGGAAATTTACTTTTTAATTCAAGAAATTACTCAAAACATATTGTTAAAAATGTTGAAAGTGAAAGTGTGCTCAATGAGGTGTTTAAAATTTTATATACGCTAATTACATGACCTGAAACTACGGAATTTTAATGAATTTAACTTTCGTTTGAATTATTATTATTTTGAAATTGCTTTACTGCATCGAAAAATGTTGAGAATTAGTGGAATAGTCACGTAACCAAAAATCTATTGTTTACAAGTTGGGTAATAATGGATTGCCCTATTCCAGATTAGTTTAAAGATTCTTTACTGTTAAGAATGTTTGTTTATTGCTTATATTAAGTTTTGTGGGTCTTTACTACTCTTAAATCGGCTTATTTATTGAATTGGCTTGTGGTATCAGCTTCTACATGAAACGTTTCTCCCATATCCTGTACTTGCAATGAAAATTTATATGTTTACTGGAAAGCTTACTTCCTCCCTTATGCTTTAAGCTAAGCAAACTAGAATTTATCCAAATTCTAAGGTGCTTACAAGCCACCACCTGCTTGGTGCAACACTTTGGTTGAATAGAAGGTAAATTTAATAATATGGAAACTGAAGTTGATACCATTAAACAGACACCGCAATTACATGATATGAAACTCTTAGAGGTACAGGAAAAATATGAGGAGGCACCACCTGCTTGGTGCAACACTTTGGTTGAATAGAAGGTAAATTTAATAATATGGAAACTGAAGTTGATACCATTAAACAGACACTGCAATTACATGATATGAAACTCTTAGAGGTACAGGAAAAATATGAGGAGGCACAAAGCTTAAACCTTCGGAGTAGCTTGAACAAAGTAACCATTGCTCCAAGTGAAAAAGTTGAAATTGGAAAATTCTGGGACAGTGGGAATATCCACTCGGTAAGAATGTTGAAGCTTATAGGGCTTTTGAAAATTATAATAATACAGAAAGAAATAACTGTATTTACCACCATCTCAGGGTTAGAGCTCAAGTAAGGGGAGAGCGACAAATTCAAAAGTGCAAAACATATGATGAATTAAAAACAATTTTTTAAATCATTTCTGGTGTCAGGAGAGGCAGTACAATGAAAAAAGTGAACTATGTAAAGAGAGATGATTTCAGATATTACACTTTCTCTGTTGTAAAAATACAATCTGTCAGTAGACCCCTGAATTTGTGATGAAAAAAAGAATTTCAGGAAAAAAAATGACGCTGAATTGTAGGTAATATGATTTGTTTTAAACATTATTTCACTCAATAAAGTATGTAAATGAAGTTTTAACAAAATAAAAAAAGGTCTAGCTTGACAATTTCTGAAGATAAAAATAAATAAAAATAACTTATTCTGTGGGGAATCAAACTCGGATCAGAAAATTATGATGCTAACTCCCCACCACATAGACCACGCTGCCATTTGGTAAAATGAGGCAATAATTTACTACATACCCGACATTTAGAATTTTTTGTTTATTTGCATGTGAATATCTCAAAAACTAGGGCGCATTTTGAGAAATGACTATACCACAGACACATATGGTGTGTATCCTTCAACATATATGAAGGAGATCGAAATCTGTTCTTAACATGTCTGATGGTTCCCAAGTAAATCATAATTCCACATAGACTATAACAAAGCTTTTGTTTTTTGTAAACCTGTCGCATATTACAGTTTTCATTTATTTCTTTATTTTATGTTATTTAATATCATTTTGTCACTTTGTGCAGCTTTACCAGAGATTTTAGTTTCCTGTAAATATCGATTATTTACTTCTTCCCCACCATCGTCATTCCCACTCTTTGCACTGTATTTATTTCTGGCCTCAGTCATATGGTAGGTTTTTATGCATACAAATCTGATCCCTTTGCCATATGACTCACCTGTTATGTGGTTAATGTGTATACTAAAATATTTAATGATACTAAGGAAAAAGGAAGCAGCTTTTATGAGAAATAAATAACAAAGGATTGGGGAAATAACCCATCACGTACCAAAGCTCAGGGCTGCAACGAATCAATAACAAATAAAACTGACACGAAAATATAATATTTTGGTGTAAACCTTATCATGCACTAGAGAATGAGCCATTTGGTTCTTGAGGAGTGCACACTCCAAAGGTTACCCCATGTCTGGCTGGACAGCAGAAGAATATCGATAGTCCACAGTTCACCTCCACCACCTGCTTCCACGACCATTTCTTCCACTGCCAGCCAGTCACCTTTGGTGTGTGCATACCTCTGGAACCAAATGGCTCATTCTATAGTGCAGGAATAAGGTTTTATTCCTAAATATTGTGTTATTGTGTCTTTCTTAAGTGTTATTCACTCGTCGCAGCCCTCAAATTTGGTATGTGATGAGTTATGTTACCTATCCTTTGTTATTTATATCTACTAAAATTTTTAAAGTGATTTAAAGTTTTTTGTAACTTTACTAGTGGTGAATGATGGGTTTACTTTCTGTATCCTTCCTATATAAAAGAATATTATCAACCAGAGAATTGCTTACAATATACGTATATAGTAAATAGGAAACTCCTGTAAAATAGTGTGATTGTAGGCAATGATAGTGGAAATAAACACTTACTGAAGTTAAGGGCATGCAGGTTGTGACAACCCAAAGAAACAAGACAGACACTTAATATTCTCTCCTGAAAGAAGAAAGAGAAAGATTTGGATGTCTTATAATTTGCAGTTTGCCATTTCTAATGGAAGTTACTGTTGTAATGTAAAGTCACTGTTTTCTTTCATTTTATGATTCTAATTTTCTGATTTTTATCACAATTTTTTTTTTTAATATATATACATAATTTTTTTTAATTTCTTATACCCTAACATAAGTTCAGTCAAAAATGAAGTTAAATCCATCATCTGATTAAGAAATTTGCAAGCTAATAATTATATCAGTAAGGATTTTTATTTTTGTCTATTCCTGTATGATCTGCTTTATTTTTGTAATGAAATACTGTGATATTTGTTCAAACTTAAAACCACTTTTTAGTTTATAATGGTTTTGCAGGAATATGGCGTCAATTGCTCTGATATATCATTGGAGAGAATATGGAGCCATTTAGATGTTTTTGCTTGGGGACATTTTTTGGGATGGATGTTCAAAGCGGTTCTTGTGCGACATCTTGGCATTTTATGGGCAATCAGTGTTATGTGGGAATTTACGGAGGTAAGTTGTTAAAGGTTTCATTATGAAGTCTGAAAGTAGATTGTACTGTGATATTAATTCAAAATTATGACAGAAAGGAGGAGACACATATTTACTGTGATGCATAGTGGTGAGGTTTGTAGTTTTACAACCTCAGTTTCTTATATGTATTAACTTGGTCAGTTTCCAGTTAATTATTTGTGAAGTTAAATCTGATTAAATATGGTTTTGAGATTTAGTAGCATTGTAAATATTTGTAGACTAGTCACCTTTCCATAGGACTTTGTATGGCAGAGGGTGGGTGTGATTGGAAATTACATGATTAGGTAGTGGATGGTCTATGAATTGGGCAACTATTGTCTGCCTTTTTATGTTGATGGATGTTGAAAGTATTGTAGTACATAACAATGACTCCTATCAATTTAATCGATGACAGAATATGGAATAGACCTAGTGTGATAAATGATAAGAGGTTGTATGATTAGTGGATGAGTGAAGTTTCTCAGTAGATGGTGTTGATTGGTGGACAGTCTAATGTATCCTCTCTGTTCTTTAATTCTCATTAAGTGTCATTATTTAGACTTTGTAACTAAAAATTGACAGCATTCAAGGTTATTAATTTATCCATTAATATCTGAGTAATTTGAAGATAGTTTTACAATCATAATTACTTATTGTTTTTTTAATACGGTGTGAATTCTGGTCTCATATGTGCGCTGTTCAGTGTCCTTGCATAATTGTCCGTACACTTCAGAATTTCCTTTAACACAGCAACTTTCCAAAACAGAAGTTATAATCATTGAAAAATTATCGTACAGAGCATTCGAACTCATTATAACACTACATTAACATATCGTAGCAAGAGTGAGCATATGTCATGACATTAGAGAAATAGTAAGAAAAATTGACTTACATTATTTTATGTATAGATGGCTTCCGTCACAGCATACCAATAGTGGCACATGGTTTCACGGTATTTAACTCATTACATATGGTAACAGTAATAGACCAGCACTGTGTTTGGTGGGGTGTTGATGATACAGTTTAACTATATTTACATCTGTGCCATGAATGATGATAGTTGTTTTAACTAAGATGCAACAAAGTTGTCAAGATTTTTAGCACTGTTAGTTAATATATTTGGTGATAAGTACTCTCTGCTAAATTGACTCTTTCATGTTTCAGATAGCATTTGCACACCTACTGCCTAATTTTTTAGAGTGTTGGTGGGATGCACTAATCCTGGATGTACTTGTTTGCAATGGATTTGGTATCTGGTGTGGATTAAGAATATGCAAGTATCTTGAAATGAGAGAATACAAATGGGTTAGCATAAGGTAACATTTCTCAAATTAATATTTCCATAGTAAATTTGTAAAATGTTTATACTCATTAATTATTAAAGAGAGTCATAATGTAAACTTGTGTGGTTTAATTACTTGTTGACATTGCTTGAAGATCATTTGGGCATGTGGCTAGATCATTTGGTTGTTGTTCAACAAATTTTTGATAGTGTAACGTTCCATAATCTTCAGGTTGTGCCTGCTGACCGGCATTAGTAGCGCAGTCTGGGATGCGATTGCAGTGCCGCATCTGCTGGGGCTGTATTTATACCCTTCGACCCATCCCCTCCACATCCATCACAGTGCTCTGATAGCAGTGGTGGGGGGGGGGTCACTTTTGGGACTACTTATACAAGGAAGCCATTGAGATGCAGCTACAGAATAACCTCATCAACAAGGACAACGGGTTCCAACTGAGCCAAGCTTGGGACCCAGCACTGCAGCAGCTCCGCAAACAGCAGAGCCAAGATACTGTGTGCAACGACGGTGGCACTCAGACTGAAGACTACTGCTTGACACGTGGGAGCATACCACCCCCACCACCACTGTTTGAGTGCCACGGTGGGAGTGGAGGAGATGGGTCGAAGGGTATAAATACCGCCTGAGAAGGCCTGGCACTGCAGTCTTGTCCCAGACTGCGCTCCTCGTGCCTGTCAGCAGATGCAGCTTGAAGATGATGACACGTTATGCTGTCGAAAATTTGTTGAACAATGACAGATTGATCCAGCCGCAGCCCGAGAAATCTTCAAGTAGCAGATTCGCCGGGAAAACCTACGATTATATACTTGTTGACGTTGTTACCATGTATCGTTAAGGTGATAACTTTTTATTATACCCATAAACAAAATGTGCTCTAATTATGTTTGGCTCTGTAAGCATCCTATTATATAAAACGCTAACGTGGCGTCTGCATGCGCCGTCTATAGCTGCTACTCCTATTGGCTAGAGAACGGCCAATCATCAACCACCATATTACATTCGTACCACCATCTTGCTTTTCGTTTATTTACAGCTAGACGCAGAAATTCATATAAGGAGACGGAGATTCAATATTTACACTATTTTATCTGTATCAGTTAGACGCAGAAATTCATGTAAGGAGAAGGGGAATCAATATTTACACTATTTTATCTGTATCAGTTATGAGAACTAAGTTAAACCATAACCTAAGAATTTTTTTGAGAGAAGGTAAGAAGCAATGAAGTTTATTAAAAACTAGGAGAAATGAACATAATGCGAAATGTGTTAGTCACATAAATAACAGTTATCCGTTTTCGAAATTATAGTCCCCGTCATCTAAAGTGAAATGCATTTTTTTATTTTAAAATCCTAACAAAATACTCTGATAATCTAAGGAGAGTAACGTATTCGTATAACTAAAGATATCATTAAGGTTGACAATTAAACTTTTCCATAATAAATTCCTACTACCATTATGTATGATGTCCCTACCCTTAGTTTTTGATACATGCGTTAGCTATTAAATGAGATTTAAGATAACTTTGTTATCAGATTTAAATCATCAAGGATATGACTATTTACTGTATAAACGATGTGACACTCGCAATTCAACAACGATATTATTGCCGCAAAATAGCAGTGAGCAGTGATATTAGAAATACTGAGAGCAGGGCGAAAAAATAATGCCAGGCAATTATATGTATCAAAGTTACAATTAGTACATTCGATTAAAGTTACATATTGCTTTTTATTTATCTACGACAAACAGATGGAGAAATTAATGTAAGGAGAAGGGTTTTCATTATTTATGCTATTTTATCTGCCTCAGTTGTAAGCGCCAGGTTAAACCATCAACTAAGAATTTTTTGGCACACGATAAGAAACAATGAAGCTTATTAAAAATTCAGAGAATCGTACATACGTAATCGCGACATGTATCAGTCAAATAAATAACAGTTATTCATTTTAGAAATTATAGTCTCCGTCATCTAACATAAAATGCATTTATTTATGTCAGATCCTAACCAAGTGCGCTGATAATCTAATCAGAGTAACGTATTCATATAACGAAAGGTATAATTAAGAATGATTCTTTTTCTTACGAGCTTTTTCAGAATGAATTCCTACTACCACCATAGGTGATACCCATCATTATTCATATGAGGGTAATAGAAGCTATGATTTTGGAACGCAATATTAGTGGAAGTTGTGGTTTAGTTGACCAGAATCGCAACTGACTCATTTTGTTACAGCATAATTCACTCTGAAATGAGTTTTACAAACCAATTAAACTGCTTTCATAAGCACCATGTTACTAAGGATATTAATTATTGCGGGTGGAAGTAGTTTCATATTTAACGTGCTGAATTGTGCCTGGACCAGGAATAAAACTGATATTACATGGATAGCAAAAGTTTTTGGGATTCCTAATCTGATTTAATTTAATTGGTTCTTTACTTCCGGCATCATTAATTCAGTAGAAGTTACTACTGTATGGCTATGTAAATGGCAAATGAAATATGTAGAACATTGCAAAATCAAGGTCATTAGCATTATGTAATATCAGTTCCGTATAATTAACCAACTGCAAAAAAAAATGAACTGCCAGAATACTGCGTTCAAACCGTCATTTTTGACGGGCTCGAAGCTAGTTCATCATATAAAAATGTTAATATATTGTTGTCTTGTCGCTTTAGTGGACATAATGTCTGATGTATGTTAAGTGAAACACATTTGTATGACTGAAGTGTCGAAAGTCACATGTGTACCACTTTTGCTGAAAATATGAAATATTTGTTATTAATGTTTGAGAGTCTTTCAGTCATAATAAGAAAAGAGCCTGTGTAAATTATCATTAAACAGACTTTCTCCTCCTAGCCCAAGATTCTGATCTTGATAAAATTCAGCAGCATTCTATGACATTTGATCAGATTCAAATTAATTCTTAGTTATAGAATAAATCCTCATCATTTAAATGCACTACTGTCCATGCTGCATATAAACCAGCAACATTTCACTTTGAAGAAATTATCCTTCCTAGTGTCTCATTATAAATCTTTAATAATACCCTACTCATTTTGAATATTGCAGCACCAAGTAGGAGCATGTGATTACAATGAAATTTATTTCACAGATTGGAAACATTACACAAGTTATTAGAGTTACAGAACTGTACATACACCTTAACCACAAGAATTCAATATGGTGTGATGGCACCTTATCCTGAAATTAAAGCCTCTAGACTGCAAATCAATTGAGTAATACTATTATTCATAAGCAATATTGTGGTGACATAAATCTCCATTGCCATTTTCAGGTGTAGTTGTAAGACTTGAAGTTTGCCTAGAGTGCATTGTTGAAAAACTGGCATGGCAACAACAAATGTTTTTAAGTTACTTAGCAGCATCTCAGACTTCATTAGATGTCTGTAAAGCACAAAACACAAAGCGCTGCTGATGAGCAGCCTCAATAACTGGTATCCACACATCACTTAGTTGGAAACTGCAATCCTGTTTAACCAGATCAGATAGGCGAATTTCAAATGCTACTATTATGACACTGTCAGAGAAGCCTCTAGCACAGTGTTTCCCAACCTTTTTTGGGTCATGTCCCACTTTAAACATTTTTTTGCCCCCCATACATAATTTTTAATAAATAAATTATTTGTTATTAAAGAAAATGATATAGGATGGTTTTTGAAAGAAAACACTTTAATATTATCATAAATAAGAAAAGAAAGGGAAATTAACCCACCACATACCAAAGTGGACGGATGCGATGAGAGAACACTAATGCTGACAAACAAACAACACAATATTTCGGCATATGCCTTGCTCACAAATAGAAAAAAACGAGCCATTAGGCTCGGAACGTGTGCGCACTCCGAACGTTACCCAATGACTAACCGTGTTGTGGTGAGGGGGGGGGGGACGGATAAGGAGTAGACTATCGATATCGGTATACAATGTCTGAGATAATATATTTAATATTTTGGCAGGCGATGGTAAAATGAGCAAATGTAGTAATGGTATGGTATAAACATAGCAAAAAAAAAAAGGTAGTGATGGGTTAATTGGAATTTAAGTCCAGGTGGGTGTCTTGTATCCAGGATATTCTGGTACGCTAGTTCCCATCTCCGGAGTTCTGCTGCAGTGGTGCTGTCAGGGAAAACTCTGACTGCTCTCACAGTGAAACAGTCGTTGAGGTTGTTGGAATCATGGCTATTGGCATGTTCTGGTACTGGAAGGTACAGGTTACGAGTATGGACTGTTTGTCTGTGGCCATTCATTCTAACAGAGAGTTGCTGTGTGGTGAGGCCTATGTAAGAACTGGTGCAAAAGCGGCAAGTTAGTTGGTATATCAGATGAGTGGTTGAACAGGTGGCATGTCCAATAATGGGGAAAGTTTCTCCTGTGGTGGGGTTGGAATATGTAGTGGTGGGTGGAAGCATGCTGTAGGTGCAGCATGCTTCTAAATTGCCCCCCTAAAAAAACCAAATTGCCCCCCTGTGGGGCGTGGGCCCCACGTTGGGAAACACTGCTCTAGCACCTTGATTGATTCGAATCAAATCCATGTCCTTGTTCCAAACTAAGTTCTGCGACAATGGATTTGTTCTTTTGCTCCAGGTGAACTTGCCAGGAATGTTCCAAACAACATTGTTGAATACACCTTAATTATTGTCTGGTCGATGTAGTTTTTTCCGCATTCACATGGAATACTATAAACTCCTGGTGTATGAAGAGCAACGTCATCCTTTGGAAGGCATAAATTGTTCCTTAGTTTTGGTGGTGGTAATGCCATTTCTTGCTAGAATCCTTCCAACCCTCGATGTTGTAACACCAGAGTACAGCAAGAAGACTAAGTGATCCGATGGACCAATATCATAGTTATTGGACCCGGGTTTCATTTTCCGGAATGCCAATTGTATTTCAGGTTCTGTTTGGCAAACTACACCTGAAGATCATGCTGGAGATTTATGTCGCCAAAATAGTGTGTATATGTAATAGTGTTACTCGGTTGATTTCCTAAGAAAAATTTATAATTATACAATGCCGAGACGTCACATGGCATCAAAGAGAGTCGGATATGCTGCTGGGGAACACACTGCTGCATGATTTGAAGGCATGTTCACAAAGCATCAACAGTTGTAGGAGGATTAGAATGAACAAGCTGCCAACCGACCATATCCCATACATGTTCGATGGATGATATGTCAAGTGAACATTTAGGATAGGAAGGAATGGTACTCGTCATTCTTTGAAGAAGGCTTGCACGTTGCTTGCCTCATGTGGCCAGAAAATGCCCTGCTGAAATGTGGTATGTGTAGCAGCCTGAAGGAGGGCAGTGCCTAATGCTCTTAACCCCCCCCCCCCCCTCCACTCCCCTTATGTAGCAGTCGCTGTTCAGATTGCCCTCAATACGTAGGTGGTGAGCTTGCATGTTATAGCCGATGGCATCCCAAACCATAACTTTTGGCATTTGTTGCTTGCTGTTCAACAATACAGTCTGTTCGACTGTGTTCACCACAGAAGTGTCTAACACTGTAAGATGACACTAAATTTTGTCTTTCAGCATGCCACTGACAGCATTCACTTGCCCATTGCAATTGGAGGTGTTGGTGGTTTCTGGTCAGTGGAAGTGGAAGCAATGGTATGCATGTCATCAGTTCATCTCTCAATAGCCAGCATCAAACCACCAATTCATACATGTCCATACCTGTTGCAGTGCTCCAATGTAAAGCCATTTCTGTGGACAAAGCTGTACTGTCAGTCGTGGCCATGAAGACAAGATGGCAGTCATCCTGTGCTGTGGTCACGTTGTGTGGTTGAGTACCCACTCATCACTGGTTCCACACATGCATCACTATCATAGCAGCATGTCATGGTATGACAAACCCATTTTCCGGAGACCAATCAATCTGCCACTGCATTTGCTTGCACATTTGCACTGGGCACTTCTTGCACATTTTCATTTCAATTGAAGGCTCTGTACTTACTGATTTTGGCATAACACTGACCTGTTCAGTCGCACAATAGAGACACTGTTGGACCTACGTGCACACTTATCCCTCTGCAGTCTTAATCGCTTATTGTGGTTCCACAGTTCAACACACCACATTTTGGGGTGATTCACACCATTCCTTCTGGGTGTTGCAATTTTTATGAACAGTAGTGTATTTTCATAAAATATGATTGTCAGCATTAGCCCTTTGCATATGTAGGCTGAAAAGAAACACACATATGCTTGTAGAACACGAATAAGAACAAATAGCCAGATTGGGCAAAAAGTACGTTAAAGTACAATTCTTAAGCTTCAAAAATCATTTTTTTTCAACATAGTCACCATTAAGGCTAACACATTTTTTCCAATTTGTAACAAGGTTTTTTTTACTCCTTATGTGACAGATGCCTTCACCTCATTATCCGAGGTATAGTGATTACCTTTGAGGTCTCTCTTGAGTAGATGAAAAATACAAAAATCACAAGGCACAAGATCGGGGGAGTAAGGGGGGTGTGGAATCAGTTGAAACTTCAGGTTTCACAGAGTCTCTACAGTTGCACATGAGGTACCCACCATTCATAGATTTTACGGTATACCAATTGTTCATTAGTGAATCTGTCACATTCCTTGGCTATTCCAATATGGTTTGCAATATGCTCTTGAGTGATTTGTCAGCCATTTTGAACCAAATCGCTCGTGAGTTTGCTATGTTTATCATCTGCGGCAGTGATCAGACGTCTGCTGCATTTTTCATTAACAATTATGGCTTTTCCAGGCTTGCAATTGCAAAATTTTACTGCCCTTCAATTTATGGTTCACCTATCAGCAGCATCATCACCATAAACGGTCTTTAATTGATGATGAATCTCAGTAGGAATCACTTTTTCAGCAATTAAAAAGTCAATAACAGCATGCTGTTTAACTCGTATTGACATAGCACCAAATGAAGTCTCCTTACTTCTGCTTCCCAAAATTCACTGGATGAATGCAACAATTTCAAACCTGCACATGCTTATAGAGGGGAAATGTAACTTTCAAAAGCCATTGGGCACACTTCTGAAGGTCAATTCATTCGCGCTCTACAAGGTTGTGTGCTTTTCTTTTCAACCTACCCTTGTATATTACATTTGTTCATTACTCACATATATTTACGCTTTTGTGATTTTACTTTTACAATACAGTTTGTAACAGAACTTATTGGAAGTAAGCTGTTATGTGGTCTTGTGTTTCCAGATTTCTAAGAATGTGGTGCTTCTTTTGCAGAGATATAAGCTCAACATCAGGAAAAATAAAACGTGCAGTACTACAGTTTACACCTGGAAGTTGGACCCATGTCCGATGGCTAGATCCTACTTGCACATACATGCGCTTCTTTGCACTTTGTCAGCTTGTCATATTTTGGCAAGTTTCGGAACTGAATACCTTCTTCCTGAAGCACATTTTTGAAATGCCTCCATCACATCCTATTGTCGTAGTCCGACTCATTCTCATTGGTGTATTTGTAGCACCTTCAGTCAGGTAATTGATCAGTCGTAGTTCTACTGGAGTTTGTTGGCATTCTTGAACAATTTGTAATAGATTATAAGCCTTATGATTAATGTAACTGGATGAGAATTAAGTAGTTGTATAAATTATTTTTTAATATTCTACACTCAGTTCAGCAGGTATATATTACCTCTGAACATTCCATACACTTTATGGTTCTTATACATATAAAGGTCATTAGTTTCCAGCCTTTTCTGCATAGACCTTGATGCGTGGATCATTTTTTTTACTCTCTTAGTAACTCCAAGCAGAAACAAAACTTAGTTAGAATACACTGACATATATCTAACAAAGGAAAAGTAATAGAATGTTGTTATTTATAATAATTAGTAAATTCAAGTAGCAAAATAACATAGATGGATACAATTGAAGCTGGTTGGTGGGTGGTATAAAGACAGCTTTAATCAGCAAGATAACATGTACAGGGCTGGAAACTTAATTTGTATTTGCAGAACAACATACTTTAGGAGGATGTATGAACTTGTGTAGGAGGAACTGCTTAAATGTGGTTTGGAGCAGACACATTGACTGATGTGGTATCTTGAGTGCTTGAAGTGTTACATTGGGACAGGTTGGACTTGGCAGGTGAACTAAATGCAGCTTGGAGAGAATTGACAGCTAACTTTGACACAGGACACTTTAAGAGATTTTAGATTCACTTAAAAGTGACTTGATCTGTAAGAAAATACAGACCACATTGAATTTCCTAAAGTTGGAGCAGATATTGGATGAAGTGTCAAATAAATCACATTGCCAAAATACGTAGATTGTAGGCTTACAATTAGGCTCAAATATTGCACAAAACATTTTAAGGCATTGTGTTGACTTCTGCTATTGTTGTCAATGTTTTTTTTCTTTTATTGGAGCTACATTCATTTTTTGAATC
Source organism: Vandiemenella viatica (assembly GCA_031002005.1). Classification (NCBI taxonomy): domain Eukaryota; kingdom Metazoa; phylum Arthropoda; class Insecta; order Orthoptera; family Morabidae; genus Vandiemenella; species Vandiemenella viatica. The sequence goes on along the minus strand of JARYHS010008075.1, from coordinate 115,146,973 downwards.
TTTAAAGCAATCAACATGATTCAGCCTGGCCTCGCATTTGGGACGATGCTTGTTTAAATATCTGTCCGGGCATCCAGATTTGGGATTTCCATGGTTTTTCCAAATCACTCCAGGCCTATGCCGGGAGGCTTTGTTCAAAAAGCCATTGCCGAATTCTTTCCCATTCCTTGTCCCCAGACCCATCCAACCTCTAATGACCTCAACATTGAGAAACAGGAAAATATTATAGGCAGGTTGGACTTGGCAGGTGAACTAAATGCAGCTTGGAGAGAATTGACAGCTAACTTTGACACAGGACACTTTAAGAGATGTTAAATTCACTTAAAAGTGACTTGATCTGTAAGAAAATACAGACCACATTGAAGACAGATAGACGGATGAGTCGAAAATGACTTGTAGATGTATTATATATGAAACTAGCAATTGGCCACGACTTTGCTTACATGGACTGTTAATGCTTGGTTTAAATTGTAAAGTCAAATTTCACTTGTTGCCAGCCAGAAAAAAAAGTAAAGTAATTCATTTGAATAATATAGTAATATCACAATAAGCATTTTGACAATGAGAATTAACCACATCCCCCAAGCAGTTCTTGTGTGAATCTTCTTGAATATATACATATATATATATATATATATATATATTGAACATTGGATAGGATAAAAAACCACCGCTTACCAAAGAAGGGGATTCCAGCGGCGTTGGTACACGAAAAAAACACGAACACACAAAGAATAAAATTTTCGAGCATAGCTCTTCCTCAGTAGAAGTGAGATGACTGCACGCAAGCGCTGCTGGCAGCCAACTGCGTGAGCCACAATTTCGGTGGCTCATGGTGGGGGAAATACATCATGGCAGGAAGTGAGGGAGGGGGTAGAAGAGTACAGGCCGGAAAACGGAGATGAATGGCAACTATAAAGCAAAACTGTAAAAGGTCCTGACGCGGAAGGGTAGTATACCTCAGTTAATCAAGTAATGGACACAAGTGGGGGAAAAAAAAAATTAGTTTTAGTTTCAACTAATTTTTTTTTTTTTTTTTTTTTTTTTTCCCCACTTGTGTCCATTACTTGATTAACTGAGGTATACTACCCTTCCGCGTCAGGACCTTTTACAGTTTTGCTTTATAGTTGCCATTCATCTCCGTTTTCCGGCCTGTACTCTTCTACCCCCTCCCTCACTTCCTGCCATGATGTATTTCCCCCACCATGAGCCACCGAAATTGTGGCTCACGCAGTTGGCTGCCAGCAGCGCTTGCGTGCAGCCATCTCACTTCTACTGAGGAAGAGCTATGCTCGAAAATTTTATTCTTTGTGTGTTCGTGTTTTTTTCGTGTACCAACGCCGCTGGAATCCCCTTCTTTGGTAAGCGGTGGTTTTTTATCCTATCCAATGTTCAATATATCCGCTTTTAGCGCCTTTGTTTCCTAACAAACTATATATATTTATACTTATTTGTGGTCACTGTAATGTGAATTTAAAAAATGAACTTCAACTATGGATATTATAAAGCTAAGTGGCCACTCTGACTTTGTTTCAAAGTTTAAGTGGGCTGGATGTTTCACCAAAAATATTATCTGACTATGGCTTTATCTGCTGAAAGGCTTACTACGAATTAGAAGGCTACTTTCAGTTAAAAAATCAAATAAAAGCTGTGTCTACCACTGACCTAGAAATAGTATGGTGGGCAGGTTGTTTCACCAAAAATCATTTCTGACTTTGGCTTTATCTGCTCAAAGGTTTACTACGATTTAGAAGGTTGCTCACAGTTAAAAGATCAAATAAAAACTCTGTCTACCATTGACCTAGAAATTGCCAATTTGGTGAACTAGTACACTGCAGATATCAACCATTTTGTAGGATGCCTCTTATCATTCTCAGTGAGCATTAAGAAGTTACTACTTACTAATTAAGTTTACATAATAATTTTCACATGTATAATGTGATACAATTTCCTTTTTGTTTGATTTAATAATTACCTTCTGTTTTTGTTTAAACCTAAACAGATTCGAACAATATTTATGTATAATGCTGATTGGCATGTTATAAATAAATGAATAAACTTAATTGTCACATTGTCAACTCAGTTGTATTTAATTCAGTGAAAGAAAACTCTGCCTTTTTTAATTTTTTTTTGACTAGCAGTTACCTGCAACTTTGTCCACTTCGAAATGTGTTATAAAATAAGAGTTTTCTTTAATAATAATAATAGTAATGTAATAATAAAAAATTGTTTATATCCTATAGCAAAAACACAATTACCATAACATTTTACCTCTGTAAGATCAATCAATTCGGTGTTAAAATAAAAATTGTTTCTACACTGTAATCTATGATTAATTTTAGTCCTAGCTTTCATTGAAAGATATGACTTATGTTTGCCCATCGTGTCTTACAATTTCTATTTATATATAGATATATAAATCACATTCTTTCTTCTGTGGATGGTGGTTTTGTTTTTTTGTTGTCTATTCGATCATTTAATTCCGTTTTGAAATTGAAATTTGTGGGTTAAAATAGTAATGGATTGTTTGTTCCTTAAGATCTTTGATAATATTATTATAGTTACATTTAGTTTCTCAATTGGTCAAAGGTATTGTTTGTCTGTTGGCCAATTACTACACTTGATTAGGTTGGGGTTGATTTACTAGAAGATAAGCAGACATATTAAATGATTTTGGTAAGGAGTGAACTTTCAGTGTTTCAACAAACCAATAAACTACATAAAAGGAAAGAAAGCAACAACTTAATTACAGTATAATCAAAAACAACATCAATTTTTATATAAAAAATATAAATTCTTGTGTTATACATGTTTTTAGTATTGCAATTTGTATTACAGATATTATTATTATTATTATTGGTGAATTCTCCCAATAAATGGAAGACGGTTAAGTAAATGACCAAATCAAGTTTTCTTCGAGTTCTTCTTATTGTTCCAATAGGCTTTCATTCTTTCCGAGAAAGCTTGTTTTGCGTTCTTCTGACTACTTTGGTCTGTATGCTCGGTTGATTGCTCAGTTATAACTTCCCATTTGTCTACTTTGTGTCTGAAGGCGTCTCTTTCTAAGATGTCTGTTGCTTCTATGCTTGCACTTTTAAGATCCTTCCGAATTTCATTCAGCCAAGGTGTTGGATTTTTAAGTGAACTTACATAATCTATTATCTTTTTTGTCAGTCGACTTTCTGGTAATCTCTTAAGGTGACCAAAGAATTTCATTGGCCTTTTCTTGATGTCTGTTTCGATGTTTGAAAACTTTTCTGTTGTTTTGATTCATTGTAGTCTGTAACCATCTTTAGTGAGTCTTGCTCCAAGAATTTTTCTAATGATTTTTCTCACTACTTTTTTAATTTCTTCAAGGTCATGTTTTCTGTTAAGTGTTAATGTATCACTTGCATAGAGGACTGTTGGTTTTATGACTGTGTTGTAATGCTTAATTTTCGTCTGTCTTGACATAGATTTTTTGTTGTAGAGATTTTGTACTAACCATAATGCTTTTTTTACTTTTTGGAGGTGATTTTGCTGTGAGATTTTCTCAAGGCCTTTCGGTTCGATGAATTCTCTGAGGTATTTAAAGTATGGGATCCTGTTGATTTTACCGTATTTGTTCTCAAACTTGCTATTTCTGTCTTTGAACATATGAATTCAGTTTTCTCGAATGAGATTTGCAATCCTACTTTTTCTGCACATTCTTTGAGTGTCTCAAGCTGTTTGATGGTAGTCTCTTCATCTTCTGCTAGTATCACCAAATCATCCGCAAAAGTGAGGTATGGTATATAGAGGTTGTTTTTGGGAAAGCCAAGTGGATTTGGTTTCCAACACTTACATTTCTTGAGTTCTTTCTCCCATTCTTCCATAACCTTGTCTAGAACGATATTGAACAGAAGAGGAGAGAGCTCATTGCCTTGTTTGAATGTCAAAGAGTTCTGAAATATCTCCCATGAATTTCACTTTAGATTTAGTGCCAATTTAATGTTTGTTTTATGAGTTCTCATTTTTTTTTTTATCTAGTCCCCTTTCTTCTAAAATTTGGAGTAGTGAAGGCCTGTCTATTGAGTCGTATGCCTTTTTGAAATCCACAAATGTCCATACTAGGGGTTTTTGTCTTAGGGCTCGCATTTTGATTATAGTTTTGAGGTTAAAATTTGTTCAGGGCATGACCTGTTTGGTCTGAATCCTGCTTGATATTCTGCTAATTTAGGTTCTAACTGCTCTTGTGCTCTCTTCAAAATACAGGCTGAAAGAATTTTGTATGTGACTGGTAGAAGGGAGTTGTTTACATCTGATTTGTTACCTTTTTTATGTAGTGGGTGGATGAGAGCAATCTTCTAATCATCTGGGATTTTTTCAGTTTGCCAAATGTTTTGGGTTATTTGTGTAATTTCTTTGAGTGAATTTGGACCTAAATTTTTTAAGAGTTCGGATACAATTCCATCTTCTCCTGACGTTTTGTTATTTTTAAGGTTCTTTATATGTCCATAAATTTCTTCTTGTGTTGGTGGTAATGAGTTCACCGTTGTTATTTCAGATTGTATTTTCCGAAACCTCTTTTTGGGTTGCGGACAATTTAAGACCTGTGAAAAATAAGTGGCCAGCTTTTGGCAGTTTTTTTTTTTTTTTTTATTTGTCAGGGCAAGTTTACCTTTTCGTTTTCTAAAACATAGGTTCTGTGGTGTACCCTTTTATTTGGTTCGTGAAGGTCTTGTAGAAATCATGTGTATTGTAATTTTTGAAGTTGTCTTCGATCGTCTGTATTTGGTCATTGACATATTTTCGTTTGTTTTGTCTTAAAATCTTAGATGTTTGTTTGCGAACATCGAGAAATTTCTTGTGTGTTTCTTCAGATTTGTTGCAATTGTAATTTTGAAACGCCTTGTTTCTTTCTTCTAGTGCAGTCTCACATTCTTGATTCCACCAAGGGTGTTTTGGTTTTTTGTGAAGAGGTATCAGTTCTTTCGCGGTTTTGATTATTTTAGTCCAAAATTGCTGCCATTCTTCCGCAGGTTCTTCTTCCCATTTTTCTTTGATTTTGGAATCTTTGATTTGCATAGATTGAATTTTGGAATCACTGGTGGTTTTCTGTTAAATTTTCTTTTGGGTGTGAATTTAGTTTTTATTCTGGATAAATATTGATCAGAATCTATAATTTGCCCCTCTGCATACTTGCACATCGTGAATTTCTTTTTGCTGGTCATATGATATTGCAGCATGATCAATCTGGAATTCCCCTAAATGGTGGATGGGTGATCACCATATTTTTCATTTTTTGGGATTTTTTTGAAGTGAGGATGACATAATTTTGAGGTTGTTTTGTTGGCATAACTCAATAAGTCGTGAGCCATTTTTGTTGGTGAACTTGTGTGCAGGGTAATCTCCTACTGTCTTCTTGTATTTACGTTCCCTGCCAGTCTGTGCGTTGATGTCACCAAGCAAAATTTTCACATCATCTTTCGGAACTTTGGCCATCTCAGTTTCAAGCTCTTCACAGACTCTTTCTGTTTTTTCAGGCTCTTTTTTATTCTCACCATTTGTTGGTGCATGTACGTTGATGAAAGTATAATTTTTGTTGGTGTGTCTTATTCTCATGGTTATAAGTCGATTGTTGACTGGATTCAACTGTTTCACTGACTCCAACATATTTTTATCTACAACAAAGGCCATGCCTAATAATGCTCCTCCTTGGCCAATTTTTCTGTTAGTTCCAGATTTGAAGATTCTGTAATTATTGTAATCTATTGTTTCCGAATCTGTAAAGCCCGTTTCTTGCAGGGCGAGGATTTGGATTTCTGTTTATTAAGTTCTATTGTGAGGTTGTGTAACTGTCCAGTTTGAATGAGTGTCTGAATGTTAAAAGTGCAACATGAGTGTGTGTTTTTCTTGAAAGTTTACCAGAGCACTCCGACTTGCTCTCTCGTATAAGTCCAAGCTCCCCAGAATCCAAATGCTTGGTTGCCACTTTGGAGTGGGTGGATCATCCACCTGGGGTAATTTTGTCATTACTTGTACGAGTCATACTTGCTTGTAACTGATTTTCTAGCTTTTGCTAGTATTGTAGAACCAGGGATTGTGAGTTCCTAGAGCATGTTTACAGCCGCACCTCCTGGTGAACAGACGCTGACCATATTGCCGCTTGTTCCAAGTCAGACGCCACACGGATCTTATTTGTCATTTTGGTCCACGGGTGGTATTTTATTTCCCACCTACCCTGTATATCTGCCGGGCATTCCACTATCCACCACCTGGGGATGCGCCAGATGGGGGTTGACAAACCCCACACTGGTATTACAGATATTACTATTATTATTTTAATTTTTAGTAATATTAAGACATGCTGAGGAAATGAAAATATAATCTTCTATTTTCAGCTAATCAGTCTGACATCAGAATTGTCTGTCCATGTGAAAATTACCAGTAGATATGGCTATTTATTTATCAAGTGAATCCATTTTTGCACTTTTATACTGAACATACCATTGAATATATTATAATTTATAACATTCTTGCTTTGATCTCTGAAAAAGTAGTGCTTGTAATTTAAATAAAATGCCAAGAGTAAGTGAAGTAATGAAAGTAATGAACATTAGTGAAATGTGAATTGGTAATGACAATTCCCAATACAACTATGATTTATGTGGGATAAAAACTATACTTTGTTACTACCTAGACTGTATACTAACTCTGTGCTAAATTTGATTTAAATCTGTTGAGCAATTAAGGTATGATTGCGGCAAATAATTCAAACATCCATCCATCCAAACTTTCTCATTTATAATAATATTAAGGTTAAGATTATGTTTCTTTCTCCTCATCTGTTTAATTTCTTTGCTGTTCTTTCTGTTTTCTTCTTTTCAATTCACCACTGGGAAGATATCTTCCTCTTTTACATTTCTGCATCCTGTTAAGTGTTAATATTATTAAACACACTAAAATTCCACTTATTACACTGTTCTCATCCTTGAGCAATTTGTTTTCACTTATTACGTTTAAAATTTTTTACTGAAATTTATTTCATTTTCTACCACTATAAACAACTGGGTGTTTTATTGTACGATACAGTCCACTCTGTGGGCATTACTATAATTTTTGCAGATTGTGGATGGGTTCTAGAAGTGTTAATAGAGTATAAGCTATTTGCCAACTTATTACAGGTTAAGTATTTGTGGGCTCCAAGATGTTATTTGTCAGGATTAATATATATTTGACACCAGGATTATCATTAAGGCAGAGATCACAAGCCGCCCTTAATAGTGATACGAGGGCTGTCCAGAAAGTAACAGATGTTTTGACCTGGCGCAACAATGGGTGCTCCTAGCGCCGCCATCTTGGCGTCAGACTGTTCATACATTCAGTAAAATGAGCGCTGCAATTAAAAATCCCGCCAGTTGTGAAGTGCGAGCTGTAATACGGTTTTTGTTGGCGAAAAGTCACAAACCAATTGAAATTTATCGCCAGATTTGTGATGTGTACGGCCAAGGAATAATCAGTGAAAGCCGAGTGAGGCAATGGTGCATTGATTTTAAAAATGGTCGAACCAATGTTCACGATGAGGACCGCATGGGTAGGCCTAGTGTTGTGAGTGATGAATTGGTGGTGAAAATCAACGAAAAAATCCGTGAAAATCGTCGTTTCACAATTGCGGAGCTTTCAGAACATTTCCCCCAAATTTCATGGAGTTTAGTTCATGAGATTGTGGGTGGTAAACTTGGTTACCACAAATTTTGTGCCAGGTGGATTCCGAAAATCTTAACAGAAGACCACAAAAAACAGAGACTTGCTGCAGCATGACGTTTCTGGAAGACTACGCCAAAACTGGAAACCAAGTTATCGATCGTATCGTAACTGGCAATGAGACTTGGGTAAAGCACGTCACCTGTGAAACAAAACGGCAGTCTATGGAATGGGGACACACGCATTCGCCAAAGAAACCGAGGAAGTGTCTTCAAACGCTGTCAGCAGGAAAAATTATGGCTACTGTGTTTTGGGATGCTAAGGGTGTGATTCTCGTTGAATTTCTTGAGTGTGGCCAAACAATCACTTCAGAAAGGTATTGTGAAACACTCAGAACATTAAGACGCGTGATACAAAACAAGCATCGGGGAAAACTCAGTGAGAAAGTTTAGTTTCTCCACGACAACGCTCGTCCACACACGGCCAATCGTACCCAAGAGCTCTTGAATGGTTTTGGATGGGAAGTTTTCAATCACCCGCCGTACAGCCCGGATTTGGCACCGAGCGACTACCACCTGTTCCCGGCGATTAAGACGTGGCTCGCAACACAACAGTTTGAAACTGACGCTCAACTGCATGCCGGTGTAAACCAGTGTTGAAGTCTCAGGCGGCAAATTTCTACAGAGAGGGTATTGAAAAGCTTGTACCACGTTATGATAAGTGCCTTAATTTAAATGGCGATTATGTTGAAAAATAGCCTAAGAGTTTACCTCTAAAATGTATATAATAAAAATCGTTTTTTTTCACTTTGTTTATTTTTTATTACAAAACGTCTGTTACTTTCTGGACAGCCCTCGTATTATATAGATCTTACATAAGCTTACCTTACTGACTTATCACCACATACTCCACATAAATATTAGCTGAAACAAACTTCTGATGGAGGCGTTAATTGAATTTTTTCACTCATGCATCACGTTACTGATGATTCCCTACTGAATTTCTTGGCACTGCTGAACTGACACACTGCATTCATTTTGCTTTTACAATGTACTCTTTAGGGAGCATAATGAAATGCCTTACCTGCCAAACTAATCTCTGCTTCTCCTGCTTCTCCTGCTTCACATGCTTCACATGTTTATTCATGTTCTTGCAACCATCACCTTTCATGAACTTCACTTATTATAACCTTACTTCATTTTGTATCCTTTGTTTCTGTAGAATTTTCTCTCCTTCGTCTTACTGAGTGTCTCGCTCGATTGTCTTGTCTAATTTATTCTCACTGTTCACATTAAGTTTTATTTCAATCCATTCATTCCCTTCCATTATAATGCTAAACATAATTCTTGCTCCTCATCTGTTTCATTTCTTTACTTTTCTTTGTTTCCTTCTTTTTGAATAACCACTGCCAAAATCTCCCGCTTTTTTTATTTTCGGCATCCTGTTAAAAGTTCGTATTCTTTAACACATGAAAATTCCACTTAATGCACTGCACACTAACTTAAGCAATTCACTTTCACTTATTACATTTAAAAAATCCACTGAACTTTATTAAATTTTCTATCAGTTTTTCTTGATCTGCTCTAATTGATTTCCAAAAGTATCCTGATGCATGTGTCTCTCCATTGCCTGTATATACGCTTCTGAGCTGAAACATATCCCCACCACAACGGGATAATGGAACATTCAAGAGTGCTTCAGAAGATTCTAGACTTGCATTTCCAGAACACATTAAAATAAAACGTACCATATTTTATCCCCTGGACTATGGGCTTTATATTTTACAAAACTCCATCAAAATTTATCGGTGTTTTTTTTTTTTTTGCATGATTCCTGTTTATCCAAACGAACAGACAGATTTACAGACAGACACAAATTTTAAAAACAGTTGATTCATCCTCTATAGGTAATTGATAATGCTTCAGTTCTTTTTCAAAAATATTTTTGATGTACAGTCTTTTGCCAGGTTACAGTTATATATATATATATATAGGTAACAATGAAAGGAAAGAAATGCACGAGGCAATATTTATATGGAGAGACAGATGAAATACACCCAACACTCACCAAAGTTGAAGGGAGGAGGGCAGCAGCAACACAAAACATCACAAAAACAAAATACAATATTTCGTGCAAAAACCTACTTCAAGTCAACAGATGTAAGTGGCTGGGCTTGCGCATGATTTGCATATGACGCAGCCACTCATAGAGGCACAACCTTGCGCAAGCCCAGGCACTTACATCTGTTGACTTGAAGAAGGGTTTTGCTCAAAATATTGTATTTTATTTGTTTTTGTGTTGTTTCGTGTTGCTGCTGCCCTCCTCCCCTCAACTTTGGTGTGTTGGGTGTATTCTATCTGTCTTTCCATTTTTATATATATATATAGTAAATAATGAAATCAAAGGTGCTAAGTAGCAAAAAGGAATTAAATTAGGATAGGGAAATGAACCGTCACTTACCTTTAGATGATGGATGTGGGGCGCGAATGCACAGAAAAGACAAAAATACAAAAAATAAAGAAATTTTCAGGACAAGCCCTTCATTAACAGGAGAACATTATAGGAGGTGAGTGATGTTGGAGACTGTTGGCCAGGAAAATGGTGGGGGTAAATTCAAACAGAGAAAAGGTAAGGGCAGTGATTTAGAGCTAATATCCGAGCATAGATAAATATCCAAAATGATCTCTGGTCAGTGGGAAGAGCAAAAAATAATGATGCGGATGGTTTAACCAGTAGTAGGGTTCTATAGGTAGTGGTAGGTGGATGCATACCACAAGTTTTGCAACGGGGTCTCTTACAAGGGAAGGATCCAAACGGTGTTTTAGGAGCATCAGAGGGTTGATATTTATAGGTCATGCCACTTGTGCAACCACCCATCTCATTTACAAGCTCACCTGCCTACACTGTCCAATTGGCCTGACCTCAAACTCATTATCCATCAGAATGAATGGTCACAGAAAAACAGTTTTTACTCCCAAAATCTGGATCTCCCTGTTGCTCACCATGCTGGTACTCACAACACCTGCAACCTTAATAACTGCTTCACAGTCAGAGCCATTAGAGTACTTTCAGACACTACCTCCCAATCTGAACTCCGCAGGTGGAAATTGGCATATCAACACATCCTGCAGACTAGACATCCCCCTGGCCTTAATTTCTGTTAATATCTTCCATCCTCACAATATACACCCGTCACTGGCCAGCACAATAAATTCATATATTTTTCAACTATATTTTTATTTATTTATTTATATTTTTTATTACTATTATTTTTCAACCATTTTAATCTTTCTTATACTTGCGGATATTATCGCCCCCCCCCCCCCCCCAACCACCTCTGACGGTCTATTGCGTTCTATGAGTGGCTGTGTCAAATGCAAGTCTTGTGCAAGCCCAGCCACCTACCTCTGTTAACTTGAAAAAGGGGTTTTCACCCGAAATATTGTATTTTCTTTGTTTGTGTGTTGTTTTGTGTTGCTACTGCCCTCCTCCCTTCAACTTTGGTGAGTGTTGGGTGCATTTTACCTGTCCTTATCAAGTAAATATTACCTCGCGGCATTTCTTTCCTTTCATTGTTATATATATATATATATATATATATATATATATATATATATATTGATCGAATTGGCTGCCAGCCTCCAACATGCAGCCATCTCAATACTACTGAAGAAGGGCCATACGCTCAAATATTTTATACTCTATGTGTGTACGTGTTGTTTTTTTTTCGTGTATCAACGCCACGGGAATCTTCTTCTATAGTAAGCGGTGGTTTTTCTCCTGTCTAAATGTTTAATATATACAGTAATACCCCGCTTTACGCGAGGGAAACGTTCCGCAAAAAATCGCGTTAAGTGAAATTCGCGTATATCGGGGTTTACGATTAAACATAGTCAAAAGTTAGTGCAAAAAAAAAAAAAAAAAAAAAAAAATACAAATCATTTGAATCAATTACATTAATTCTAAGAACACTTTATGCAGTATTACATGTTTTTATTTACGGAAAAATACATCTATTGTTTCTTGGGTAGCGTTTCTTTTACGTTCTTGTAAAATACGTTCAGAACACCCAACGCTGTTTTTAATTGTTTGACACACGGTATTTCATCATCACTATCTATACTATGCAATATGTCCAAACCTGAATAAATTTTTGATAGAGCATTTTGTATTCCGCTTGATGATAAAACTCTCTTCCTCATCGTTTATGGCATTATTCTGTAACTCGACCAGATCTTCATTGCTGAGAGGTTTGTCGTGAGTTGCTACTAGTTCTTCAAGATCTTCTACCACGACATCTCCAAGTTCAGACCCCTCAATCATTGCATCAATGTCTTCAAGCATTTTTCTGTGCATTTGAACAATTCTTCTAGGTGCTTCTACTACGTCTGGCCAAAGATTACGCCACACCCCGTTCATACAACTCTTTTTAACTTCGTTCCAAGATTCGTCTATGTTGTGAATAGCCTTCATGATGTTGTATGACTTCCACCACTCTCGCATAGACTGTCTTCTTTCCCCGTCAGTTTCATGAATTAGTTGGCTAAAAGTGCGGCGATGGTAATAAACTTTGAAGTTTGCTATTGTTCCCTGGTCCATAGGTTGTAATATTGACGTTATGTTTGGTGGAAGGAACTTCACGTACACTTTTAAGTCTCTCGGCATATCAAGTGAGGTTGGATGTCGTGGGGCATTGTAAAAGAGTATATAACTTTACGTTCAAGCCCATTTCTGTCAGTAGGATATGACTGACGGGCAAAAACTATTAGAATACCTATTTGGAAAATTTCCCATGTAACACGCGCCTTTCTGTTGGACCACCACACGAATAGTAGGCTTGTCTTGTCTGTACCTCGCATTGCACGGGGTGTTTCTGAATGGTAAACCAGTAAAGGTTTCAATTTGAAATCACCAGTGGCATTACCACCCAGTAGAGGTGTTAGTCAATCTTTCGCAGCTTTGAAACCGCTGGCTTGACGTTCTTCTTTAGAAATGAATGTTCGAGATGGCAATTTTTTTCCAGTAAAGCCCGGTATCATCAACATTGAAGATGAGACAAGCAGGAATTTTTTCTCGTGCTAACGAAATCTTTAAACTTGTTTGGAAACTCAAGCTGCAGCTGAGTGTCCGCGCTGGCGGCCTCGCCTGTTATCTGGATATTGTGAAGATTGGAACGCTGCTTGAACCGATGAAACCAGGCACTGCTGGCAGCAAAAGTCGGAGTGGAACTCCCTTCTCCTTCTTTCTTTAACATCTCATACAAAGATTTTTCTTTTGTGCATAAGAGAACTTGACTCTTCGTATTTAAATCTTCGATCCAGACTGCTAGCAACTTCTCCATTCTTTCTAGGATAGAAGATCTGGAACAAGAAAGTTTTGTTGCACTTATAGGAGTTGAACTATCGCTGGAAAGTTTGTTTCCCGATTTTTAAAAATCGTTCTCACAGTCGATTCTGACAGACCAAAATCTCTGCAAACAATTGTTGCTTTGCCTCCATTTTCAATTCTTCTTATCATCTTCAATTCCAAAGTTACTCTATTACGCTCTTTTTTCTTCATAGGCGGTATTTTTAACGTAGCGTTAAATTATTTATCTCCACCAAACGTTAAAACACGACTGCCAGCCTAGATAAACATATGGAACAAACGAAACAAATGAGGGAATCCCCATAGAACAAAAGTAGTAGGACGGGGAATCCGCAATTCTTAGATCAGAATGGTCAGAGAAAGCGGGGATTCACGCGACAAAGAGAAGTCAATGATTACATTATGTACATACATATTCTTAAGTAAGCAATTCGCGTAATGCGAGGCATTTTAACGCGAAATTTTAAATTCGCGCTAAAGCGAAACCGCGCATAACGGGGTCGCGTAAAGCGGGGTATTACTGTATATATATGTAAAATGAAAACCGGATATATTTGAAAAATAAAAATTCAGAAACTACTGAGCAGATTTCAATGGGGTTTTCACTGTTTTAAAGCTTAGAATCTCAATTCAGTTGATTGGTATATCTTAAATTTCAACATTACATCATTCTGGTGATATAAATGAAATTCTGAACTTAAGATGACAAATGCCAAGGTTTGAACCACTAGATGTTTGTAAGGACAATGACCGATACCGGGGTAGAGTATCGCCTAAGTGCCTTAACTTACATTCTTGATAGCAACTCACTGTTCGATGAAAACTTACGGAATATTTTAATTTGGTTTGACCATGTTGCCTGGATAGTTCACCTGGAATGCTACAGGTCGCCACAATATTTGTTAACCCACAAATATTGAAAGGGTTCTCAGTTAACTACTAAATAAGAACAGTTCACTTTCCAAAGTTCTTCAAATTTATTCAAATAAAATCGAAAGTTCAAAACAGCATTCCAAAAGTTGATTTGGCTAATCGAAATTCGTTTCCAAAAGTTGCACATTGTGGAGAGAAGTTAAAACCGACCGAAACCCCTGATGAAAGTTACAAGTTCATGTTACTAAATACGCACCACACCCAGAAGCCAAAGTCCCAAGATGGCCGACCCGGCAGTGCCAACCCAAATTCTCCGCTACCAACCTCACCGGCACCCACACACACTTATAACGTCATGATAGCACAGCTCCGGAACTAGAAAAGGTGTCGTCTTCACACCGCATCGGGATATATAACCTCGCTGACGTCACAGCCAAAACGCAGCTTTCCGCTAACACTTAGAAAATTTAGGCCTGAAATATCTCGGTAACCAAACAATTATATGAAACTTAAGGTATGACAGTGTTTAGACTTCCTTAATAGAGAAATAATGGATATATAGTGATTAACTTTAAGCATCTGGTTTTAAAGATCTTAGCGTATGAGCGAACTATTTTTCTACCCCGGGGAATTACTATTGTTCTAGAAGCTTCCAAATTTCGTCATTTTAATAAAACCACGATTTACACAAATAATATTATTATCAGAGTGTTCTCCCAAAATTCCTGAGTGTTTTGGTGTAACTTTTATTAAAATTGATGCCCTGATAGTGTAATTACAGCGTGTACCAGATTTACCAAAAATGCTATTTCAGTTTTAATTTAATAACTTTGTTTCTATTACTTTTATCGGAAATATAAAATTACCAAAAGATTCTCTGAATTAAATTACGTATTCTGAAAGTTGTCTCATCTCTGTATCTACTTTTGAGCAGTTGTAATAAATTCCTAAACTATGCACGTGCTTTCACTGAAAAATAAATTTTAGAATCTTTATAGAATTGTTTCTACTACTGGGAATTACTTGAAATTAATATATGTGATACTAGATTTTTAGGTCTTCCCGGAAATCTATTTTTTATTTCGAAAACTGTCTAGGATTTTGTGATAAAAAATGCTAAAAGTGAAGTGTATCTGATGGAGTGTTAAAAATTGATTTAAGTTATTTATACGTTCAGAAACTACGAAATTTTAGTGAAATTATATTTTAATTGTGTTATTACTTCTTTAAAAATACTTTACTCTGTTCGAAAGTGTGCAAAAACAGTGAAATGCCAAATATTAGAAATCTTTTGTGTGTTGAACTGGATTAATATGGATTATCATGTTCAAGGTTAGTAAAAGGTTTTAATATTGTAATAGAAAGTTAATTTAGTTGGTTTATTAAATGTTGAGTTACTTTATTGCTCGTAAATCTGTTTAGAAATGACAAAATGCTCCCAAAGTAGAAGCTCATAATTTCAAAGTTGAATTACTGAAGATTATTTAATTTTCAGTTGATTTAAAGTGTATTTATTATTATACAAAGTTTATATCCGGCATTTATCAACTACTGACAGTCTTTACTGCATTTAAATTGATTTAGAAATGTTGAAATTAACCTATAGCAAAATTTATTATTTGAAATTGACTTTGAGTGATTTAACCTATTTCCTCCCAAGTTAATGTTTTCTAACTGTTATAGAAAGTTTATTTAGGCCTTTTATTTACTTTTAAATACTTTTACTGTTTCTAAAAAGGATTATTTAGTCTGTTTGGTTACAGTATCTGTATGCTATATAAAGCTTCACTCTCCTAACCTATACATGAAATGAAACTATCTTTTACTAAAGAGTGAGCTTTCCCCCTTATACCTAAAGGTGAGAGGCTAGAATTTGCTAAAATTCTAAGGTTCTTACATGTTGCATACTCCGCAGTCTGCACAAAAGATGGAACTACAGTATTTCTGACCATAGCCTTTAATGAACGCAATAAAAGCAATTTACAATAATAACTATTTTGCGTATTCCACACTAAACTTGAAATATTCTTTCCTTTAATTCGAGATGTTCAGTTTTTAAACACTGTAGATGTCTGTACTGAATGCGAGAAATTAATAGCGGAAAAAAATAACCCGACATTTTCTTTGCTCCCAATCTCTATTAGCAGAACAGCAATGTCTGGCTATCATATACGGTTTAGGAAAACTGAACATTTTCATATTACATTATACACTAAACACGTGAGTTTCTCACATAATCTAGCTTTCAGTTGTATTATAATCTATTTAAATTCTTGATATACCAAATGTCGGATATTAATATCTGGCATTTTGAGCTGAAAGTAGAGTCATTCTGTTCATAATAATTAATGCGTAGGCTGAAGGTTTTTAATATAATACAACATTTATTAAGCCTTTAGTGTTGCAAATAAATGCAGTTTAGGATAACAAAGCAGCTTTTCTTCATTTTTAATTGCATTGTTTAGTAATGCAGTTTCTATGATAATCATGGTGCCACAGTCTGTAACTCCCTGAAATAAATCAAAAGTAAAGAATTTCTTTTTTTAATTTCTTGCTTATTTCTGAATACTTGATATACAACTCTGAATACCTGATATTAACTATACAAGTAAGGAATTGCCAGATGAAGTAACATGATAAATTTTTTAGCTCCAGTGGCAGATGAGTAAGCACAATGAGACACATCTAATGTTTGATGCTACAAAAACTCGGTCAAAATCGATTCAGCAGTTTCCAGATAATGCTTGATTATTCATAAAGTAAATGTGTTGTAACGACTTAAGATATACATAAAATTTTAATTTTGAACCCAAACTTTCAAATTCCGAAAATCCATTCAAAATATGAATTTTTTTCGTGATGCCAGAATAAACAGACACATTGCAGATACATTTTTAAGTATCTGGTATGTAAGAATGTGCATAATGTTTCAATTTTCGAGCAGCAACATTAGCAAACGTAATTAGGTTTAAATGTAACCTGGACTAAAATGAAAACTGACATTCCGTATCAAAGCATCGAAACCACCCCATTCGTAGAACTGTGCTGCTAAATCGCGGTTTAGTTTAGTACCGGAAATGGCCGGTACGAAATCAATGAAGTTTTTGTAAGTATGAATCTGTTCAGACGAATAAAAATAGTGTACGAGTAAATCAAATTAAACCCACTCCTTTCTTGGTAGGGTGCGGGTGAATCTAGATATGCTTTAATTCTGGAAATTGTTGGCACAAATTGTATGAAACTTGGTACATGTTACTCATTGCGTGAATAAAAACACTTTTAGTGAATCGCGGAGTAATAATAATAATAATAATAAAAATAGTGTATTGGTAAATCAACGCCAATTAAACCATGCAACGCCAGGAACTCTGCTAGTATATATACAAAAACGAGGATAGTGGAATGAACCACCACTTACCTTAGATGATAATTTCGTGGGGTGAACACACAAGAAAAGCACAAGAATAGAAAAAACAATGATTATTTCGGGTCTTGGCCCTTTGTCAATGTGAGAAAATCATGGAGGGAGGGTGATGTAGGAGACGGTCTAACAGAATGACTGTTAGTCAAGAACATGGTGGGGCTAAATTCAAATAGAGGACAGGGAGAGGGGGATAGTGAATTGGAGCTAGTACACAAGCAATACAAAATTTTGCAAGAAGAGCAGAATAATGTATTAAAATGTTCATAACATAAATTTGAGAAAGTAAAAGTAAATAAGTAAACAGAATAAAATCAATAATAATAATAATAAAAATAAAAGAATCTTTGCAGATAAACCTCTAGTATGTGGTGGTTTAATATAGACAGTGGGCATGGAGGCAAGGAGCGGATCTAATAGACATTCTGTGAGACTGTCTCCTGCACCACCCTCCCTCCATGATGTTCTCCTGTTGATGAAGGGCAAAGTCCCGAAATATTCATTGTGTTTACTGTTCTTGTGCTTTTTTTGTGTGCTAACCCCATGAAACTATCTTCTTAGTTAAGTGGTTGTTCAATTTGTGAAGGAGGAGGAAAATCTAATAATCATGCAGAATTGGAATGTGGTAGTGGGAGAAGGAAAAGAGGGGAATGCTGTTGGGAGATTCGACATAGGTAAAAAAAAAAAAAAAAAAAAAAAAAAAAAATGAATGGTGAAGCTGGTTGTTAAAATTTTGTGAAAGATATAAACTTGTTGTTGCAAACACTCTATTTAAAAATCATGCACGAACTATATACACATGGAAATAAATATCCAGGAGATACGTGTTATTTTATCCTGGTCAAATAGAAATTCAGGAATCAAGTTCTTGTGATGAGACAGTATTGGATTAGCTATAGCAAAAAAGAGTGGATGAGCAGTCATGAATTTAAGGTATTTTGATAATATTGTGGCTTAATGAAACATTTTGGAAGTAATTATTTGTAAATACTTCATGATACATAATTGAGCATGGTGGCACGCTGTGTAGAAAAGTGATTGTTGGGTTAGTTGGAAGTTGGCAGTTGCGCATGCATAATGCTAAGAGCGCAGCTTATTGTATTAGTAATGCAGGCCTGGCTGTTTTATGGAGAATATTTGAGCGTGTATGATTTGTGGTCACTACGTTGTGTACAAACTTGTTAAACCGTAGCCTGGTCAGAGCGAGTAATCTGAAAGTGAAGAAGTTTCTTGATAGCCTTATCATACATCTATAAGCTCAATTCAATTAGTGGTGGTGATGGGCAGTGTATATGTTATGTTAATTACTATTACTATTACACCGCGATTCACTAAAAGTGTTTGGCGGAGGGTGCATTGCACCTATCAGGAAAGGTAATGGTTTGGAAGGGATACACGGGATATGGCTGGTGGCGCCCATGGGCTATTGTGAGGAACCATCCCAGCATTCGCCTGGAGCGATCTAGGGAAACCATGGAAAACCCAGATCAGGATAAAGTTTAGAGTGACCTGTGTAATTATTTCTGTACAAAAAAATCAAACCTGCAAGCCTTAATAATCACTATAAAATTATAACAAACCCAAGCCTCAGCAACTTATCGCGACATGGTGGTTGTGTTGTTTATTATTATTATTAATTTTATAATTGCGTTGGAGCTAACACTCCAGTGGCAATTCCCTCAGTCATCCATTTACCACTTTTTTTTAAATACTTTTTTTAAAATTGCTTTTATAATTGGAATGTTAAATTCCTCCCCCTTTTACTATTATGATTTACAAATTTTAATTCTAAATTCTTTAAACGTTTTTGGAAAATTATTCATCACTACACTTGGTAATTTTTTCCAATCCCTGATACCCTTACTAACAAAAGAAAATTTTCCCACTCCCTTATGCATGAAGTCGAGCACAAGCTTGTGGCCATGGTCGCCTTTCCCCTTCCATGCACTATTCCTAATTCTTTGACTAATATTCCTCCAAGCTCCATCACCCTGTACCTTCCCAGCACTCTCTTCACCCTCCTCCTTTCCTCAAATGAGTCCCAACCCAGCTCACTTATTATATCAGTTACTGACTGGGTCCTGTGATAATTTGCACAAACAAATCAGCTGCTCTTCTTTGCACACCTTCCAATTCCTGTATTTGATAACCAAAATGTTTGTTCCAAACTACACCACCATATTCAACCAATGGTCTGACCAAAGTTTTATAACCCAACTCCCTAACTTCTCTGGTACATCCTCTCATCACTCTCTCCAACAAATGAAGGATTTTATAATCTTTTCATACCACCTGCCCAATGTGCTCTGCCCAATTGAGTTTATCAAATGTTATGCCAAGATATTTACATTTAAAGCTTTCAACAAGGAACTCTGACCCCACTCTATAATTGTAATGACCTGCAAAGGTAGAGCTCGTTGTCACGTCTTTCCAAAAACCACGCTTTTGGGCTCGCTGACACTGTGTTAGACTACTGGCCTTCACTGACACGGAATTTCATGTATACTGTGGCAGCATTCCCCAGCACAGAACTTCGTGCTGCCATTAGCAACTTACAGGAAAATACTGAAAATTTGATAGTGAATGTGAATTTCTGAACTTAATTTCAAGTGAATTAGTCATTGCAATTGCTTTGCACAATTTTGAAGCAAAAAAGCAAACTTTTCTGTTGGCTACTGAGAAAAATAGTGTTATAATGAGTGTAGCAAAAGATGTGGATGATAAATATTTTTTTGGTAGCATCTATGACCACACAATATTGTAATTTTATGCTGCGTTTGAGTGATATAAATTATTTTTAAATTGTATAAACTTTAAAATTGTGATTTTTCAAATAGAATTTTTTTTTTGTCCAAGGAAGCATGATTGCATATTGTTACAGTGCATTATGGACTACACATATGCTATGTGTATTGCAGAAATGTAACTATGTGGCTTGGTGGCTTTCCTGTTCCCATGAAAAACAAATCTAATGGAGATTTGAATTTTGTATTATATTTTGTGGCTGTCAAATTTGTAAATATGGAGGTGGTGCTATATAGTCTTGTATGTGGCTATAAGGTCAGCGATAACAAATATAAACAGGTAGTTCTTTGGACCAAAGATTTTCGACCATTGTTTACATTGCAGATATCGATCTTTGACTTCCAAGGTTAGAACTGACAGCAGTTTATCATAAGGTTTGGTTGAACATTGTTGGTTTTTTTGTTTTTGTTTGTTTGTTTTGTTTTGTTTGTTTGCTCCTTTGCAGAAATCATTATAGACGTAAGCAGTTTAATGGCTTTCAAGCAAAACAACAGCTTTAAACTAAAAGAGTAGTAGGTGTGAATGTTTTTTTTCCTTTATAGACGTTGATTCTTACAGTCTCACAGAAAGTGTGGTTCCTGTATAATCTGCGTGTATTGTTTTGCTTTTCTGTTTTACTCATTTGTGGGGTCTCATTCACATTTAAGTCCATTAAATAAGGAACAGATTTATAATGGAAGAAAATAGTTCTCCCCTTGGTAGGGCTGCAAACAGGATTTTGCTAGATGAGGCAAAAAACAATTTTTCTCCTGGTGAGAACACATCTCTAGAACAGAACACCAATGCAGCACCACTCAGTAGACAAGTTGCTCATTTGACATTAATGTGTAGCACCCCAGATCAGTTGGTGTCTTATGACCAACCGGAGTTCATGATTAGGCCATCCTCTGATGATGACATTGTGAGTTTTGATACCAGTTATGTACACCGTGTACAACCCGACCTGCAGAGTCCAGACAATTATTCCAAATGCTACAGTCACTATTCGACTCACGATTCGAAGAACAAACCAAACAAACACTTGAAACAATTGAAGAACAAACCGAACAATATGTGAAACAATTGAAGAACAAACAAATTAAACACTGGAGGTACAAACTAAACAATTCAAATTATTTAGAAAAGAAACACTTGAAGAACAAACCAAACAAACAAATGAAACATTTGAAGCACAGACTAAACAATTCGAATCATCTAGAAAAGAAACACTTGAAACACAAGCTGAGCAACTCGGACAGTTTGAAGTCACGTTCAACCACAAACTCAAGAAGACATTTCAGAAGTATTCTCACACCATAAACACTCAGATTTACCAACTTTCCCAATCCCTTGACACTGATAAAGAGGAGGTCAACCATAATGTCTCCAAACTTCAGGAACAGGTGGGACAAAATATGAATGACATCCACCAACTGAAGAAGGATTTAAACAAGTCAAAAAAGGAAATTTCCTAACAGCAACAGTTACAAGAACATACTCAGACACAAGTGTGAACATTAGCTCAAAAGTAGATAAAAACATAGATGCCCTGACCACATTGTGTGTGACGAATAGCGGTAGAATCCAACATTGTGAAGAACAATTTGTTACATTAAAGACGCAGGTGACAGATGTACTCACTACACATACCCAAGCAACGACACAGGCACAGTGCATTGTTACCATGCCTGAAGAAGTGGAATACAGCAGGTTTAGTGATCATGGGAATCTACACCCGGTTAAATTTCTAAATAGTTTTGAGGTTTCCAGACTTGTTTCCAATTACTCAGACAAAGAGAAAATAAATTGCATTTGCCAACATTTATAAGGGCCTGCCAGGTTGTCGTGTGACAGCCACCTGCAAAATTTGTACAATGTTTGCTGACTTAAAGCAGTCTTTTCTCAGTCACTTCTAGTCACAGGAGATATGTGTCCGTAAATATATAGGACATGGGGCACTGTGGAAAGGGACCCCTCCCACACTTCATGATTTCTTTCTGCAGGAAGCAGATAAAGCTGCCTATTTAGATGAATCCATACCAGAGATAATTCTAATCAAAGACATAGTTTACTGTTTGCCAGAACAGATAGTGACACAATTTTCGACACAAGTGTTTATCACATGTGAGGGAGCATAAAAGCTCTTACAGGTGTTGGATATATACCAGTGGTCTTGGAATTCAGGAGAAAGGTTTTTGAGGAAAGAGAACCATCAAACACAAGATACAAGTAACCAGAGCTACCAGAACATGATGAATGCTAGTCGAGAGGAGACATCCCATCATATTCAAGGCAGGGGAAATTTTTATAACTCACAACAGTATTCACCCAAGGGACCTCACATTATAGAGGCCGAGAAGGTAGAGGTGGTAGAGGCAATCACTTCAATCCATCACACAATGGAAATGCCATAATGTTGGAACAGGGTTTGGACCACCTCACGAGCAGGGGGGAGAATGTTCACGAAGTCAATCCATGCCAATCCAAGCAGTGGTACACAATTAGCCCAATGAGAGTTGCAGCAGGATAATCAGGACACGGTTCCCGTGGGTGTGGCCATTATCCAGGCTTTGCCTTTAAAGGATGCTGAAAAGTTCCAGAATTGCCTGCCACAGCTATAACCGAGATCCAGGTGCTAACACGTTTAAATGATGTTCTTGCCTGGTGACCATCTACTTTAAGAAATCACAACATTCCAATTTTTTTCTTCTTCTTCCTTTTTTTTCTCCCTGTCTTTTTCACTGTACCTCAATGGAAGGGGGGTGATCTGTATATGTTGTCTACGCAATGGTTAGCTTTGGCTGTCAAGCTTAAGTGCTCCTTCTCGTCATAAAAAAAACCCTCTCTTTTTGCATTTGGCCATTTCTCTCTCTCTCTCATCTTTTCATTTGTCATTTTGTAACTTATCAAGACATGATGATGTATTAGTTTAACAAGCCACATGGAGGTTTTGCTTTTGTGTACAGAATTTGTTTATTTACAGAGTTGTATTTTTCTAAGAGCCGATTTTCATGTCATGCCATGTAAGGCTACAATAACTGTATTAAAGGGATGTCAGAACATGTTTCAATGATGATATCGACATGCAGCATAGTACCTAGTGCTTAATTTCATTTGTTTATGCACTGTATAAATGTTTTTTTTGTATGTTTGAGTATAGGAGGCACCTAACTCCAAAGGAACTTTCATATTTCTTTTCATGTTCAATTGTAATATGACAATACTTATTAATTATCAAACTCATGACATATGTTTAAAGTAATGGGGCAAGTTTTTGGGAAGCACAAAGAATTTGTGCATCTCATCAACCACAGTGTTTATTTGGAAGGGGGTTTATGCCTCACAGTATGACCTGCAAATGATTCATTTTTAAGTTTTGTACATTACAAATGTGCCTTTCTACTGATTATAAGAATATGTATATTGACCGATTTTGTTAATCATGCTAACAAGGGCAATACTTTCTAGTGCTATCCTTTTAGTTTATCTTTCATGTGGCAACGTAACAGGACATTACACTTTTGTTGATTTTTTTGACATTTCGGATGCAAGTGAACTTTTGTTGTTTTTGGGCATTATTTTGGATGTCAACGTATATGTAATAGCTAGTAAGGAAAACTGTTGATGTAATTATTTGATTTAATGGAGGATGTAATTAGTAGCCCACTATCCACCAAGCTTGACAGTCTTACATAGGGATTTTGTATGAGTAGGAAGTTGTTACCAGGTAAGGCATTAATGGCAAATAACAAATGTTATTGTGACATGGTAACATAATTCTTTGTGCCTAAGTTGGAAAATATTGCTCTTGAAGACATGATATTTTAGCATGACAGTGCCTTTTTCCATACTGTCTCCACAACATGCACAGCTGGGCAGAAAATCGTTAATTCGTTAATCGTTTATTAACAAAGTTAACAAAATTGCGAAAAAAATTTTTTGTAGTAAGTTAATAGTTACTCTTAAAAATTGCCAATGGTCTTCTTAACTTCCATTAAATTGAACTACCATTAACTTTAGTCCATTACATTAATATTTCATGTCATTTGGTATTTTTGAATTGCGCTCGATGCCATGCCCATACTTTCAATGAGGCAGATGGCGAACGATTAATAGGTAAAACAAAATGCGAGTGTGATGTGTATACAATTGTTATGCTAGGCATGCCGTGGTTGTGAACAGGAGAGCTAGAGTTTTGGAGCATTTCTATTTTATGTCTTAAAACCGGCGCTCACAACTCATTTTTAATTCGATTACGATTGATTTTGATATTTTTATTATCTATCTATTTTACTGCCGGGAAAATTTCATTTTTTAGTTGGTATTGGTTTAGTGTTCATTAGTGAAATAAGTTAATCTGACATTCGTTACATTTACATCATGAAAACTAAAGCTCTTCAACCTGTTAGTGAAAGCAGCAATGCTAACAATAGCAACCAGAATATTAATAAAACCTTAGCCACATATATGCGATTATGTTTCACTTAAATCTAGACTGGGAGAAAATTTGATTTATGAATTCAAACTGTGTTTGCCTAAACTTTCCACAATCAAGGCTCATGTGTCTAGCCTTAATAATCTTAAACAACATAAGGATTGTCCATAAGCAAAGTAGCTCCATTTTGGCCACCTGGGAACCCCTCTCTCCCCCACCACCAACTAGCCTGACTTGGCTTTTGCCTGTATTGGCCACCCCCCCCCCCCCTCACATAGCACGTAGCTTTTTCTCTCTATTGATTCCAGATTTTGTACTGTTTTCTCTTATCAGACTATCATAAATTACATATGGAGATAATTAAATTACAGAAATAAATATTCACATGCTGTTGTGTGTTCTGTACCTCATTTTAACTGTGACAAATAATATGAATGAAAAACTATGTTGCCTGGCTCTGAACCCCTCCTCCACCACGTAGCCCACCGTAACTTTTCAGCCAACCCTTCTCCCTCCCCCCTCTCCCCCTAGACGGAACCATGTAGTATATAGATGCTCCTATATGAAGAGGATGCATTTATCCAAATATGAACAGTTTGAAGAAAAAAGCAGAGCTAACTCATAGAAAAAAGGAAAATAATTCAAAGTCTTCTTCAAGTGCTGTGGCTTCTTCTGATGTAGATACCAGCAGAATTGTTTTTTTTTTTTCATCGCTGTCTGCTAATAAAAGTTTATGTTAATAAAAAATTTGGTATCATAGCTACTGTAACCATTATATAAGCTTGTGTGGACCGATGTATTGCAAATCTTTTCATTGCCTACATGATTCCACTATATGTTGAAGAATCCAATATGTTTGAGAAGCTGGTGAAAACATTGTACCCCAGTAAAAACAATTACCAGAAGGACATTTGGTAGATGTATTATTGATTCACATCATGGTACATAGCAGCTTGGTATTGCTTGCAGTAATACCTATTGCAATACATTAATATCAGTTCCACTCTTGGATGGTTAACGTTTAACGGTTAACTTTAAGTTGCATTAAATTTACAAAAATGTAACGCTTTAACAATTATTGAAGTTAACTTTTTAAGAAGTGGATTAATGATTAAGGTAGTTAACTTTTCAGTTAACTGTGGCCACCTATGACAACATGACAGTCTTTAACGGGTCTTTATGTGGTTGTGTCATCTCGCATTTTGGGAACCAGAATTGGCCATCATGATATTGCATTTTTGTACTAAAGGACTTTTTCTGTGGCATTTTCTGAAGTCTCAGGTTTACGCCCAGAGCCCATGACCATCTAAGCATTAAAGGTATCACTGAAATACTGTGACATTTATGCAAACCTATGACTGAAAGTTTAGCTAGAAGATAATTTATGTTCCATCAAATCTGTGAAGGTCACTTATCAGATGTTGTAAGCTACCTTAGACTTTTGCAAATTCTAAAAACAAAGTTTGGTTCAGTAGAATGGGCATAAATGAACCAGCCGATACCGCAGCCTTAGAGCCATTTATGCAGCCAACTGAAGCAGTAAAGTTTACTGAACAGTCAATACAGATAATAAATCAAGTTTTAAACAGTAAAAATCAAGTTTTAAACCTACCTAAACAGCTGTAGCATAACAGAATCCATCACAGTAAAGGCGATGTTTTGTTATGAAGTAATTTCACTATAATTCAACACTTTTCTTCACTCTGATAGTTTTTCAGAATAATAAACAGCCTATAGTTAATAAATTTTGTTATAAAGAAACCATAATAAAGAGTTTAAAGTCATTAAAAGTCTAATAAGCTGGTATAGTAATTTATTTTTTTAAATATTCACTATAAAATCCATAAAATCAGTTGTTAGAAGGAATATTAGAAGTCAGCTGATAGGGTGAGACCAACTTTACGGACTCCAGCACAACAGACTTAAATTTGAAGAAGTTTTATACAGTTTAAATGTCGTTTTTAAATATCATATGATAAACCACCCACGTGCTCATAGAAAATTTTAATTATTGCAAGCCAGTCGTGTAAATTCAGTGGAAGAAATAATGCTGAGAATATACAACAGTGAATTTTAAACCATATTTGGTAAGCCTTTTTGAGAAAACATGTCGCGTTGTAAGTAAAATAAGGTGAAATAGTGATATTTTGCATATGGCCGCGATGTTATTATGGAAAAAGGAAGTAAGTTATTTTCAAAAATTAATTATAAAGTGTAGAAAGCAGCTAGAGACGAGATTAAAAGCTCCCTAGATATTTGAAAACATGTAGAATCATGTATAATATGTTTTACGGCCATCTAAATAATATTGGCTCACTCGAAAAATTTGTATATTGTGTTTTAAATAGTTTCTGCTACAGGTGAATAAGTCAGATTTGGTATAAAAAGAAAGCTAATCTTATTAGAAACTGAAAAAACTTTGTTTGAACCCTCTAACTGCAAAAAGCCCAAAGTTAGTAACAAATTGCGTCATACAACAAAAATAACTATTCATGGCGAATCCGTTAGAGCTACAGAAATTTTTATGAGGATAAAAATCTTTCATTACCCGTAAATCTATCAGAACGTTAGAAGCTGTAGGAGCTAAGATGGAAGAACTATTTGTTTAAGTTGAACTTTGAATCCGCGTAGGGATACACTAAGATTATACGAACATATATATATATATATGGGTGGCTGCACTTCCACCTTTGCCGTTTGGTCAGTTGCCGGGCGTCACGAGAGGGTGGTAGGTCTGTGTGGCGCATGAAGCCTCGAGGCAGGAAGTGTGTGTGTGTGTGTGTGTGTGTGTGTGTGTGTGTGTGTGTGAAGAACCATGTGTTGAGGCAGACATCTTAGATTTTTGATAGTGCCCTGGAACTTTCGTAACCAGCATGTGACTTTTGAATTTCAATACGGGGTTTGGTTTGGTCGCATTTCATTACTTGCAATCATAAGAATTTTCCGATAGCCATCAATTGTTCTGGACTTGTAATTATTTTCAAGAATATTGTGAACTTTAACTTTTAAACAATAGCATTGACTTTCTTCCATGATGTTAACCTAACCTTTCCTCACTTGGAGTTTAAATTCAGACAAGTGGCAACTGAGATGAGTTCATGCAATCAATAATCCAGTGGCTACATAATACACAGTTGGAGCTAAGATGATAAGCTGATATTGTAACCCTTACAATGTGTAGTTCCATATATACTTCCCAAATGTATACATTATAAATCAACAAATAGTTTAATACTTTGTTACTGAAAACCATGTATGATTAAAAATTCAAATCTTGCACTCTTATCGTAACACCATTTATTTCTACTTTATCACAACTATCAATAGATGGTCTTTTTTTATTACAGTTACAAAAAACCTCGCTGTATATTTTTTTACTTTAGTTCCAAATGAAATCATCTACTTAATCATTTCGTATTTAATACAATAATTCCCCGGATTCAATTTATTTATTTTGGGCCTAATGGCATTATACATAAATATTATACAAATAAGTTTAAGAAAAAACTGAATATGATAGCTTAAATCAAATACAAAGGTTCTTGCACAATATTATACTTATGGAAATGAGTATATAAACTTAATTAGACAGTAAGAGTTGGTTTATTTTTTATTTTTTTTTAAACACTTGTAGAGAATGATGAAAGAGATCCTCCAAAAAAGTAAATATCTGCAGAGTACTTGTTCACCAACCTAACAATTCTATTTCAAGGTCCATGGGAAACATAGTTTTTATTTATTTATCAATCTTGTCTCAAGGATCCCTGCTGAGGAAGGACCTTTGGGATGTGAAACATGTCATGGTTAATACACATACATAGGTGTCATAACAATGGTGAAAACATTTATATGTTACAAAAGACAAATAAAGAGAATAAAAATTAACTTGAATTATTTTGTTCAAATTCTTGAATGGAGTAGAAGGAGTTGCCAATAAGATAAGCTCTCAGTTTTTCTTTAAATCTATCTTTATTATCTACAAACTGTTTTAAACTCTTTGGAAGTTTATTAAACAGAAGTATACCAGAATAATTAATTCCTTTCTGTACTAATGACAGAGATGTTTGTGTTTTGTGCAAGTTATTTCTGTTTCTTGTATTGAAATTGTTGCTGCGAATTAAATTTAAACAGGTTAAAATGTTCCCTGACAAAGCACATGAGAAAATACATATAATGAGCAGTCGTTGTAAGAATATTGAGTTAAAAAAAAATGTCCACAAGAAGTTCTTGGTTTTACCCTACACAGCATCCTAATATCTCTTTTCTGTGCTACGAAAAATTTTTACTTTGTGAAGAGTTTCCCGAAAAAATAATGCCATATGACATCACTGAATGAAAATATGAGGAGTACACCTGTTTTGTTAATTCTAGACCTGCTGTTAGAAAAAGTGTTTGTATTGCAAGGGTGGCAACTATTTGACTTCTTCAGTAGTGAAGTGATGTTCGTGCCGATTTCTCATCTATTTTAATGCATAGAAATTTTTTACTCTTTGTTTCTAAGATTGTGTTATATTTATAGTTAATATGTAAATCTGGATTTACATAATTTTTTGCTTTAACTCTAATATAATGCGTTTTTTTCAAAATTTAATTTTAATGAATTTGCCTTAAACCAGTTTGCATTTCACTAAGTACTTAATTTATATTGAATTCTAGATTACTGTTTGGTGTTTTTCTCACAGTCAGATTTTGTCATCTGCACATGAAACACTCTTAACTTAGTCAGATAATTTTTCAGGAATGTCATTGATGAATAGCAAAAATAGTAGGGGTCCTACGACAGAGCCTTATGGAATTCCATGTTTTATTTTCTCCCAGTCTGATGAAGCATCTTTACTTATTTTAAAATAAAAAATGTAAACTTTTTGCATCAACCTTCCATGTATGTTTTAAACCATTTACCAGTGGTTTCGTAAATACCATAGTATTCCATTTTTTCAAAAGTAATTCATGAGTTATGTTATTCAGTTTGTCAAATGTGTTATTTAAAAATGAATATATAACCATGGGGTGGAAGGATTTGGGAGAGGCTCTACTAGTCTTTTCCATCCACATGTCAACCTCTCCATCACGTGGTGCACCCTGTTTGCACGGACGAGGCTCTGGCAACTGAAAGATTCCCGGTATAAGGAATCACCCACTGCTTGCCAACGGCCTCTGAAAGGAGAGCGGAAGAGTGGGGAGCGGTCCAGGGCACCCTCTTGCCCTTGGGGTTGGAAATGGCTCCTAAAGGCGGATGAATCAGAAATGGCGTGGGGATGCAGAAGGCAACGGGAAACCACTGCATTAAAGACCCAAAGGGTATCCTGAGGACATGTATTCCTCTCAAATTACATATATCATGATGGCTTCATCCTGGGTTAAATATTCTGGAGGTAAAATAGTCCCCCAATCGGATCTCCGGGCGGGGACTGCTCAGGGAGGAATAATCAGAATGGATAGAAACATTCTACGAGTCGAAGCGTGGAATGTTAGAAGTCTGAGTAGGGTAGGTAGGTTAGAAAACTTAAAAAGGAAAATGGAACAACTTAAGATAGATGTTGTTGGGATTAGCGAGATTAAATGGAAGGACACACAGGATTTCTGGTCTTGGAAACACAGGATAATTAACACACAAGCTGTCAATGGAGTCACTGTTGTAGGATTTGTAATGAACAAGAAAGTGGGGAAACGGGTGAGTTATTATGAACAGTTTAGTGACAGGATTATTTTGATGAGGTTAGAAACTAAGCCCGTCCCGATCACATTAGTACAAGTGTATATGCCAATATCACAGGAAGATGACAAAGAAATAGAAAGAATATATGCTGAAATTGAAGAATTAATCCAATATGTGAAGGTGGAGGAAATTCTAATAATCATGGGTGACTGGAATGCAATAGTGGGAGAAGGAAAAGAGGGGAACACTGTAGGAAGTTTTGGTATAGGAGAAAGAAATGAGCGAGGAAGCAGGTTGCTAGAATTTTGTGTAAGATATAAGCTAGTAGTGGCAAACACACTGTTTAAGAGCCATGCAAGAAGAATATACACCTGGAAACGTCCTGGGGATACAGGCAGATATCAGCTAGATTATATCATGGTCAAACAGAGATTCAGGAATCAAGTTGTAGACTGTAAAGCGTACCCAGGAGAAGACATAGACCAGGGGTCCCCAAACTTTTTATCACGTCGACCCCCTCATAGAACATTTGCCTTCTCATCGACCCCCAGATTAATCGTTTAATAAAAACCAGTGCCGGATCTGCGGGGGGGGGGGGGGGTGTACACCGGGGTGCCAACTTCAAGGGTGCGGCAAAATCATGTTTGAAGGGCGGCGATTTAAGTCGCGGATATCTTTTTTAGCTCTACTAGTACACTGGGTGCCGGGCGGCGACAACAATGAGTTTGACCAACAATCGGGGCGGTGACAACAATGTGTTTGGCCGACAATCGAGGCGGCGACACTTGGGGTCAGTCGGCAAAAATGGGAGCTGCAAATAAAGTTGCAAGGAGCGGCATTCCTACAGTTCTTGCCCTGGCTCGAAAAATTCCTGGATCCGCCACTGATGAAAATTTTAAATCATTTTTAGCATTTTTGATGCTAAGCGATAAGGAGACTTGTATAACTACCCAAATAAAGTATTTATAGTTCCCACTCCATAAAAAATCCATCCAACAACACTAACAAAAAAGAAGATATTTTACACTGTTATTATAATCGTAAAAAATAATAACAAAATTATAGATAGATGGAAACTAGCCTATAGCCGTAAGTGTCATAAAACGTAAAACACAAAATAATCATTGAAAATTTAAATAAATTATATTCGATGAAAAAACATCTGCCATTTTACGACTACTATTGAATACATTAGAAATATGTTAACATACCTTTTTATTAAAGTAGCTGATATTAGTGAGATGGATGGGTCTGAAGGGCAGCAGCAAGATTACTGATGTTCGGTTGAAAATTGGTAAGTTTTAGTCGTAAATCACCACGGTTTTCCAAGTTCAGTCTGTTTCTCTGTTTTGTCAAAATAGCGTTCGCGTAGCTAAAGCCAGCTTCAACAATGTATGAAGTTGGGAATGCAAGTAAAAAAGGTTCGGCTTCTGCTCTGAGCTTGGGGTATTTCGTAGCAACATTGTTATTGCTCAAAAATTCGCTGAGGTTTTTATTTTCCAACAACGCTTTAGCTTTCAGATCTACGAATATTTCAATCAGTTCATCTTCTAAGCCACGTTCATTACCTTCTTTATCAATTTTAACTTCAAATGGAGAAGCAAACCATTCAGGAACATGCATGTTCCCCAAGTCTTCGAAACGTGCTTTGAAGTCTTCTCTTAATTTATCGAGATGTTTAATTTATATCTCCAAATCACGGTCAAGTATCTCTTCATTTTCTTTTAGTAGTCGAAAGTTTGCAAAATAATTAAAATCTTTACGTACCAGTGAAGATTTTAACAGGTCCATTTTTAGTTGAAAGGCCATTATAATTGTTCGAGCTTGAACAATTGTAACATTTTTTCCTTGCAAACGCTTCTGTACTTCGTTAAATTTCGAATAAAGATCTTCCAAATAGAACAGATGGTTCTTGGACGTTTTAACTCGTCACATAGTAATGGATCCACATTCTTAAGAAACTCTGCAGACGAGTCGTACAAGTCAACATGCCTCTGCAAACTATCACCTCTTGACAACCACCTTACCTCAGTGTGCAAAAGTAATTGATTGAAAGGTTCATCATTTTCTTCACATAACTGCAAACAGTCGGGAATTTAGAGGATGAGCTTTAATTTTATTAATTGACGTAATGCACACTTTTTGAGTATCATGCAGCTCGCCACTCAATTTTTTGGCTACAAGATGCTGCCTGTGTAGGACACAGTGGGCGGTACGTACATTAGGAACCTGTTCCTTCAGAAAGACGAAAAATCCTCTATAACGGCCTACCATAGCAGATGCACCGTCAGTAGCTACTGCAGTAATATTCCCGAAAGGAATGTTGTGCTTGTTCAAATAATCTTGCAAACATAAAAAAATTGTCTCACCTTTTGAATCAGTTTGAAGATATTTAGCAAACAGAAATTCATCAACAGTGTTATTCAGAGATGGACTATGGAACCAAACAGAAGCCATGAGGAGATTTGAACTTCCGAAAGTTGACTCGTCAAGTTGAATAGCAAACTTACAATGCTGGAGCTCAGAGGTCAAAGATCTTTCCACATCATCGGCCATTTCCTCTATACATTGCTGCACAGTATTTGCACTCAATGGTATGCACTTTAAAAATAGTTGAGAGTCTTTCTTCATAACATTTTCAATTTCATCTTTTATAGCTGGTACTATAATCTCTTCACCAATAGTGTATGGTTTGCCTTTCTTTGCTATGTTAAGAGAGATGCTGTTGGTTGTCCTCAGTCCTCCTTCCCTATCAGCGCTAGCAGATGACTTCAAATATGTACTTAAATTTGGCCGATCTCTCAATTTCTCTTTTAGCATTTTGAAATACTCAATATCTTTGTTTTTCTTATCAGAATGGATCCTTTCCATGTGGTCTTTCATTTTCGCCGGCTTCATTGCATCATTGCTGAAAGTTTTTTTCACATAACAAGCACATAGGAATAGTTTCATTAGCAGAAGATGGCACAAAACCATATTTCAAATACTTGTGTGAATATTGTCAGCATTTCTTCTTAGCACTGGTAGACGACATTGTAGATATTAAACTCAGATTTATTATATAAACAACACAATACGATCGTAGCACAACAAAACAGCAGCAGTAAGAGACGCAACATATTACCGCACGAGCTATAAAGAACTGCCTGTTCTTGCTCAGAGTGCATTGTTGCTACTTTTTTCTAACAATAGATATCTAGACTTGAAGGAATAATAATTACATCTAAAAGTAACCTATTCAATGGAATTAGATAGGAAAAAGATAAAAAAGAAGTATCTAAATCTAATGGTTTTCGGTATATTACGATATCTTCTATGTAAAGGACAAAATCTACATTTAGATATACAATACATAGAGTGGAAACCATACTAGAGTTTAACAGTGCAATTTGTGTATAATGAACCAGCAGCGTACTCTCCCCACCTCTCCCACCCCTTCCTGTCGACAGCGCGGTCATTAGAGGCAGGATGGAACTGCGGACAAGGAACTGGAAGGAATTCGGCCATGGCTTTTTGGAGGAAGCATCCCGGCATTAGCCTTGAGTGATTTGGGGAAACCATGGAAAACCAAAATCCGGATGCCTGGACGGGGATTCGAACCAGCGTCCTCCCGAATATAAAATTCTTAAATACCCGAAGTAAATAAAAAATAAAGTTTTAATACTTGTTGAGTTCATCACGTAGCTTAGCTAAAATAAAATAATTCTTTTTTATCCCAAAGACGGACCTTAGAAGAGACACAATTCGTAAATTGGTCTACATTCGTTTCTCACAGGAACAACCACTAGCAAACCAGCAATGAGAGTGAAGAATAAAACGGCGAAATCAAACCGTTTGTACGCTAAGCTTTGCTCCATTATTACCTCAACGCTTTGCGCCCCAGTGAGTCACCGCAACAATCCAATTGGTGTATTTGTTTTCGCTGCTTTGTTCTTCGCTCTCGTCGTTGCTATGCTCTCCGCTCCAGTATATTTTCTCCTTAACACATACCTAAAGCTACGCAGGCTTCGGTAAAACTCAAATTATAACGGGGGTAGTCAGTTATTTTGGATTTTTGTTGGAATATTCCAATTTTTTTCCTAGACCATTTAACTGATCCTCTTTATTATCAATCGACCCCCTTTTGACCCCCGGGTATTAATCGACCCCCGGAGAACTCTTATCGACCCCCAGGGGTCGATACCGACCACTTTGGGGACCCCTGACATAGACTCTGACCATAATTTGATAATAATGAAGTGCAGGCTGAAATTTAAGCGAATAAGGAAGCATTATAAGCAGAACAGACTGGAAGTGAATAAACTGAAACAATCTAGCAAAAGAGAAAAATTTGCAGAAATGGTAGACTTGGGTCTAAGAAGTAACTCTGAAAGGAACTCACCCGAGGACGAATGGAATGCATTAAAGACCGAAATAATGAAAGCTGGTAATGAATCATTAGGCTTTAGGGAACAAGCTGCCCGAAAACCTTGGATCACAGAAGAAATTTTGGAACTGATGGATCAGAGGAGAAGGTACAAAAATGCTCAGGATGAAGCAGGAAGACAGCAGTAGCTTATCAAAAGCTTTTTCTAAATCAATAAATGCTTTAAAAGTATCTTTGTTTTTCTTGATCCTCCCTTCAAGTATTAATCTTAAAGACAGAATTGTTTCCCTTGTACCGCGATTTTTCCTAAACCCAAACTGATCTTCACCTACTATCTCTTCTACTACCATTTCCCTCCTTCTGTATATTATTTTGGTCAGTAATTTTGAAGCATGTTGTAACAGCCCTAATATCTGAATTTTGAATAGCATTGTACTGTATGAAGTATTTGTAATTAGCTAAAGTTTGCTTGAAAGTGATTTGATATGTTTATTTTGTAAATTCTTGTAAATCAGGGTATATAGACTTTGTTTTAGGTAAGAAAATTATTTAAAGTCCATTTAATATGTTTAAGAACCGAATGGTGCAAGAGAATTTCTTAAAAGTTTGTAATTCCATGTATTACTGTAAGTTACGATGTCGGCAGGACAATTTTCTACCGTTTGAAAGGATTTCTGTAAATAATTTTGTATTTAAGTATCTATAATTACCATTTCTGATCATTTTGTAATGTTGTTAATTAATTTTGTATTAATTCCGATTGTTTTTAATATGTTAGATTGTTTGAGTGATTGTTAATGATCGAGAAATATCGGGCGGATGCCTTTGAAGAATTCTCGTAATTTCGATAGACTCTATATAAACAGATCGCCTGGACAGAGACATTCATTCATTCATGCATTCAGTTAGTAAGTCAGTTTAGTTGGCAGGATTCAGTTGAGTTTGCGACTGTGCATCTCTGTATTGTACCTATAATAGTGAATATCGCTGACTTGTTGTTTGGATCACAATAAAACTGTTATCTTCAGACATAACCTGTTTGGTGGACTTTTTTAATTAATTAATGCAGTTCTTAAACCACCATAAAGAACCCTAACAATGTGTTGTTAGACTAATGGTGCGATAATTCTCACGTTTGTCGGCTTGTACTTTCTTTGGAAGTTTGAAGATAATATTTTTATTAAAATCAGTTGGAATTACTCCTGTTTCATAGCTTTTTGATATCAGCTTGAATAGTCTTTTGATTCCTTCCTCTCCTAGGGATTTAAGAAGTTATGCAGGGATCTCATCAATTCCAATTGCCTTATTTGCTTTCAAGTCATTCAGAGCTTTATTAAATTCTTTCCTCAAAACAGGATCTCTAAGGTCACCAATGTCGACATCACCTTCTTTTTCCATTACACTATTGTTGAAGTCGTCCCCAACATACAGCTTCTCAATGTATTCTTTCCATCAGTTAGCTCTATCTTCTGAACTTAAAAGAGGTTTCTCATCGGCAGCTTTAATGTTCATACCTCTTTTCTTCATTTCTCCAAAATTCTGTTTGATCTTTCTAAATGCAACATCTACTTTACCTACAACCATTTCCTTTACTACTTCTTCACACTTTTCTTGTAGCCATTTTTCTTTTGCTATTTTGCATTTCCTATTTATTTGATTTCTAAATTGCCTGTACTGCTGTCTTCCTGCTTCATCCTGAGCATTTTTTGTACCTTCTCCTCTGATCCATCAGCTCCAAAATTTCTTCTGTGATCCAAGTTTTACGGGCAGCTTGTTCCCTAAATCCTAATGTTTCTTTACCAGCTTTCATTTTTTCAGTCTTTAATGCATTCCATTCGTCCTCGGTTGAGCTCCTTTCAGAGTTACTTCTTAGACCTAAGCCTACCATTTCTGCAAATTTTTCTCTTGTGTTAGCTTGTTTCAGTTTATTCACTTCCAGTCTGTTCTGCTAATACTGCTTCCTTATTCGCTTAAATTTCAGCCTGCACTTCATTATTATCAAATTATGGTAAGAGTCAAGGGAAGCAATTCTGTCTTTAAAATTAATACTTGAAGGGCGGATCAAGAAAAACAAAGATACTTTTATGGCATTTGTTGATTTAGGAAAAGCTTTTGATAATGTTAGGTGGGACAAGATGTTCAAAATTTTAAAGAAGTCAGTCTAAAGTATCGAGAGAGAAGAATACTCTATAAACTATATAAGAATAAAGTGGCTGTAATAAACGTAGAGAATCACGAGAGACATGCATCAGTTAAAAAGGGTTTGAGACAAGGTTGTAGTCTATCCCCGTCAATATTCAACTTGTATGTAGAAGAAGCAATGAAGAAAGTCAAAGA
Source organism: Vandiemenella viatica (assembly GCA_031002005.1). NCBI lineage: Eukaryota > Metazoa > Arthropoda > Insecta > Orthoptera > Morabidae > Vandiemenella > Vandiemenella viatica. The sequence continues at coordinate 115,110,066 of JARYHS010008075.1, read as the reverse complement.
AAAATTTCCATGTGGCATAAGATTTCAGGGAGAAAAAATCAGTATGCTACGATTTGCTGACGACATTGTCTTATTAGCAGAGAGGGCTGAGGATATTGAGAAGTTATTGAATGGCATGAACAAAATACTGAAGGAAGATTTTGGACTGAATATAAATCAAAGCAAGACAAAAGTGATGAAATGTAGCAGAAATGATACCAATACTAGCAGATCAAATATAAAAATAGGATCAGATGCAATAGGAGAAGTGAGTGAGTTCTGTTACTTGGGAAGCAAAATTACAACCGATGGCTGAAGCAGGAATGATGTTAAAAGCAGAATAGCACTAGCAAAAAGAGCCTTCATGAAAAAGAGAAACCTATTAGTTTCAAATATAGATCTAGGAATTAGAAAGAACTTCTTAAATCTCTATGTGTGGTAGCGAAACATGGACTTTAGGAATACCGGAAAGAAAGAAACTTGAAGCATTTGAAATGTGGTGGTACAGAAGAATGCTGAAAATTAGGTGGACAGACAAAGTAAGAAATGAATGAGTTTTGGAAATGATGGGTGAGGAAAGAAGTTTATGGAAGAAGCTTACAGGAAGAAGAGACACGCTGGTAGGTCATATTTTGAGACATGCTGGATTGGTTAATTTGTTAGTGGAAGGAACAGTCGAAGGTAAGAATTGTAGAGGTAGACAGAGATTAGAATATATGAAGCAGATAATTAAGAACGTAGGTTGTAAGGGGTATGTAGAAATGAAAAGGTTAGCACAGGATAGGAAGGGCTGGAGCATTGCATCAAACCAGTCTAAAGACTGACGACAGCAAAGAGAGAAAAGAGATGGTCAGATTCTGTGTCTGCTCCTGGGTACGCTTTACAGTCTAGAACTTGATTCCTGAATCTCTGTTTGACCATGATATAATCTAGCTGTTATCTGCCTGTATCCCCAGGACATTTCCAGGTGTGTATTCTTCTTGCATGGTTCTTAAACAGTGTGTTTGCCACTTCTAGCTTATATCTTTCACAAAATTCTAGGAACCTGCTTCCTCGCTCATTTCTTTCTCCTAGACCAAAACTTCCTACAGTGTTCCCCTCTTTTCCTTCTCCCACTATTGCATTCCAATCCCATGATTATTAGATTTTCCTCCCCCTTCACATATTGGATTAATTCTTCAATTTCGGCATTTTTTTTTTATTTATTTCTTCGTCATCTTCCTGTGACGTTGGCATATAAACTTGTATTAATGTGGTTGGGATGGGCTTAGTTTCTAACCTCATCAAAATAATCCAGTCACTAATCTGTTCATAATAACTCACCTTTTTCCCTACTTTCTTGTTCATTACAAATCCTACACCAGTGACTCCATTGACAGCTTGTGTGCTAATTATCCTGTGTTTCCCAGACCAGAAATCCCGTGCATCCTTCCATTTAATCTCACTAATCCCCACGACATCTATCTTAAGTTGTTCCAGTTGTTCCATCTACCTTTTTAAGTTTTCTAACCTACCTACCCTATTCAGACTTCTTACATTACATGCTCCAACTCGTAGAATGTTTCTATCCATTCTGATGACTCCTCCCTGAGCAGTCCCCACCCGGAGATCCGATTGGAGGACTATTTTACCTACGGAATATTTTACCCAGGAAGAATCCATCATGATACATGTAATTTGAGAGAATTACTTGTCCTCGGGATACCCTTTGGATCTTTAATGCAGTGGTTTCCCATTGCCTTCTGCATCCCCATGTCATTTCTGATTCATACGCCTTTAGGGGCCGTTTCCAACCCCAAGGGCAAGAGGCTGCCCTGAACCGCTCCCCGCATTTCCGCCTTCCTATCGGAGGCCGTTGGCAAGCAGTAGGTGTTTCCTTATACTGGGAATCTTTCAGTTGCCAGAGCCTCGCCTATGCAAATAGGGTGCACCAAGTGAACAAACACGTAAGGGGATCGGGTTGGTTAAACCATTGCATGAATTTGGAGGTGTAGTACGGAACCAACATTTTGGGTATCAAATACGTGAGTCAGAGGTGGTGCAAAGAAGAACAGCTACATTTGTCTATGGAAATTACTGCAGAACACAATAAGTTACTGATATGATAAAGGAGCTCAAATGGAATCAACTGGAAGAAAGGAGAATAGTGAAGAGGGTCATGGGAGTGTACATGGCATTTACTGTTGATGAGACATGGAAATATATTGATGGAATAATTTGGAGTGTTGGATGGTACAGAAAAAATGACCATGAAAACACACTGGCACTTGATTTCAGGCATAAGGGTGTAGGAAGGTTTTGTTTTGTAGACAAGGGGTCAGGGATTGGAATAAATTACCAAGAGAAATTATGAATAATTTACCAAAACTGCTAAAAGAATTTAAAGTTGTAATTAGTAGAGAGCAATAATAGTTATGAAAATGAAAGGGGGAAAAATGGATGTGTAGAGAAATTACCACCCAAGGAAACACTCTATCACAATCAAATTAAATGTGAGGCTATAGTGTTACCCGCCACACCAGAACTGAAAAAATACTTCAATGGAAAATTCAGAGTGTGGAGGGAAGGCACAAGTACAGAAGAATCAAAATGGGAACAGATCAAAGTGATACTAAGAATTGAGGAAGGCAGAAATGTTAATTCCAAAATGAAAGTAAAGAAAAGTATGGAATCTACATGCTGTAATAAGGAGGTTGGCTGGCTAAAGTGACTGGTACAAAGAGAACACAATGGAGAAGAGGTGGAGATAGCCCTTCCTGTGCACAGCCACTCCAAGACTGTAACCCCTGAAACTAACCGCAGCCCCGCTTTCATTACCCAGTTCTTCCTGGTCATGAGTCAATTAACTTAATCCTTCATCGTGGCCATGACTTCCTATGTTCCTTCACCATTATGCACACCATTCTCCTTAAAATCCTCCACACTGCCCCACACACATGTTCTAGCAGTCCACCAAATCCAAAAAATATCTTGGTTCACAAGTACTCACCCAGTAATTCACCCAAAGTAGCACAGGGATAATTCCCATGCAACAGACCCCACTGTAAAACATGCAGCATGCATCCAGCTACTACCACTTACTCCGATCCTACTGCGGATGAATCATTTCCCATCATTGGTCATGCTACTTGCATTACAACACACCTCATATATCAACTTACATGCCTCCATTGCTCCAGCTCATATATAGGCCTCACTACTAACAAACTTGTTATCAGAATGAATGGCCACAGGCAGACAGTATATACTAACAATGAGGCCCATCCAATGGCAAAACATGCCAGTTTCCGCAAACTGAATAATTGCAACAACTGTTACTCAGTTAGGGCAATCCGAGTTTTCCCTGATAACACAACCTCCTCTGAACTACGCAGATGGGAACTAGCTTATCAGAATATCCTGGACACCAGACACACTCCAGGCCTCAATCTCCAATAAATCCCTCCCACCAGACCCAGCATTTATTATCACTACTATCTGTATTGCTTATATTTTATTTTTCGTACTTTAAGTTTTTCAAAATTTGATTTGTATGTGTATCGTCATTCAGTTATTATGTTGCTCTACCTCTTTCAATGATAATATACCTTCAACAGTATCGATTACCGATCCAGTATTTTTGCTTCCTCCCCCACCCCCTCCCCTTTCCTACACCACCATCTTTGCTGGCCGTGCCATTCACCAGACGGCCGTCGTCATATGCACATCTGGATCCACCTGGTGTCTCACTTCTGCAAGAATAAGGCTATATTCCGAAATATTGAGCATTTCTTGTGTTTGTTCTTTTAGTGTTGGTTGTTCCCAACCGCTTTCACCAGTGGTAAATGTTGGGTCAATTTCCCTATCATTCCTTAGTTTTATTGCCTTATAGCATTTTCCTGCTCATTGTTATTATATATATATTTATATGCTCCAACCCACAGTCCCTCATCGATGATTATGCACACAATATTTCACAAGCGTTGATATCTCACAACTACCCTCTGACTTTGATGAACAAATAGCTTTTACGGGCAAAACTACAACCTACTCAGCCCATCAATCATCCCAAATCCACAAAACCAACCACAATCCAGTCGTGATCACACAATACTACCCAGGCCTCAAATCCATTAACAGAATCCTCCAGCAGGGCTATGATTTCCTGCAAACCTGCCCAGAAATGAGATAAATTCATCCCTAAATCCTCCCTGCCCTTCCCAGAACTTGTTTCAGCAGGCTTCCTACCCTTACCCAATTCCTAGTCCATAAAAATATAAAAATAGTCTTCCTAAGTCAGCCCTAAGGTTCTTTCCCGTGCAACACACCCCGCTGCAAGATGAGCAACATACACCATGCCACTTTCACCAACCCTGTCACAGGGGAAAGCTTTCCTATCTTTTTTTTTATTTTTGGCTTTTCGCCTCGTCGATGGCTAAGGTCATTAGAGGTGGGATGGGACTGGAGACTAGGAACGGGAAGGCATTCAGCCATGGCCTTTTTTAAGGAAGCATCCTGGCATTTACCTGGAGTGATTTGGGGAAACCATGGAAAACCCAAATCCCCAAATCTGGATGGCCGTACGGGGATTCGAACCCGCGTCCTCCCAAATGCGAGGCCAGAACGTTAACCGTTCACCCACCACGCTCGGTAGCTTTCCTATCATAGGACAAGCCACCTTCAAAACCTCCCATGTAATTTACTATTTAAAATGTAACCACTGCCTGGCTTCATATATAGGTTTGATTACGAATCCACTTTCCATAAGAATAAATGCCCACCAACAGACGGTGTTCACACGGAACCCAAGCACCCAGTTGCTGCCCATGACTCGAATAATTTCAACTCTTGTTTCACAGTCCATGCTCCCTAATAGCAGCAGCTCCTCTGAACTCACAAGGTGGTAACTTGCCTACCAGTACAAACTGGGCACAAGGCAACCACCTGATCTCATCTTTAGATAATACCCAGTCATTATTATTATTATTACTTATGTTTACCCTTTTTCTAATCCTCTCTTTGCCTCCATCCCCACTACCTATATTGAACCACCACTAACCTTGGGTGATGTTTACTTCATACAGTCTTTGGTTTTGAAAAAATAAATTATTTTTAATATATTTTTTAATTTATATATGTACAGTAAAACTCCAATTATCTGAACTCCGATTATCCGAATCACTGATTATCCAAATTGCTTATTATCTGGATCACTTTTTTAATTAAGATGGATTTTGTATTATGGTAGGGAAATTTACAAGTGCCGCTATGCTAAAAGACAACATCAAGGCTGCCATATCTAGTCTCTCATTGCTGTGATTTAGAAAGTCAACAGTATAATTTCCACATAAAACTACTTTTTTGTTGTTTGTGAAACATAGTAGCAAAGAGTCTTACTGAGATAAGAACAGTCTAAAATTTCTTGAGGGTTCTCTGTAAATTGTTATTACTATGAGCTCTTCCGTACCATATTCCAGTGTTTTAATACAGCATTCAAAGTGTTGTTCTGTACAATACTTACCTACAACTACAATGAATATTATTTTTAACAAAAATGGCAGCTCCCCGTTTCTCCATTTTACATCTGCAGGAATGAGTGCTTAGTTTATAATTTGGGGTAGACTGCTGAGATATCCTGTGTCAGACAAATGATGTTCACATATGCACAAGTATCTACATTAAAATTTTTGGAATTTTGATTCTCTTCTAGCCATCAATTTTACTAAATATTCCTTTTATATTTCGATGGAGAATAGTGGTCTGAATACTTTGATTCATTGACTTTGAAATGTTTACTTTATTAGTAGGTACACTAGCAGAGTTCCCGGCGTTGCCCGGTTTAGTTGGCGTTGATTTACTCGTGCGCTGTTTTTATTAATACAATGAGAAACAATTTACCAAGATTCATATGATTCACGCCATCAATTTCCAGAATTAATGCATACTCAGATACACTCACACCTTATCAAGAAAGGAGTGGGTTTAATTTGATTTCCCCGTATACTAGTTTTATTCATCTGAACAGATTCATACTTACCAAGCGTTATAGATTTTGAACCAGACATTTCCGGTACTAAACTAAACGGTGATTTAGCAGCTCAGTTCTGAGAATGGGGTGGTTTGGATGCTTTAATACAGAATGTCAGTTTTAATTTTAGTTCAGGTTACATTTAAACTTAATTACATTTGCTAATGATTCTTAAACTATATAAGAATCAAGTGGCTGTAATAAAATTAGAGAATCACGAGAGACATGCATCGGTTAAAAAGGGTGTGAGACAAGGTTGTAGTCTATCCCCGTTAATATTCAACTTGTATGTAGAAGAAGCAATGAAGAAAGTCAAAGAAAAATTTCCATGCGGCATAAGTTTTCAGGGAGAAAAAATCAGTATGCTACGATTTGCTGATGACATTGTCTTGTTAGCAGAGAGGGCTGAGGATATTGAGAAGTTACTGAATGGCATGAACGAAATACTGAAGGAAGATTTTGGACTGAATATAAATCAAAGTAAAACAAAAGTGATGAAATGTAGCAGAAATGATACCAATAGTAGCAGATTAAATATAAAAATACGATCGGATGCAATAGGAGAAGTAAGCGAATTCTGTTACTTGGGAAGCAAAATTACAACCGATGGCCGAAGCAGGAAGGATGTTATAAGCAGAATAGCACTAGCTAAAAGAGCCTTCATGAAAAAGAGAAACCTTTTAGTTTCAAATATTGATCTAGGAATTAGAAAGAACTTTTTAAAACTCTATGTGTGGAGCACAGCATTTTACGGTAGCGAAACATGGACTATAGGAATACCGGAAAGAAAGAAACTTGAAGCATTTGAAATGTGGTGCTACAGAAGAATGCTAAAAATTAGGTGGACAGACAAAGTAAGAAATGAACGAGTTATGGAAATGATGGGTGAGAAAAGAAGTTTATGGAAGAAGCTTACAGGAAGAAGAGACAGGCTTTTAGGTCATATTTTGAGACATGCTGGATTGGTTAATTTGTTAGTGGAGGGAACAGTCGAAGGTAAGAGAAACGAAAAGGTTAGCACAGGATAGAAAGGGTTGGAGGATTGCATCAAACCAGTTTGAAGACTGACGACAGCAAAAAAAAAAAAAAAAAAAAAAAAAAAAAAAAAAAAAAAAAAAAAAAAAAAAAGGAAGGTTGCTGCTCGAAAATCGAAACATTACGCACGTTATTACATACCACATACATAAAAATGTATCTGGATGTGTCTGTTTATTCCAGCATCACTCAAAAAATACACATTTTGAATGGAATTTGAAAGTTTGGGTCTTAAGCTGTTATGACACATTTACTTTACGAGCAAGGAAGCATTATCTAAAAACTGCTGAATTGATTTTGATCAAGTTTTCTTAGTAACAAATGGATGTATCTCATCTGCCGCTGGAGTTAAAATATTTCTCATTATGCTACTTCATCTGGCACTGAAGCTCAAAATTAAAATATATTCCATACCTGTATAGCTGAATATCAGGTATTCAGAGTTGTATATCAAGTATTCAGAAATAAGCAAAATATAAAAAAAGAAATTCTTTACTTTTGATTTATGTCGGGGATTTACATACTGTGAAGCCATGGTTATCATAGAAACTGCATTAATATACAATGCAATAAATTATAAAATGAAGAAAAGCTGCTTTGTTGTCCTAAACTGTTTTTATTTGCAACACTAAAGGCTTAATACAACGTTGTATTTATATTAAAAATCATCAGACCATACATAAATAATTATGAACCTAATGACTCTACTTTCAGCTCCAAATGCCAGATATTTTGTCTGACATTTGATAAATTGAGAACTTAAATAGATTATAATACGATTCAAAGCTAGATTGTGTCAGAAACTCGCGTGTGTAGTGCAGAATGTAATATAAGTACATTCAGTTTTCCTAAACTGTATATAGTATTCAGAGACTGTAGTTGTGCTAACAGAGATTGGGATCAAAGAAAATCTCTGTTTTTATTTTCGTTATTAATTTCTTGCATTCAATACGGCCATCTATGGCATTTAAAAACTGAACATCCTGAATTTAAGGAAATCATGTTCCAAGTTTTGTTTGGTGTGGAATATGCAAAATAGTTATTATTGTAAATTGCATTTATTGCGTTCATTAAAGGTTATGGTCAGAGACATCGTAGCTGTTGTCTTTTGTGCGGACTGTGGAGTATGCAACATCTAATGATTCAAACTTTAATATTCGGCATCATAAGTTCAGAATTTCATTTAGATGTCCGGAATTATGTAATGTTGAAATATGAGACACACGAAACAACTGCATTGAGATTCTAAGCTATAAAATGGTGAAAATCCCATCAAAACCTGCTCGGTAGTTACTGAGTTTTTATTTTTCAAATTTATCTGGTTTTCGTTTTATAGATATAGAAGATACTGGTATGTCAGTTGGAATTTCTAATTTCAATAAGTTTTGATCATCACAGACATCTTAATAGATCTATGTTATTTATCCTAAAAAAGACCATTACTTATCACCACTTATAACAGGAATACCTCTTTCACTCACCTTGCATCCCCTGATATCATCAGCAATAAGATGTGAAAGTTTCCTGTTACCTCTGAAATTCAGATGGAGTCCATGGTGAGTATAGCTGTCCCTTTCAATAAAGGCCACATCTATCAAACCAATGTGTGGATTTGCTGGCTGCCAGACCTATTATTTGAGTTTTCAACTGAGAGCAGCCTTCTAGTTTTTAGAATAGTCTTTGAGTAGGTCAAGTCAAAGTAAGCTAATATTCTGGCAAGTCAACCAGCCCATTGACAACTTTGAAACAAAAATTAAGATTGACTACTTGTCTACATCTAATTAGGCCACTAAGGTTTTATTGCTTAGAATTACTGTCAATATTGATTGCATTCTCAGGATGCTTATAATAGCATTAACATTTACAAAGTTTTCATTGAATTTTTTCAGTATGGTTGATGTAAATCAGTGATTGGAGACTAGACAACAAACCCATACTTCAATATGGGTTTGATAAACCCTTAGAAAATAAGTATCAATGTTTTGGTTTCCTGAACTCCTTGCTTGTTCTACAAATAAAGCCTACGCCTTAATACAAAAAGAGTCATATTAATATGTTCTCAGAAAGTTGATTTGTAATCAGTAATCACACCAAGGTCTTTTATTGTTTTAACTGTTTGAATAATTTGATCTTCAAGCAAGTAAACTTTGGGAAGTTGGTTCTGAGGTCACGAGAAAGAGATCACTGCACATTTTTTATGTTTAGTGTCAATTTGCTGTTCATACGCCAGTTCTCAATTTCATAAATGTCCTGCTGGAGGGAATGTAGGTCTTGTTAAAACACATTTATCTCCAATACTTCTTTTGTATCACTTACTCCATTATTCTTACTGAGTTCACAGTTGCTGTTCCTAACTTACTAATTTTCACTTAAATTATAGATTCATTTGATTTTTTTTTTTTTTTTTTTTTTTTTTTTTTTTTTTGCATCTATGAAACTGTTCCATCCACTTTAAACAACAAAATTGTTCGTTTATTTCTGTTTCTCTTGTATCAGTAGAATTTCGCTTAAATTATCACTTAAAACTACAGTACTTTCTTGTATTTCCCTCAAAGCCTTACCATTAACTAAACTTAAAAAAATAAATCACCACACCTAAACTGATTGGCTTCCCTTTCAACATCTGCATTAGTTAAACATGCTGGCATTTTGTCTTATTTAATCTTCACAATGACTAACAACACTTAGCTGATTGTAAAGTAACATCATAATATTGTACTAAAAATATTTTGGAGTTTATCTTCGTATTAACTAGTGAACAAAAGCTGGCATCAAAAGATTTACACTGATTTCTACTTCTTTGTTTTTCCTATTATCAACATTTAATTTTTCCCAGCTCTGGTTAGTATATCTGCATAATAATTCCACATTCCACATTAGTTACTAAATTTATGTAAACATTGTAATTGTCATTTGAAGATCTCTCAGGCGTGCAGCCGGGTCATTTGGTCGTAACTGTATGAATTTTCCATGGTGTACCGTGCCATCATCTTCAGGTAGCGTCCAGTGGTCGGCGTGAGGAACGCAGTCTAGGACGCGACTGCTGGACTGCTCCGCGTGCATCGATATTTATACCCTCCGACCCCGCCCTCCCACTCCCGCCGGGTCGCTCCGATGGCAGTGGTGGGGGCGGTGCGTTACAGTGCGTCGCAGTCCAGCAGTCGCGTCCTGGACTGCGTTCCTCACGCCGACCACTGGACGCTACCTGAAGATGATAGCACGGTACGCCATCGAAAATTCGTACATTTACGACCAAATGACCCGGCTGCACGCCCGAGAGATCTTCAAACATCAGATCCGCCGGGAAAACTTACGATTACACATTTTAATTGTCGATAACCTCATTAGTGTGTGCCTTTCATCTAAAAAATAGGAAAGCTCAGCGTAAGTTAAAAGTAATATGGTCAGGTATTGAACTGCAGACATGTAACACCCCAAAATATCTGGGAGTGACGCTGGACAGAACCCTCACATATAAGAAGCACTGCATGAATTCCAAAATGAAGATCTCTACAAGAACCAACTTACTGCGCAAACTAGTTGGATCACAGTGAGGCAGTCAACCACAAACTTCACGTACATCGGCAATGGCCCTTTGTTACTCTGTTGCAGAATATGCATGCCCAGTTTGGTACTCGTCATCTCGTACCAAACAGGTGGATGTAGCCCTCAATAATATCTGTAGGCTAGTGACAGGTTGCTTAAAGCCTACCCCAGTTGATAGGCTTTACCAGCTTTCAGGCATTGCACCACCCAGTATCCGCAGAGAAGTGGCTGCGAACAAATAGAGGACCAAAGTAGAACGGGAAAGTGCTCATCCACTGCATGGCCATACACCACCAGCCCAGAGACTCAAATCCAGGAAAATCTTTCTGAGAACATGACGGGAACTAATTGGGTCACCTGAAAATGCAAGAGTACAGTTATGGAAAATGAAGGTTCCTAACATCTCGGGACCACTGACAGTTGCAGAGCGCTTGCCACCTGGTCATGCAGAGGACTGGAACGTCTGGCGGTCCTTAAATCGATTTCGAACAGGAGTGGGCAGGTCTAAGGAAAACCTAGTCAGATGGGGTTATACTGATGCTACAAATATTAAGTGCGAATGTGGTGAAGACCAAACTATGAATCATATGCTCGAGTGCCCTATGTGCCCATCATCCTGCAACAATGAAGACTTGTTTCAAGCAACACACAATGCAATTGGGGTTGTGAAGTACTGGGCTAAGTGTGTGTAAGGTTGTCGATTTGCACAATGTATTTAACTGTGTTTTGATGTTTGTGATACGAGAATAATAATAATAATTAGAAAAATTGTAACCCTCAATTTTCTGAGTCTCTAACTTATTCTCATAATTTCTCATTGTTTTCTCCACTGAACAAGATACCACTATTTAACAAAATATCCAAATTGTAATGATTAAATGACTGAAAAATATAATTTTCTATCTGTGATTCTATTTCCATCAATTTTTTACTTAAAAGTTCTAAAACTGGCTGTAGATGAAGATCTTGTCATTCAAATCTAATTGATATAATGATTTTGCCTGTTTTATCAATAATTACTATAAAATTGGTATGATTAATTTAATTGATTGCTTTTTTAGCTGATTACTCCACTGTAAGACGCGTGCTTGCAGTGGGGTTCTGCATAAAGCTTGAATCTTAACTCTGACCATGTGTATCCTTGGATGTAACAGTTTTGGCTTAAATAGAATAATAAGGTCGCCACACAGATTTTAACCTAAAATCTATGAAAAGGTAAACTTCAATAAATAGTTCAATGTCATTTAAATAACTATATTCTTCAATTTCACAAAACCAAAAAGTGTACAGGAAATCAGACGACTTTTCCAAAGAAATGTTTTACAAGTTCGATTAACCAGTCAAGCCAGACCACACCCCAATAGTTCAAACTTTTAGTTGTAATAATTAAATGAAAGAGAATCACATGCTCCCATTGTTCCACAGTTTATTAAAATCAAACAATCCCGAGGCTCCACATTGCGGAAAATTACTTTAACGTGACATTATGTTCAACTTGAATAATAGAAGAGACATTACTCCCAAAATAAAACTTGCACAGCAGTGCTTGATATAAAACTTTCCGGTCTACTGAGCTACATGTTATCGCGTTCGCGGATCCTGGCAGACTGAGGCCGAACAACTGCCCGCATGCGCCTATATCACATAGCACTTCCTGCTTCTCGAATATTCCTAGCGGCTTCTCACGTGAAGCGTGGGAACAAAACTTTTTCCTCTTTCACAGGGGTGGCTGATGGGAAGCTCGTCAGATATCAAATCGCACATCTGAAGTCCTAACATTGGCTAATCTGACCTTGACAATAAAAATAATTCTATCTTTCTGAAATTTTTCCAATCGCTAGATCTTTAAATAAACGTTAACTTTAGTTATTATGAAAATTATCCTAACTTTAATACTTTAGCCAAAAATAAATAATTTAAATATGAACTTCCCCACTCCAGGCGAATGCCGGAGATTGTTGAAATTGAAAATACTATCTTAAAAACTTTAAAACTTCTTTCTAACTTGAATAAACATAAAACTAACTTTAACAATGAAATGCAATAATATTCTATTCAATTTAACTCGTGGTTCTGAGAATAAAATTTTGTCACGCAGTTACAAATTTTAACAGATAGCTTACACCACATTATCATACTCATATTTAGCTTTTCATTTTTTGGATTCTTTCTAGTTCAAACATTATATTATTCACAGATTTTAGGGCTTTTGTTATGGACAACAACCTATAAATTTTTCCTATTGCCTTTTTCATACTTATCGCACCAAGGTCAGGCTGATAATATTAACTGTGTTCTGTACGATTTCTACTTCATTTCCTAAATTGTCAGTCAAAGTATAGTGGTTAAAAACTCACCTTTTATACTATGAAACTGCTGGGTTGCGACAGTATGTTGAGCAGAACTGCATTGAATTGACAGTGCTGCTATGTGGCTTGCCAGAATATGCTGACACCATGCTACCTGGAGAGCCACTTAAAGCTGTTGCTGGCTGTGAATGGATCTGCCCACTGCTATGCATTGATTCAACCGCCAGATGCCCACTGGCTAATTACTAATGCTTGAGATTGTGATGGACTGGTTCTGATGACAGACTGTTAGTTTTTACTGCTAACTTCCTTACCAACCTATGCCAAATTCTGCTAGCCACTGTCTGCTCCTGTCTCCTTCTGATACCAATCAGTAAGGGCCAAGTGTGTGAATAGCTTATTTCCTACTTTTGCTATTGACTTTCGTACTTTGTTCTTGAAATATTTTCTTTCTTGCGAATAACCTGCCTCCTGAATGCTGTGGGCTGTCAATGATATTTGCTAGGAGTGCTGGTTTATAGTAAGTGATTGTAAATAGATAGAAGTTGTCACAGTGAAATGTTGTTTATTTCTTAACTACCAAGAAAGCTGTAGCACATTTACAAACAAGAAAGGCATAAATGTAGAGGTTTTCTACAAACTGCAAGTATTGGTAAATGAGGGGAGGCCTGCTACTAGTCCCACAAAAACTATTACAGTTGGTAATAGGTCATTGCTGTCTTAACAGTCAGTCCAGTGCTTCTTGCATTGGTTTGCTAGTGATTGAAGTCAAATCAATTGATATTGGCCCAATGGTAAGCTTGGTGGGGATTGTAAAAACAACTTTAAATGTGTCAGCATATGACTAACATTGATTGGGAATCCCTCATTGGTCTGACAATTATCTTGTGAGCACATCTCAGCTGTCAGCCAGCTGTTCTTGAAAACTCACAAAAACAGTTAATATAAAGTTACTAAGATACAAAGCCTATTGCATTGAAAAGTCCTCCATCGATTGCTCCTCTATCTCAGTGTTACACCCAATAACTATCAGACAAAACCTCATTTTAAGACACACATTTGGTGTTAATGGGGTGGCAACTCCTTCGACACCAGACATTGCCTTCCTTACATCCTCGTCATTCATGTCAAATACATCTCTTTTGAAAAATCTCTCTCGAGATACACCCAAAATGTGTCTAAAGTTCTTATTGTATACTGCTACCTCCTCTCAGGTAATACAAAAACAAATCTCTCATGCAACAACACAGCCTCTACATGACTCCATCCCATACCTCTTAAAGCTGAATGCAGACTCATTTTCATCACCCAGTTCTCTCCTGGATTTGAGTCAGTTAGTTTAATTCTTGCTCATGGGCAGACCTTCGTATGTTCTAACCTCAAAATGTGCATCCTTTTCCACAGAATCCTGCACAGTGTACCACACACATGCTTCAGCAAACTGCCCAATCTGAAGAAAACCCTGCTTCGCCAATACTCACCTTGTAATTCTCCCAAACCATCTCATGGATCGTTCTTGTGCAAAAGACTCCACTGCAAAGTGTGCAGCACGCAATCAGCTAACACTACCTACTCCAGTATGGGAAACTTTTCATTCCGTTGGACATACCACATGCACTATGTAATATACTGTTACATACTATCAGCCCACCCCCCAGTCCTTATTAAATTTAATTGTTATGATTTTAGTTTCACTATAGTTAAATTAACGTTTTTGGCTTTTATAGATTGTTGCTTACAGTATTAACAATGATGTATTGCTTGATTTGCTGGGAACCCATTGCTGAGAACAACACATGACATGATTATTCAAGTCTGAACTGGCCTGATGATCAAGAAAGTATGGAGTAGTGATTGATAATTCGGTGGTCGGTATGGAATTTATGACATGTCTGACACTAGTTTATTTTTTTCTCTCTTCTCTGCTTAGTAAACAATTAATTTTGTACTTATACTATGTATTTAATAATGTTCTAATTATGATTAATATAATTAATTTTAATGAACTTTAGATAGGGTTCCACAGATTGTAGTATATGTAGTGAATGGGGTAGTAATAGAATCTTAGCTGGTAAGTCTTGTAATGAGGTATTCTTTGGCAGAGTTTAGTGGTGGTCCAGGCCTGCATGGGAAGGCTCACGTATGAGCTCCGTAAGTTGACATTATAATGTGTGTAATGTTGAGATTGCCATTCAGGAGTATTAAACTAGCTGTCAGAATTAATGGAACTGTGTTACGATTTCTTGAACCTATATTAAGAAATCCTTAATATTGTGATTGTGACTGCTAGCACGGTATTTATTAAATGCTGGTAATTGAAAGTATGAGCTGTGCAGATTGCAGTGTTAGTGTAGACATAGGGCCAACTACCCTCAACATGCCATACAATTGGGAGTACTTCACAATAATTAATTATCTCCCAATTAAGCAGCTTGCAAATGGTAGGAATAGACAGTCATTATGCAGCAGTAGCAAGGTTAACATTCAGTGCACAGGAAACTATGCATGTGCTGGGGCAAAATCATTAGCTATATGAGTGGATGTGGTGGGAATTATAATAGTTTAACAGTTATTTTGAGGAATTTTGATTAATTGGAAAAGTATACGGTTAAAAATTTTGTAGTTTGATTGCTGAAAGTTATAAAACAAAATGAAATTCTTGGGGCATTGTGTAGACAATTGGTAGCAATAGCACCTTTCATTGGAATTGAGAAATGTTAATTTTAAGAACCTTGTTTGTAAGAGTAGGAGTGAAGGAAAGTAACATAACAAATATTTGTATAAGACAGACTGTGTCATCTGTCCATAACACATGTTACAACCACAACACACCTAATGTATCAACTCACCTGCCTCCGCTGTACTTTCACCACTAACCCATGAATGGTCACAGGCAAACAGTCTGCTCCAGCAACTTATATCATTCAATGGCAGCCCATGCCAGTTTCAACTATTTGAATTATTTAAACAACTGTTTTACAACAATAGCTGAGATGGAAACTAACTTGCAAACAAATCCTTGATGCCAGTCATCTTACTAGCCTCTCTTTCCTTTAACACTCTTGCAGTAGGCCCAGGATTTCTTGTTCTTCTTTCGAATAACCCGTTTGGAGGGTACGATAAATCAACTTTGGCTATGTTTCTTTGTATTTAATTTTCTTTGCTTCCAAACTTCCTTCTTTCTTTTAGAGTGTTGTTCCATTTCTTCCTGGGTCCATTTGCTTCCCTTTATGTATGTCTGTCTTTCCTGAAAACCTACCTTTAGATTTACTTTGCTAAAGAATGTTCTGTTGTCTGTTATATCTGTTTTCACTCCAGCGTTTTTCATGTTCTTTTCAGTTTCAGTGAACCATGTGGGATTGGATTTGTATCTGTTTAGTAAGGTGAAGATCTGTTTCATTATTCTATTACTATCCATTCTGTATATGTGCCCATAAAATCTTTTTTTCCTGATTATAACTCTTAAATTTTCTATTTCCAAATATAATTCTTGGTTTGGTCTTAATTTGTATTCGACATTACTATTCCGTTCCAGTTTTTCAGGATCCCCATATCTTGTTAGTTTGCGTGTTTCTGCCGAATACAATGTTTCTGGTCTAACCACTGCTTGATAGTGCCTTAGTTTTGTGTTCCAGGATAAAATTTTTTTGTTTGTTTGTTATATATGTTCTTTGTCATATGAAATGCTCTTTCCATTTTATGTATTCTAGTTTCTATTGCAGTCTTTTCTTTTGTGTCACTCATTATGAAGTCTCCTAAATATTTAAAACAATTTGTTTTTGCCATTGTGCCATTACGAAATTGGAGATTTTGAGGAGCATCATTGATTTGTGTCATGAACTGTGTTTTTTCAAAAGATATATGTAATCCTACTTTGGCTGCCTGTTTCTCTAGTTCTTTGATTTGTTCTTTTGCTCTATCCAGTGAATCAGTAATTAACGCCATATCGTTTGTGAAAGCAAGACAATCTATTGTGATTTTATTTGTATTTCCTCCTGGCTGAACACCCTTAGTTTCGATGGCTTTCCTCCATTCTGTCACTACCATCTCCCTGTCTCACACCTGATTTTATATCAGTTTGGTAATTTCCCCCTTAAATTTTACTTTGGTTGTCGGATTTGTTGGGGTTCCTTTAATCATTTCAGTTGTTTTGTTATCAAGTCCTTATTCTTTTAGAATATTTATTAATATGTTTCTTTCAAATGAGTCAAAGGTGATTACATATTTCAAGTTCCTGATTTTTCTCATTTCTATTATTTATTATTGTTATTTAATCACATACATACAATTTATAAATCTTAATTTTTTAAAAGTTTCTATTAATATTTATATGCTTCCACATTCACCACTGTAATAATGATCCCCCCTTCCTAAGGTAATATTTCTACAGAATTATCGATTCAGTATTTTCTCACTTCCCCTCCAGTGCCACCTCAGCCACCCAGGTTTTGCTACATGGGTTCTCCACTCAGCAAGGCCTCAACGTGATCACATCTGACCTCTTGTGAGAATAAGGTCCAGTGCCAAAATATTATGCTACATGTGTTTGACTTTCTTGTGTTGATTGATCCCATCCGCCATTATCTGTGGTAAGTATTGGGCTGAGTTTCCCAGTCATCCTTTAATTTCACTGCCTCAAAGCGATTTCCTGCTGATTATTCTCTAATGAGAAAACTGTTGTTTTTCAGAAGGGATAATTTGCAGCATCAATTGGGTACCAAACTACTTATTTAGTGTAAACAATGAAATGAAAGGCACTGAGTAGTAAAAAGGAATAAAAAATTAGGATAGGGAAATGTGCCATCACTTACCTTTAGATGATGGTTGTGGGGTGCGAACACACAGAAAAGAATACAACACACAAATTTTTGGATTTAGCCCTTTGCCAACAGGAGAACATTATGGGAGGAGTGGGGGGGGGGGAAAGGTTGTGTGAGACTGCCTCACAGAAATACCGTTGGCCAGGAAAATTAGGGGGGGGGGGGTGGTAAATTCAAGTGTGAGGACAGGTAGAGAGCAGTGATTCAGAGCTAGTACCTGATCATAGATATATACCAAAACTAATTTCTGGTAAGTTTGAAGAGCAAAAATTCTAAATATAAATATATATAAATTAAAAATAATAATAAAAGAGTATACTTAATCATCACCTGATGTTAGCCGTGGTTCAGTTTAGGAATTACGGATGGAGGCAAAGAGAGGATAAAGAAAAAAGTAGGTGTAAGTAAAAATAATAATAATAATGCCTGGGAATTATCTTAAGTTGAGACCATGTGGTTGGATAGTGCCCAGTTTGTACAGGTAGGCAAGTTCCCACCTTCTGAGTTCAGAGGAGGAGCTGCTGCTGTTAGTGAGGACTCTGATAACACGGACTGTGAAACAAAAGATGAAATTATTTTTGTCATGGGAGATGGCATGGGCAGCTACTGGGTGCTTTGGGTTCTTTGTGAATTCCATCTGTCGGTGGCCATTTATTCTTATGGAATGTGGCTTACTAGCCAAACCTATGTATGAAGCCAGGCAGTGGTTGCATGTTAACTGGTAAATTACATGGGAAGTTTTGCAGGTGGCATGTCCTAAGATCGGAAAACTTTCCCAGTGACGGGGTTGATGAAAGTAGTGGCAGGATGGTGTATGTTGCACATCTTACATTAGGGTCTATTGCATGGGAAAGAGCCTTGGGATCTGGTGTTGGGATGAAGAGGAGTATGTTTGTGGACTAGGAGTTCACTAAGGCTAGAAGACCTGCTGAAACAAGTTCTAGGAAGGGCAGAGAGGATTTTGGGAAGAATGGATCTCATTTCTTGGCAGGTTTGTAGGAAATCATAACCCTGTCGGAGGATTCTGTTAATGGATTCGAGGCCTGGGTAGTATTGTGTGATCAGCACTGGATTGTGGTTGGTTTTTGTGGGTTTGGGATGGTTGGTGGGTTGAGTAGGTAGTAATGTTGCCCATGAAAGCTATTGGTTAACAGAAGCTGGAGGGCATCAGAGAGATATCATGCTTGTGAAATGTTGTTTGAATAACGCATGAGGGACCATTGGTTGGAACATACAACTACTCCGAATACCAAGACTGTAGGGGAGTGATCGTTTGGCATGGTACAGGTGGCAACAAACCAAATTGAGATACTGTTGAAGATTGGTGGGTTTGATGTGGAGTGAGTAGTTGTGGTAGCCATTGGAAGGGGACATGTCCACATCCAAGAATGTGGCCTTGGTGTGGTGGTAGGTCCACGTGAATTTCAGCATGTTGAAGGTATTAAGATGGTCAAGAAATTTAGCAGGTCGTTTTCACCATGAATCCAAATCTTAAAAATAACATCAATGAATCTAAGCCAAAAGTGGTTTTTGAGAAGAACGTCCTCCATAAATGTCCGTTCCAGATGGCCCATGAACAGGCTAGCTTAACATGGGGGCCATGCTGGTGCCTATGGCAGTGCCACAGGTTTGGTGATAGATTTTGCCTTTGAGAGAGAAGTAGTTGTTGAGAATCAGGTGAACCAATTTAATGAGGAAAGATGTCATGGGAAAGCTGTTGGGAGAGAGCTGATCCAGAAAATGTTCCATTGGCCTGAGACCATGCCACTGAGGAATGTTTATGTACAAGGGTGTGTTGTCAATTGTTACCAATATGGAGTTGGAAGGAAAAGGTGTTGATATAGTAGAAAGCCAGAAGAGGAGGTGTTGTGTGTCCTTAATATGTGAGGGTAGCTGGCAGACAATAGGCTGTATGTCTGTATGTATTGGTCAACCAAGACAGAGATACGTTAAGTTGACGATCCATAACCTGCTACATTAGGGCACCCTGGATTTCCAGGCTTATGGATATTGGGAAGGAGGTAAAGGGTAGTCGTCGTATGTGGATTTAGGAGTATGAAGTGAAAAGGATTGTTGGATAACTAGGAGGTGCTCACTAAACTGTACATATTCTTGTATTTTCTTGTTGACAGCAGGTGTTGGATCTTCAGATAGGCAGCTGTAAGTGCTGGTGTGTGATAACTGACAAAGAGCTTGATAGGTATTTGGTTGTATACAATAAATATTCAAGAATAACTTTCCAGTTTGATTATTCTCCTGTGCACACTATAATAACATTACACAACGGGCGTTGTTTTGATCGGAAGATATTAAATACAAACATAGGCAAATGTTCCAGTGACTGAGCTCACATACTTTTCAGAAATAACAACCGACAACTCTCTCTACTTACCATCTTTGCACACTTAAATAGACACTTCAGAAACATCCAGAATTGTTCAAACAGTTCCGACCTACATTTCTCAAATTCAAACAATACTTTAACAATTAAGTGTGTCCAAAAACAACCAGAATTAATCCAAAATCATTCACAATCATCATCAAACATGCGGAAATGGAAATTAAAGATATTTACAAGTATTTAAACATAAAATTATTTACAAAAAACCAGTTCAAACCATCGCAAATTGTCCTCCAAACATTGTAGCTCACATCAACACTTAGAATTACAAACTTTTAATCAATATTTCATGCATAATACTGTCCTTGAACATATTAAATAGTATTTACATTTACAATAGTATTTCTGTCCATAAAACAATTTTCATTTAGACAAATTCACAATTAATTAATGGAAAAAATACAAAACCATAATTAATTGACTCCCAACTTGCTATACACAATTCTGAAAATGACATTTCATAAAATCGGCTTGTATTGAGGACTGTTATAACCCTTCCCAGGATTTGATTATACGTAGGTTAAATTGACTGAAGCGTTCATGAATTTATACAGGTTGAATGATGACAGAAGCTAACATACACAAATCACAATTAATCAATTATAATACTTATGAAACTTATACAATCCAAATACACAATCCTTCATTCCCTACATCTATACACATTTTACAACTCTTATACCAGTCACAAGAAATATTTATCTATTTACAAATCAAATCATTTTCTTATAATTTCACTTCCTTAATTCCTATTTTACTAAACAACTACTTAATTACATCATTTTAATCCTCATTTATAGTCATTCATTTACTCTGAGCTGTGCATAGCCTGTCAGCTTGTTAATGACTACAGTATGTACATTCGACAGCTGTTGCCGCAAGGCAGGTAACCTTCACATCATAAAACCCCAAAAGTCAGTAGACAGAAATATGTCATTTGTTTCAGATATCTGAATCATTTATTTTAAACATTCTACATCATAATCCTTAACCTCTTACTTGGAGTACACAAACTAGTTATCTAGGTACATTTTATTTTATTCACATCAAGCAATTCTCTTCTGATTTTTCATTCATGATATAGTTTGAGGGCTTCAAGATTATATACCCTTTTATATATTCCACTCTCTGGGTCTACTAGCGCATAAGAGTTACTCATGATATAGACTATCTTGAAAGGCCTTCAAACAGATGATTAAACTTACGAGTCTCTTGGTGCGATGCTGATGATCTGCTATAGACTTCAACTAACAACAAATTCCCAACTTTATAATCTGTGCACCTTTTACCCTCATCATGTTTCCGTTTTCTCCTTATTGCCTTCTCCTTTAATTTTTTTAATACTAAAACTACTTTTTCTTCCTAACTATCTATTTGGAAAACTAACGCATTCTTGTATTAACTGGTCAGCTGGTTTCTAAAACATCAGTTCAAGAGGTGGTAATATCAGTTGTATCACTAGGTATGGGGTTAATTACATTCAAAAAATTTTCCCCTTCATATGCCCATTTACTATGTTGGTCTGTACAATATGTCCTAAACCAATGTCCTATTTCTCTTATCATGTGCTCTATGGGATTTCCTGCCAGATGATAAGCCAAGTTATGTGGAACTTCTATCCTTTCCTTTTTGAGTTTTCCTATCCAAGCTTGACTAGTAAATTGTGGGACATCGTCGGCCAATATCTTCCTTGGTTTTCCTACTTTCTGACAGTATTCATCAATCACTTTCCAATTTTTGCATGGATTTCTTTATTTTATAAAGTTTAATTTAACTGGAGAAAACATCAAATAAAATTAAAATCTGTGCCACCTCTTCCTGAGACATGTGTAGTGGGTCAAACACATCAACAGAAACTAAGTCCAATACTCCACTGGTAATAATATTTTCCTGGTCACTTAACATTATCTTTTTTAGCCCTTTGGAAAATTTGACAAAACTTTAACAGCATAGAAATTTTTTTCCTCATATTATTGAAATAGATATCCACCCTTAACACTCGGTAACACTTGGATGGCTCATAATGCCCAAACAATCTTTTTGACCAGACTTTCCAGAAACCATAACTTCCAACTTTCATCATCTTCACTAATCCTTGTAAATAATACCCTTTCATGCAAGGTATAGTATTTCTGAAGCTTATCTTTATGATCTGGCTTTTCAAGATTAGTCTTTATTTCTGACATAGCTACATCTTTGGCCTGTTCATCTTTAATTCATCTCAAGGAATGCTTAACTTCAGTCTCAAATGATGGTCCTTTGAGATAATCAATACTAGCTTCAGTCTGTGGTCCTAGGCATCTTTTTTCTGGTAAACGTGACAAAGCATCTGCAACTTGATTTTTACTAGCAAATTGTATTCCTGCAAAACCAATGCCTAGCAGGTTAACTGACTGTGAACCAATTTACACTTTAACAGAAATGGAAGAGCTTTATTACCAGTAAATACAACAATCTTTCTGCCTTGAAGTATGTATCTAAACTTGGTTAAACCCCATATAGGAAATAAGACATCCCGTTAAATAATTGTGTGTATAGTTTCAGCTGGTTGCAATTTTCTGCTGGCAAAAGCAATATTCATAGAGTTCACTTTCCCATTACTTCCTGTCTGCTGGAAGACATGTACACCTAGACCTTAATCTGAGCTATCTTTAGCAAGGCAAAAATTTAGATCCTAATCTGGATAATACAGGATATTTGCCTGACATAATTCATCTTTGGTTTTCTGAAAATCTCTTTCACATTTTTTGGACTACACCCACTTTGCATTTGGTTGTTTCAAACTTCTTAATGCTGGGATTTTTAAAGCTTGCCCCTGAAGAAACTTCCTATAATATTCGCACAATCCGAAGTAACACTTTAATTACTTCTTGTCTCTAGGTTGGGTAAAATTCTTAATGGCTTTAATCTTATCATTACTAGGCAAGATTCCCCGAGGTATAACATGATGGTCTAAATATTCAACCTCACTTTCCAAAAAAGTACATTTTTTTTAACTTGACAGTCATACCCCCTTTTTCAGTGCCTCTAAAATTTTCCAAAGTAACATCCAATGTTCTTCAAGTGTCTCTGATATTGAAAGAATATCATCTACAAATGTCTCTACTTGCTCGAGCAGTTCTTTTCGTAGCACACTATCCAAAGCACGAATAAATGTAGCCACCAAAAATGGTTAAATCAAATGGTAATACTCGAAGATTATAACAACGGCCACCAAAGAGAAAGGCAGTATACGTATGTGAGTCTTCTGAAAGTGGGACTTGCCAATAGGATGCAGTCAGCTTGATAGAAGCGAAGTATCTTTTACTTTTAAATCTGTGTAAGAGCTCACTGATAGATGGAGGGTGATCCCGTTCCGTAACTAGATGTTTTTTTAAGGTGTGTGCTTCCAACACTAGTCCAATGAATTGTCTGCTTTAGTACGAAGTACAAGAAGACTGTTGTAGGGGCTCCTTGACTTCTGTAACCCTCCACACCAACATTTGATTTATTTCTTTATTTACTTCATCTCTCTTAGCAAAAGAGATTGGTTAAGGCTGAATAAAGAAAGTCTCTTCAGATTTTACCGTAAGCTTACACTCGTAATTTTCGATCAAACCTGATTGTCAGAGAAGACATCCCCATACTCCTCAATTAGACATTTAAGTATCTCCTGCTGGTCTGAAGGCAATCTCTTCATATTATTGGGATAATTCAAAACCTTTTCTTCGCCTATTTCATGATTAGCAACCAATCCCTCTCATTACTCTTCCTTACCACATTTATACAAATTTGTGGTAACATTTGCTCACAAACTCTAACTATACCAGCATTCTTATCTTTCACATGAGCAACTTTTTGGATCCCTTTCCAAACAGTTGCTTGAAAATTAACTTCGTATTTTCCACTGTTTAATTTGATCAACAAGTTACCTTCCCCACAGTCTACAACAGCTCTTACTTTTGTAAGCCAATCCATCCCTAGAATGCAACAAACATTCAATTTAGGTACTACATACATGGGTATTTCTAAGTTCTCTGCCCCCATACTCCCTTCCATTAACATTCCCTTCTTAATTCTCTTACTTTGATAGCCAGTAGCAGTAATAACTGTCAAACTATTGACTAGTAACACTTCTACAAGGTTAATGTTCTCAATATCATTAAACAGTCCCTCAGCCAGGAATAAAACCTCAGATCCAGTGTCAATAAGAGCATCTATTTGTCTGTTAAAAGCATTAAGCTGTACCATAGGAACTTTATCTAATACCTCTTCCTTATCCTCTACCTCTTCCAATATATTGTCTCTGGGATTATTAATAAAAACTGTATTGACTTTATAGCAGTTGGTACCTTGACCCACATTATTTTCCACAGCTGCGGGACCCGACACAGAAGCAGTCTTTAGGTTGGCTGCACCCTCCCCCCCTCCCCCATGCTGTATTTCCCTTTCAGGCTGTGGGTTTTGTTCTCTCACCCCATCATTACCATCTTTCCTTCCGTAACAATAATGTTCTCTGGATCTACCATCCCTTGACATATGTCCTCTTCTAGGAAGACTCCTGCTTCCCCTTCTATGGGTATGGTTGTAATATTGGTCAGAGAATATAACTCCTGGGCATCCTACCACTTCAGTAATTCTGAAACTGTTTCCACATTAATCACCTCCATAGTAGCTATTGGATTCTTAGTTTGAGGAGGTAGCCTAGATATTATCAAATCTATGAATTACTCTTCTCCATATGAATGGTCTAAATACTTGCCCTGGATCCAACGTTTATGAAAAAAATCATGCTGTGTCTCTCTGCCAGGTCTGTAGGGTCTACCAGTCATCAATCCTCTCTTCTCCTGAATTTGCCTGCTCGTTGGCCATATTTGTTTCAGAAAATTCTCTTTGAATAACTTAAAATCATTTACCTCCCTAACATCTCCTATCTCCCAGGTCATAGCATAAGACTTTAGGTGTTTATATTCAAGAGCAATTTTCTTACTGTCTGGTTACACATTAAATAGTCGGATCTCTCAAATTTAAAATAAATTCTACAGGATGCAGCTTCCCGGTATCATCATAACAGTCAAATTCTTCCTTTACATCAATATTGACCTCTGGGTTACCAATTAAGGGGACAGCACTTTAACTTAGTTGAACCTGTAATCAGCAACCCTTTTCTCCAGCTCACCTCCAATCCATGTGTAAGCTGTTCCTGATGCTGCACCAATGTGTTAAAATTTTGTTTTAATTAATTTTTCATCTCTTATTTCAGCTTATCTACTCTACTATCACTGGCTTTAAATAAATCCACATACTCATCCCTTATCTTATTACAATCTTCATTAACTACTTTCATCTCTTCACCTATCAAATTTACACATTTAATCTTATTCTGTTCACAAACTTGGGTTACCTTTTGAATATTACCAATACATTCGCTTTTGAACTGATCTACTTCCTGTAATGCTAGCCGGTATTTTTCACTACATTGATCTATCATTTACCCCAATCTCAAGTTTAATTGGTTACTGTCCTCTTTGATTGGAGAACTAAAACCCTGAAATTCCTTGTTGATTTTCTCATCAAAACAGCTAGTTCAGAGAATTTGGTATCATTGATAAGTTTCAATTCAGAAAATTTACTATCAAGATTCAGCTCCTTTTAAAACTCTGCCAATTTAATATTGATTTTTGAGAAATCGCTATAAAATTTTGAATTAAAATTGGTTACAAATGATTCTAGAAATGCCTGCAAATTTCATGCAGCAGCCACATTCAACTAGCTATGAAAATTAAAGAGAAAAGAAACTGACTTTATAAAGTTAACACAAATGAATATACAAAAGCAAATATCAAAATACACGGTACTCACTGTTCACTGCGACTTGGAAGCACTTAAACACTTTCTATAAACGGTTTTATCATTTTTTTTTTCTCTCTTTGCATGGCACTACTTTTCTAAACACTTCACACACAAAATCACTAAACGTTCTGCATTGATTGTTAAATCACCTTCCCAACGCTGAAGGAAACTCGTATCCTATGCCGAAAAATTTTGCCACTTGTCATCGACATACCACAGGTTCTTACAGTTCTTGTTGACACTCCGATTCAGTCGCTGCTTTCGAGACATTGCCGGCTGGATCCTTCCTTCAGGTTCTCCAAACTACACCACATTTCTGAACTCATTCTTTGTCGGTAGTTTGTCAGTGCTGCCAGGTTTACAACTACAAAAATTTACAAATTAGTTACAGGTTCTTTTGGTATTTTGATGTATGTTACCTAACAGGTATTGTAAAATACCATGTCTGTCCACTGTCGCCATGATAGGTATTTGGTTGTATGAAGTAAATACTAAAAGTATTGCTTTCCACTTTGTTTATTCTCCCATGTGCACTATAATAACATTATACAACAGGCATCGTTTTGATTCAAAGATATTAAGTATATACATAAACAAATGTTCCAGCGATTGAGCTCACACACTTTTCAGAACTACTGAATGACAACTTTCTCTGCACGCTTAAGTAGACACTTTAGAAACATCCAAAATTGTTGAAACACTTTCGACTTACGTTTCTCGAATTCTAACAATACTTTAGCAATTAAATCTGTACAAAATTTGCCAAAATTAATCCAAAATCATCATGAAACATGCAGAAATGAAAATTAAAGATGTATGCCGTTAGCCGTCAGGACTTCCCGCCTGCCGGGCGTACATGTATGCTGTTAGCCATCTGGTCTTCCCGTCCGCTGGGCATACATGTACGCCCGTAGCCGTCTGGTCTTTATAGTGGCAGGGCATACATGTATGCCCGTAGCCGTGAAAGGGTTAACTTTAATGTAAAAAATGTGGGGTGCTCTCTAGATAACTTTTGAAAATGACTATCTTTACAAACAGCCTGCGACAAAAAATATAAGACAACTGATAAAGCACATGCATAATACTGTCCTTGAATGTATTAAATAGTATTTGCATAGTTTCTCTCCATGAAACAATGTTCATGTACACAAATTCACAATTAATTACATGGAAAATATACAAATCCATAATTTATCAACTCCCAGCTTGCTGTACACAATTCTTAAAATAACATTTCATTAAATCGGTTAGGTCTGAAGGCTATTATAAGCTTCAGCCACATAGTCTCTTCAATTCATGACTGCTGTAAATTATCCTTCACCAGGAGAAAGAATGATGAGATATGAATTGGTAGAGAGATGTTTCCTGGTACAGGTTTCAGCTGGGCTATGATTACTGGTGTTTACCATGGATTTAAGGAAAATGGGAGAAGCCAAACTAGTGGACAGGAAATCCTCAAAAATTTGGAGGGATGAAGATGATTATGATAATGGTGGTTCTGGGTAAGAGATGGTGCGTCAAATGTGGATGATGGTTTGAATTTGTGGATACTAGGTTCCAGGCGGTAAACCTGTACTCTTCACCAGTATCGGAATCTCAACTCTCCATATTCTCCAAAGGACTCACCTTTTCACGTATTCCTATATTTGATCATATCAATTTAG
Source organism: Vandiemenella viatica (assembly GCA_031002005.1). NCBI lineage: Eukaryota > Metazoa > Arthropoda > Insecta > Orthoptera > Morabidae > Vandiemenella > Vandiemenella viatica. Next base: position 115,082,473 of record JARYHS010008075.1, on the reverse strand, counting down.
TCTGTGACACACTGTTGGCGTTATCACTTTGGCATTCATGACTGTGAACAGGAGCCTCAGGACTGCCTGGAATCCAGTCTTCAGAAATTCAATCCATCATTCACGGTTGACCCTTCATGTCTTCCCCAGAACAATCCCACCTTATCCCCAAAATCGAGGACACACTATTGTGGCAGCTTATGGATCCACATCTGTGTGCATCTCTGCCTTGATTGACCAATACCTACAGCCTATAGTCTGCCAGCTCCCCTCACATATCATCGACACACATCTCTTCCTCTTTTGGCATTCTACTACATGCACACCTCTTCCTTCCAACTCCATGCTGATAACAATTGACGACATGTCCTTGCACAAAAACATTCCACACTGGCATGGCCTCAGGGCAATGGCACATTTTCTGGATCAACTCCCTCCCGACAGCTTTCCTATGACATTCTTCCTCATTAAATTGGCCCACCTGGTTCTCAACAACTACTACTTCTCCCTCAAATGCAAAATCTATCACCACACCTATGGCACTACCATGGGCACCAGCAGGCCTCCCCTCACCCCCTCTTATGCTAACCTGTTCATAGGCCATCTGGAACAGACATTTATGGAGGACGTCCTTCTCAAAATCCACTTTTGGCTTAGATTCATTGATGTTATCTTTATGATTAGGATGCATGGTGAAAATGATATGCTAAATTTCTTGACCATTGCATACCTTTAACATGCTGAAATTCACTTGGACCTACCACCACACTGACGCCACATTCTTGGATGTGGATATGTCCCCTTCTAATGGCTACCTCAACTCCTCACTCCACATCAAACCCACCAACCTTCAACAGTATCTCCATCTGGACAGTTGCCACCCATATCATACCAAACGTTCACTCCCCTACAGTCTCGGCATTCGGGGTAGTCGTATATGCTCCAACAAACAGTCCCTCTTGTGTTATTCAAACAATATTTCACAGACAGTGATATCTCTCTGATGCCCTCCAGCTAAGTTAACAAACAGCTTACATGGTTAACATTACTACCTACTCAATCCATCAACCATCCCAAACCCACAAAAACCAACCACAGTCCAGTCCTGGCCACACAATACTACCCAGGCCTCAAGTCCATTAACAGAATCCTCCGACAGGGTTATGATTTCCTGCAAACCTGCCCAGAAATGAAATCCATTCTTCCCAAAATTCTCTCTGCTGTTCCCAGAACTTGTTTCAGCAAGCCTCATAGCTTCAGTGAACTCCTAGTCCACATACATACTCTTCCTTATCCCAACACAGGCCCCAAGGCTCTTTCCCAAGCAATAGATCCTGCTGTAACATGTGCAGCGTACACCATCCCACCACCATATTCACCAACCCTGTCACTGGGGAAAGCTTTCCAACCATTGGACATGCCACCTGCGAAACCTCACATATAATTTACCAGTTACCATACAACAACTGCCTGGCTTCATACATATATAGGTTTGACCAGTAATCCACTTTCTGTAAGAATAAATGGCTACTGCCAGATGGTTTCACACAGAACCCAAAGCACCCAGTAGCTTCCCATACCATCACCCATGACACGAATAATTTCATCTCTTGTTTCACAGTCCGTGCTATCAGAGTCCTCTCTAATACCAGCAGCTCCTCTGTACTCAGAAGGTGGGAACTTGCCTGCCAGCACAATCTCGACACTAGCCGACCACCTGGTCTCAACTTAAGATAATTCCTGGTCATTTTTAATAGTTTTAATTATGCCTACTATTTCTCTTTATGCTCTCTTTGCCTCTATCCCTACTACCAAAATTGAACCTCCACTAACCTGAGGTGGTGATTAACTTTACAGACACTTTTATTATTATTATTTTAAATTTATATTTATTTATGTTTAGAATTTTTGCTCTTCCAGCCTATCAGAGATATTTTTTAATATTTATCTATGCTCAGGTATTAGCTCTGAATTACTACTGCTCTACGTGTCCTCAAGTTTGAATTTACTCCCACCATTTTCCTGCCCAAGAGTCTCTCTGTGAGACAGTCTCCCTCAACACCCACCCCCTTTTCCTCCCATAATGTTCTCCAGTTGGCAAAGGGCTTGACCCGGAAAATTTGTTTGTGTTTTTTTTTCCTGTGTACTCGCTTCCCACATCCATCATCTATTGGTAAGTGGTTGCTCATTTCCCAATACTAATTTCTTAAATTAATTATTTAGCTAGGTAATAATACTGGTAGCTCAGCTTTTTTAGTCACATGGGTGGTTATGGAAGTTCCCTGTTTTGAATCCTGGTCTTGGCTGGAATTTTTACAGGTCTTAATACTGACCTCATCTCTGGCAAGGCTTAGATTTGATAGCATGGTGCTGTCAGGATGCTCCATGGTTAGGATTTCACACTAAACTGTGGGTTCTGTAATGTTTGAACAACTCTTGGGGTACAGAGATTACTCTGTAATTAGCTATGATTGTAGATGCAATGTGTAAATTGATGACTTTTCAAGTCATTGGTTGCTTCGTAATTTTAATTTTGTTACCAGCCTGCTTGTATTTTTGCATTACAAGAGATAAGAGTTGAAAGTGATTCATAGAAATAAAAGTCACTACTGAAAATCACTCAATATATTCTTCAAAGTTTTGGAATTTAAAACTGATATCAGATCACATATTTCCTAGGAATGGCATCAGACTCCAAAATCTTTATTTAAAGAATGGAAATAATCACAACAAAATTCTACATTCACATGCTTTTTATTCTTGGACAAATCCCAGAAAGTTTAATGATGGAAAAATTTATAATTGTTTGCAGATTCCTTATCACATACCAGCTTCCTGGATCGACTGACCCGGGAGGAGCAAAATGGCGGATTTATGTACTTTTTTTACCATGGGAATACAAAATTTTCAGAATCCCCAATCATTAATTTTATTCAGACCTTCCTGAAACATTGCTGTCATATAGAACTGATTATTTTGAATACTTTTTCCTGCGATAAATTTTCTATTAAACCTGTTTGTTTAACAGTTATTAATTTCTGAAAGAAGAAGAAGGTTGATCATTTCATTTATTTGTTTATGTCTTTAAAAGTATTTAATTTCTCGCAGATCACGAGAAATTTCTGTTTAAATTCAACATATATTCTTGCTTTGTGGCTATCTTTATTCGGATGCAGTCTTTATTTTCCAGATGTTCTGTTTTACTTTCAGCTTTCGTCTCGTGCTCCAGGCGAGGGGCTTGAACTTTAGAAAATCATATCTGCTTTATTTAGTTATAGTTTAAATTAAATTTGTAATTTTCTTCTTAGAATATAACGTTCTATTTAATTATTCATATCTCTTTTCCAACTGACTCCTATTTCTCTTTGACATATGTTGATGCTTCAGCTTCTAAGCTGAACATCAGAATCCCGTTTCCACCCTATAAACTTGAATTTAATTCCAAACTGTTAATGTATTATTACTTTGTTCAATTGTAGCTTTCATTTGATTATATTTTCTGCTTTCTATCTTTTTTATTTAAAGAGTTATAGTTCTTTCTTCGTCTAAAAAATATACTTAGGATTTACCCTCTGGCTCTAATTTTTGTCAGGAAATTTTCCTCAATGCTATCAATACATTGCCTTCATTAAATTGTGTTACTCTATCTAAATAATTGGTTTGTTCTTTCATTACACTGATACTTGATTCTTTTGCTCTCATGACCTCGCTGTTGCTTGTGTCATCATTTCCTCATACGCATATGGCAAATAAATTTTCAAATTCATTTATTATCTTAAATAAAATTTTCACTATTATACAAATAATACTTAAATTTTTTTTTTTTAACTGTAACATCAGTGAGAATGGTTTTGATGCAAAGAATTGTTCACGGGAATTCATCAGGATAGTGTTGAAAAACGATGACGTTTCGACAACCAGCTCGATTGTCTTCATCAGGTCTACTAATTCAGATATTATTAACTGAAATCACAAACTAGCCAATCTAGTTTCTGACTGTTTCGACAACCAGCTCAATTGTCCTCATCAGGTCTACTAATTCAGATATTATTATGTGAATTAGTAGACCTGATGAAGACAACCGAGCTGGTTGTCGAAATGTCTTTGTTTTTCAACACTATCCGGCTGAACCCCTGTGAACAATTCATTCCATCAATACGCCGGGAAAGTCTCCACTCACATAGTGTTTTTGATGTTTTTCATATGATTTATTTTTACAAACTCAGTCTTTATGTATTCACATGATACCGGTCTGATTTTAACGTGAAGTATAATTAATTATTAACTTTATGTCTATACAATTTATTTACACTGCTAAAAGTACTTGTCTATTGTCTCTGTGTGGCTTATATTCCAATATTACAGTTCCTTTTATCTTATAGGATAATCACAATTAGGTAGCTGCTATAATGGCATTTTATGTTGCTGGTAAGAAACACTGACATTAGTTCTTTGATACTTCATGAAATTTTTGTATTAGTTAGCAACAGTGGAGTAGGTAGAAATGTCATAAGGAGTTATTTGTATTAGTTAGCAACAGTGGAGTAGGTAGAAATGTCATAAGGAGTTATTTGTATTCAAAAAGAAAATATACTAGAAAAGTAAAGATACGTTAAATACATACTGGGGTAAAGTATTAAATACCATGATACCAACAAGTTTGCTGCAATATCTTTAATTTATTACTGAGATTTCAACTGTTTATATATAAATAATGCTACTGATAAAGAAGGATTAACTAACAACAAAAAGTTAATTGAAACTATTATTTTTTATGTAAATATTAATCTATCCACTTTCTAGGAATGTTCCTAGCAAATTACTGAATGATTTCAGGCTTTAAACTAATTTATCAAACAAAACTTAGACATTTTTGGAGTAAATTGAAGTTTATAACTATTTAGCACACGTAACACACATGCCCAACACACTCTTCATCCAAATCAATTCTGTATGATGAGTAATCATTAATGAGGATGCAGGTTTGATCCCTGGCCATCTTGTTTTCAGTTTTCCATTGTTTGTGAATTCACTCCATATGAATGCCAGGATAAATCCTTCAGAAAATTGTGATCAAATTCCTTCCAGTTCCTTGTCCTCTATTATCTTCCTGTTCTAATAATCATGTGATTTGCAACATGTTTATGGACATGTTCATTTCTGTTTCCGCATAATATTCATAACTCTTCTTTTAACACGTATCACAGTGACAGTTTGTCTTACTTACTCCAGCATCCTCTTTATCTGCTTCCTGTATTCCACTGACTCCCAACCCAGCTCCTTTATGATGTCAGCTACTCATTATGTTCCATGTAATTTCCACAAATAAATCAGCTGCTTTCATTTTGCACCCTTTCAAACTCCTCCATGTGGTACTCCTAATGTCAGTTTGATCCTATTCCACCAAGAAAAAGAAAATAAATCAGCATATAATCGAGACAGGTGTTTCATGCCCATAAAAAATGCGTCTTTTCCCCCTTTTCTTTTACTTATACCATTTTATACAAATGCTTTATGATCGGGTGGCCTGCTGGGTATATCATGTGTTGAATCACTAAATCTGTTGGTGTGAAGGTACTGTTCTCCTACTTTGCTTGCTGTGTTTCTTGTTATTTGTGGTGTGGATTTGTATTTCAATACAGTGTGAAAATTCTTACTACTTCAATTTCTTTCAAGTTCCTTCAAAGCAAACTACACATAAGAAATTCCTTTTTCTGTATAAGCAGTTTCTTATTTAAAACTGAATCATCATCACTGTCATTTGTCAGCTGGGCACACCCAGCTGACTGGAGGTATCGCCATACTCCTGTCTTCAATTCTCTCATGGTTGAATTTCATTTAGCTACCTTTGTGTGTTTGTGGATTTTGTGTAATGCATCTTTCATGTACTAGATTATTTATGTGATGTGTTGTAGGCTTGATGGCATCATATCAGACAGTAGTATCCATATTGTGATGAGTACTGTACGTGTCATGTATTGTCTCTAGTGAAAATTGTATTGTAGGTTGTCCATTTCATTTAGTTTGTCAGTCTGTTATGAGGGTAGGTCCAAAAGTTCCTGGCCTTAGTAGGAAGGGACATTAAATAAATGAAATATGTATATTACTTTTAATATAACTTCCCTTTATTCCCACACTACTCAGCCAGTGGTTATACTTTTGTTTGTGTATGCAGTACCTTGATCTGCGTCCTCCAATCAGCTCGTATTAACAGGCGTAGTGCCCAGTGGTCTACATATTGTAGGCAGAGCAGTCCCTGTAACAATAAAATGTATCACCCATGATGAATAGGTTCTTACTGTGTCATAATCTATGAGCGGTATTGTTCAATGTCTGTAGCCCTTGGAGAAATGGACACAAGATTATTAAATTACTATTGTTCCACACTCCACATGTAGATACAAAACGTTTGACTGTGATTTGTTTTTAGCATGTGAGTTACTGGATAACCAAATTTATAGTTCTGGAAACAGGTTATGAAAAATCATTCAACTGACCATGGCTGCCAACCTGTATTTGGGAAAGTAAACAGTATATCCACTTAGGTAAGGGATTTATGTTTTTGAAATAACTAAAAACCACTCTACATGACGTTACAACACAGTCTATTCAGAGTTCTTAAAACTGCAGGCTGGTACCAGACTCGTATCACACTTAGAACAATAATGGGACTTCAATCCGAATCATGCTTGCAGGATAATTATTTAGAAACAGTATGTCACTTGATCACATGTATCACAATAGTCATTCCTGTAGCCAGCCAATTAATAGTGACTTCCCAGTCCCTATTCATCACTCCTGTGTTAGTTATCTGCAGATAGAAATACAGCTTGGTGTTCACATGGCGTATACTGGTCTCCTGGTTACTACACACTTCAAACCCGAGTGACTCCCTATCAAGAACTGACTTAGTGAAACAGGGCTTCTTATTTTTCTGGTCCACTTGAGCCAATCATGAATGTATTTTGGCCTCAGGTGGTCTTTTCTGGCCTGTCATGAGTTTTCACTTAAACTCATATGGTAAAGTTCGTTCTTACATTAGTTTGTCCTATTTCTTATACTATACCAACTTGTATTGTTTGTCTTCTAGTTTGACAACCTCTCTGCCCAGACACTACCCAAACCAAAACAGGTTGTCATTCATTGCTAAGGCCTGGATATATATATATATGCACTTAAAACACCTAAAATATGCATGCAAATATGCACAAAAAAGTCCTAAATCATGCACTAACAATTAAAGAATATAAGATTTATTTATGTCAACTCACTGATATACATGTTTCATTCCTTACAAAATGATGAATCACAATATATTACCAAGAGTTTTTCAATGTTTTCAGGGGTCAAAGATTTTCTATTGTCAGACAAAATTAGTTTATAAGCCGAAAATGATTGTTGCACGTCAACAGACGTTATTGGGCAATACTTGTACAATGGTACAGACTGTTCAGAACATTCATCTGGCAAAGCTTGTGTGATTCCACTTAAATACTTGTTAATTGATTTAATCTTTTTCAGTCCTGGGTTTGGGTCCAACACTGTGCTGAGTTAACTTTTAACTTTTTCTCCAATTTCACCAGGGACAGCATTTACAGAAGAAATTGTTTTGTGAAGCAACTGAATAGACTCGTGAAAGGGTGCACCGCTAGTTTCTAGACCCTTAATAGCCTTAGAAAGTGACGAATACTGTACATGGATGAAATTGATATCTCGATATACAGTACCACAATCAAATGCGCACTTTGCTTCACGAACACACGCAGAACGCTCATCATCATCAATACTTGTGACTATATCTTTCACTTGATGGAAGTTCTCTTGGTAGAACAACACTGCAGACAACCAAGTTCCCCATCTAGTGAGAACAGGTTCCGGTGGAAGATGACTCTGGCAGACGATCCTTGTAAAACTGTACACGAGCTGGTGCTTTTAGGAACACTTTTTTGCTACTTGAAATTACTTTGTTAACTGAAGGAAATAGAGAATGTATCTCTTCTGCAATGCGATGTAATCCATGCGCCAAACATGTAACATGCATAAGATTTGGGAAAAATATTCAAAGCGCCTGACCAGCTTTTAACATATATGAAGCTGCATCTGTGATTAAAACATGCACCTTGTAACAATCACTCTCCGATTCAGTAGGCCACAGAAGTCGCAGGGAATCATTAACAAATCTTGCAATTGTTCTGTGGTTGGTTTTCTCTAACATTTTGCTTGAAATTAAATGAGGTTTTCCAGGCTCTTCTTGACATAATTTGCCCACTGTAAATTTCAGTATGTATCGGCCACATGAATCGGTTGTTTCATCTACCGATATCCAGACACAGTTTCCTCCTATGTCAGACCGAATTGAATCCAAGACAGAAGAGTATTGAGAAAGCAAATAATTTTTTCTAATGGTGGATTCATCCGGTATCCATTAATTAACACAATACTTTTGAAGAAATGCTCGTAGATCTGGATTATTCAATTTATGCAGCGGGATTTTGCTGCATAAAAAAGCCTTGCAAATGCCAGCAGAGAATGTATTAATTTCAGACCGTGATACCTGAGTTAAAAGTAGCTGTTGCGTGTTCCTACTCTTTTGTTTTGACCCGAGATGTACAGCTGGTTTAGAATGCTGTTCAAGTTGAAATTTTTTTTCGCATTTTATACTCGTCTCACATATTTGACAGTACACAACTTCACCGTCACTAGAATAGTCACTGTTGCCTGAAATCCACTGCTTAATTAAAAATTATCTTATGCATTATTCTTTAGGCATTTTTGCATTCAGATTAAACAAAACAATTCTTAGCACATGAACACTCCTGTCGACACAAAGTTTGAGAGGCTACTGCTTTTGGAAAGGAATGTACACGTTGTAACGGCTACTCGCGCTATTCGTGTTTGTATAGTTAAAAGTTCGTTGAAGCAATTGAGCAGCTACACTTCCTAACACGATTTTTCTTAAGCTTTCTTCCACCACTAATTACTCTTTTAATTAAAGGTTCGTTTTGCCGTGCTGTCGCCAGTCTTTCGGCTATGCTAATTGGTTAATTAAAGTCACAGAAGAAAAAACACATATGCATACTAGTTTTCGTAGATTTATTCCTCTGAGACTACACAGTCCACAAGCATGCCACCAGACAATAATACTAATGTTTCTTCGTCACCGAAAATAGCAGCTTCAAGTACAGTCAAAAACTAAATAAGCAGTGAGCACAATTCTCGAAACTAATTGACAAACAATCGCCATAGTACGATTCTGCAGTAGTTTACTAAACACAGTTTATATTGAATCAGGTCTCTCGGAAGAACCTTCATAGTCCAACATATACTTTAGCACACATCCCACAGTGTTTTTTAGTACGGAACACACGCCAAGTGGCCGTACGATGTATTCGCGGGATAAACACACTGCCGTAGCCCTTCCGTTCCCGCCGGCTGTTCCGTACGCTACCACTGTCAATCACCGACTCTCAACTCCCCGTGCTCGGCGCTCACCCACCGCCAAAGACCTTACATACCTCTCAGATTACACTATCCACTCCAATTATAAATGTAACGTTCATGGTTACGTTACAACGTGCCTTTAAAAGTACAGAACCCTGAGGTCTGGAAGCCATGAATCTATTCCCAGGAAAACTGGGAATATTCGGGAAAAGAAAACTGCTGGCCTTCTCGGTAGTTGTCGCAAGAACAAAGACACTGGTGGATTACGAATATTCTCAGCGGGGGCAAATACTTGTGATTGTCGTCTCCTCAAACAAGAATTTGCCACCCGAGGCAATATAGAGCTATTCTTTGATTTTGCTGCCCCCTCCTCTCTCCCCATGAATGTTGCCACTCACTGCAGTAAAGAAGGTCGCCACCACACAAATTTACCATTTACAGCACCTCCAAACATGTCACTGTGCGAGTTTGGATCAGGTAGAAAGTTCTCTACATGTGAATGCCAGTATAAGAAAATCCTGTTTACTCCAAGAATTTGACAGACTTATTGCGGTGCCCAAGGATGTCCAACATACAGATACATTAGGCTTTTCAGTTTCTTCAGAAGTATCGGATATTCGGTTGTGAGGTGAAATAAATGCTGAAATAGGCACATATCCTTCACTAACCCTCAAGCATTTGCATGTGCGCATATGCTTTTTTTAAAAATCCGGGCTCTATTCATTGCTTACTTAGCTGGAGTTTCAGTACTAGCATTACAACTGGTATGGGAGGTTTTATATGCATGAGAACATGCATATATGTTAGGTATTGCAAATAGCACTATGTAAAATGTTGATAGTGTTTTGTAGAGGAGCCATGGTTTCTACCTTTGAGTAAATGCTCAGTTTTTATTCGTAGTTGACTTTGGGTAACTAAGGTGACGAAGTGGCATTGCATTGAAAGGTGAGCTTAATTCCAAAGTCTTTGGATTTTTTAACATACTCTACTTCCATTCTAATTACACACAACCATGTTAGCCTGTGCCAATAGATCCTTTTTCTTCTACGGTTAAAGGGTATAATTTAAGTTGTGTTTGTTTTGATTCACCACTTGTTACAGTAATCATGGCAGACTTATAATAGGCTATTTGACAGTATTAAAATATATTATAAATTGAACGCATTCTCATAGATTAATGCTTCAGGAAGCTATTTTTTCAATTTTGGAAAGAAAAGTGGATTATTTTTAATAAAAAAAGTGAAATAAAAATTATACTTTTCTTTCCTCTGGTCATGTGAAAAAAAAGGGATTGGTGGTCGCTTGAGTGACGTTTCACGTCTGTAAAGGCTGCGGATGGGAATGGAGCATTTCCTCTTATCCAAGTTTTCAACTATTTTTATTGTTTGTTACTGGTCATTTCTTGTTATTAATGAAATTTAATTTGAATGCAAAATTGAGAACAATTTGTAAAAGCGTTCTGGCCTCGCATTCGGGAGGACGACGGTTTGAATCCCCGTCTGGGCATCCAGATTTGGGTTTACCATGTTTTCCCAAATCACTTCAGGCAAATGACAGGATGCTTCCTTCAAAAAGCCATGGCTGAATTCCTTCCCATTCCTTGCCCCCAATCCTTTCCCGTCTCTAAAGACCTCGCTGTTAAGAAACGTTAAGCAGTAAAAAAAAAAAAAAAAAAGCCTACAGCGGAAAAATATCGAAATAGATGCCTTATTTGTGAGGCTAGCTATAGAGTAAACCCCTGACTTTTATTCTGCTGAGCTTAAAAATGTAACAGCTTCAATTTGAGACTCATTTATATTTAAATTGAATGTTAGAGATTGATTGTTTGTCGTTAGTAAACCATAAATCGAAAAATTCTGTACGCGAAATTTGTGCAGTCATGCTAAAAATAAAGAAAAGTTGTATGGGTTTCACAAATATGCGCAAACAAATGAAGGTATTTCTTGTAGCTAATAAGCAGCTCTTTCAAATAAATATGGTAAGAAATCGGAATAATGTGGTATAATGAACGAAAACTCAACATAAAATTGGCTCAGTAGTTTTTTTTAATTAAAAATTATTTCGCTCTGTTTTAATGATGCTAATGTATCACGGAACAATTATGCCTAAACTTACCTTGAGGCTTGCCAAAAGCAATAGCAACACACAAATCACTACTAACACGCAGAAACACAGCGTAATCATCGACCAAGCTGAGTGGAATGGTGCGGCCGACTGGAGTGCTTGATTGGTGGATTACAGGAAGCTCATTGTTCAGTCTATTTTTTCTATTGTTTGGCCAGAATTCGTGGAAAATAAACCTTTGTTCCGAGTAATATGGTTTATCTACTTTGAATATAAATAACTATTTTGCCTGTGTAGACTATTATCAAAACTGACTTTTTGTCCCTCTAGATTTAGAAAATATCACACTGTGCGAGGTCCTCCCGGATGCGAGACCAGAGCTTGGAACAATTGGATGTTGTGGGCCATTTTTCTTAATTGCAGATTAAAGATTATAGATAATTGATATTTAATTTGTCAATAAAACTGAATTTGTTTGTTTATTCATTTACCTACCTCGTTTCACTTCATCTCACACGAAGAAACTGTGAAGTGTTTACTATTAACATAAAGAGAAGCAATTAAGAAGTAGTGTCTGGATAGATGCGTGATTGAAGAGTGATAATGGTACTCAGAATGTCCTATGTTCGAACCTTGGTTGGGATAATATTTTTTGCGTGCATTTTTTTCCATTTTTGTTTGCTGTTTTTTGCACTAACATTTTTCGATTCGAAGAATTAATAATAGTTGCTAAGCGTCATGCAAGCGTTTGAAACAAATTGCTACCATACATGAAAACTTTTTTAATTTTTAAGCTTACCAGAGAGAGAATATCACTCAAAACATACAGGTGCATGGCGGTGAACAATGGAATTTATTTTAGAAGTGACATCTCTTGTAGAAATTTCATGCTAATCTTGCAACAGTTCCGGAACGCTTTGTGTCCTTTTCATTGGACTTTTTATGTGACGATACAACTGCAGGTTACCTTCCTGACATAAATGCATCTATTAGGCGGTATTTACTTTTAATGTGCAAGTAATTTTCTTCTTCTCTTTTTTTTTTTTTTAAACCTCTTTTTGGTGTACATGTAACATCCAATTTCCTTTTTATAATCTTCTTTGGTTGTTTCAAATGGTTGAAATTCACTTGTTATCCAAAAAATTGTGAAGCCTTCTGAAAAAATAAAAGAAAAATTAAATTGAAGTTTTGGTGGTTTTTTGGGAAAAATGATTATGCGATGCAACCAACAACAACTATACAAATAAAATGACAAAAGAAAAGGAAATTGAACATATTCCGAAGTGAGGATCGAGCCTTAGGTCCCTAACCCTAATAATTCTCGCCTTAAACAACGTATTAAATTTAACTCTATGAAATTGCAGTATAAATGATCTTCACAGAAAATCGTAAGTGACCTTGTCGCAATATCAAATTAAAGTTTATAAGATTGTTTGTGGTTTAATTAATATGATAAATAAACAGTCCATCATAAAGTTCATTTTAAAGTTTCTTTTATTTTCATAAAAAACGTCGTAAACGTTACTGTTTACATGAATACACACACTCCAGCAATTCTATACAACACTTCTTTGACAGACAATACAGTTCTAGGCCGCCGTAAATTGAGTCGGTGAAAAACTTTGCTGAAAAACTAAACTGTTTCTCTGTCTCGGACTGTTGAGTATAGTACATTTATATCTGACTTGACCTGGCATTGATTACAGAGAAGAATGTTCTAGTACTTACTATATGTTTGGAGATGTACATTAATTAGTTGTTGTCTGACTGTTGCGAAGTAAATTTGTAGTTATGAATTGTAATGTGTGTGTGTGCGCCTAGATAAAAGAATAATTACAGACCGTATAGTGTGATAATTAACATGGTAACAGAGTGTGGTTGACAAAAGGTCTGTGGCTTTTGAAAAGGAAAAGTGCTGTCGAGTATTTAAGAAAGTTTTATTTCAAGTAAAAATGTCGGACATTGTTATACCGGTTTTTAATGGTGAGGACTATGGAAATTGGAAGAAAAGAATAACGATGTATCTAAAGATGAAGAAATGTTATACAGTGGCTTCAAGGGAGAATACAAGTATGGATAATGCGGAAACTTGGGAAGAAGAAAATCTGAACCATAGAAGTTTGTAATAGCATCTATGGTGCTATTACGAATAAGCAACTTGGTTTGTGAATGATAAAGTAAATACTTATGAAATAACGACAAAGTTCGATGAATTATACTCTAAGGAATCGACTGCACTCCAAATAATTTGTAGAAACAAACTGGAAAAATTGAAGTTAAAAGCGCATTCTTTAGTGATTTTGAAAAAATAATGAATGAATTGAAAGCAGCTGGGGCTAAATTGACTGAGAAAGAAAAATTAAACTATATATTAAGAACTTTGCCGGATTCATTGAGCTACATCGGTGATTTGGTCAATGCTTTGAAAGAAGAAGATCAAACTGTTGAATTTGTTAAAAGTAAAATTTGATTAATGGACTTGAAAGACAAAGGTGAAAGTGAATGTCTACAAACAAATGCATTCCATAGTATGAGAAAATCCGGTATGAGTCGTCAGGAACAATTGTGTTGGGGATGCGGAAGCAGCGGTCATTTGAAGAGAGATTGTCATCAAAATGAAGTAAATGAAAGAAGCACAAGGAATCACAGCAGGCAGTATCAAAGAAGCAGCAGAAGAAATAACCATCTACATGGAACCTTCAGAGGCCACAACAACAATCAACCGTGGAGCGGAAGGAAGCAGCATGGATATAAAAACGGCCAATATCGGCATGGTCAAGAATACCAGCATAGTGAAAGTGTTACAAGCAGTTTTGTAACAGAGGTTAGGACCTTGATGGTGCAAAATAAAATGTACAAAAGTAACAAAGAACATATTAAAATTGATTGGTTATTGGATAGTGGTTGTACAGATCATGTTGTAAATAATGAAGAGTATTTTCCTGAGTGTGTAACTTCGGAACAACCTGTAGATGTAAAGATTGCTGATGAAAAATTTTGAAAGCAACTAAGATAGGAAATGTAGTTAGCTATTTTTCAGTTTATGATAAAATCAGTCAAATTAATATGGAAAATGTGTTTTATGTTAAAGACATGAATAGAAACTTGATTAGTTATGTGAAAGTAACAGGCAAGCACAAGATTGTATCTGTAGGAAATGTTTCAAAAGTTTTTGATAAAAATTACAGGCTAATTGCAATTGCTATGAAGGAAGAGGTAATCTGCATAAAATGACAAGTAGCATTTTTAAGAAAGATGTTAATGTAAATATTGTGAGTAACAGTGATTCTATGACTGAAAAGGAGAGATGGCATCGCACATTGTGTCATGTAAATTTTAACTATCTAAATACTTTGTGTAAAGATCAATTAGCAGTTGGTTTACTTAAAAGTTTAGAGTTTGAATATATGAAGTGTAAAGTTTGTATTGAAAACAAAATGCACAGTTTACCTTTCGAAAATAATAGAAGCAAAGCAGAAGGGATTTTAGAAATTATTCACACTGATTTAAATGGGCCTCACTGAACTCTTGGTATGAATGGTGAAAGATACCAAAGCAGCTCATGTTTACACTATCAAATCTAAAAATTAATTTTATGATTGTCTAGTTGCATATGTAAATGAAATTGAAAACTTGACAGGTAAAACTATTAAGAAACTGAGATGTGATAATGGAAAGGAATATTTAAATTCAGATATTTATCGATTTGTAAATCAAAAAGGAATTATTTTAAATGTTTGCCCTGCCTATGTACACAAGTTAAATGGTATGGCTGAAAGATACCATAGATGTATCATGGATATGTCACAGTGTTTGCTAGCTGAAGCAAAGGTAGATAGGAGATTCTGGCCTGAAGTAATTTGTACAGCGGCTTATCTTAAAAACAGAACTTTAGCTAATACTATTGAAAAGAAAACTCCCTGTGAAATTTTACTAGGAAAATAACCAAATGTTAAATATCTAAAGCTATATGGTAGTAAAGTTTTTGTAAGAGTACCAGAACAATTGAGAAAGTCAAAATGGGATCGTAAAGCTGATACGGGAATTTTATTAGGCTATAGTGAAGTTGGCTACAGAGAATTAGTGAATAATAAAATTGTTGTTGCAAGACATGTTGATATTGTAGAGAATAATGTTAAACTTATACACTTAAAAGGTTATGATTCAGAGAGTGATTGTTCTAGTGATGAAAGTATGAGTGATGAAAATGAATCTGTAGATGAGAAAAGGAAAGAAGGAGATGTTAAAGGATGTTTAAACAGCGATAAATATAATCAAGGATTTAAATTGACTAGGTCAGGTAGAAAATGCCAGATAGATTTAATGATTATGTCTGTAGCAATATCATTTATGTAAACTTTTGGAGTGCTCATAGTCCAGAAAATTTTGAGGAGGTGATTAAGTGTAAAGAGTCAGTCTATCGGAAACAAGCAATGGACAAAGAGATTGACTGTTTATATCAAAACAAAACATGGAAACTATTAATTAAACCGGAGAATGCAAATGCTCTTGATGTAAAGTGGGTTTATACAAAAAAAAATCAGATAACACTTATAAAGCAAGATTAGTTGTAAGGGGTTTTCAACAAAAGGAAGTTGTGGATGGTATATATTCACCAGTAGCTATGATGCAGACATTGAAACTTTTACTGTCATACTGCTGCCAAAATGGTTTAGTTATAGAGCAAATGGATGTTGAGACTGCATCTCTTAATGGTAAAGTTTTAACAGAGGTCTACATATAACAGCCATGACGGTATGAAGATGGTACTAATAGGGTTTGTAAATTGAATAAAGCATTGTATGGTTTACAAGAAAGCCTTCGAGCTTGGTATGATTGTTTTGATGAATTTATTAGATATCTGGGTATTGCAAAATGTGAATTTTATTATTGTCTGTATACTTTGATCGATGGAGATGATGTAATTTATTTAATAATATTTAGTGATGACCCATTAATTTATTATAATAGTAGAAAGAAAGTAGATAAATTCAAGAATCTGTTGTCGAAGAAATTCAAGATGTAAGACTTAGGTCAAGCAAAAACCTATTTAGGAATTAATATAGATTACAATCAGAAAGAAAATGATTTGAGTTTGAGTCAGGAAAATTACATCAATTCCTTAGCCTCAAAGTATAAAATTGTAAACACAAAATTGTATGATACACTAATGGAAGTAAATTTAAAATTAGAACCTGTGAATGAAGTATGTCAAGACATTAGATGCAGAAACTTAATAGGTGCTCTTTTGTACATCAGTGCAGGAACTAGACCAGATATCAGTTACAATGTTAATTACTTAAGTAGATTTCAAAATTGTTACACTACAGTTCATTAGAAGTACGCATCCTACTATATAAAAAGCTAACGTGTGGTCTGCGTGCGTCGTCTATAGCTGCTTCTCCTATTGGCTAACGAACGGCCAATCATCAACCACCATATTGCATTCCTTCATTTTGGATTTTGTTTATTTACTACAGTTAGATGCAGAAAGTCGTGTAAGACGAATGGTGTTCGATGTTTATGTTATATTATTTGTATCAGTTATACGCCAAAATTCATGTAAGGAGAAGGGATTCAATATTTACGCTATTTTATCTGTGTCAGTTATAAGCCCTAGGTCAAACCATAACCTAAGATTTTTTCGGCAGACGGTAAGAAACTGTGAAGTGTATTTAAAACTCGGAGAAACATAATGATGTATTGGTCAAATAAATAACAGTTATCCGTTTTCGAAATTATAGTCTACATTTATTTATGCAAAATCCTAACCAAATACTCTGATAATCTAACCAGAGTAACGTATTCATATAACAAACGATATCATTAAAAATGACTAATTGATTTCTCCTTATAAGCTTTTCCAGAATAAATTCTTACTACCATTATATATGATACCATTAGTTTTTGATACATTTGTTAACTATTAAATGAGATTTAATATAAACTTTTGATTAGATTTAAACCATGATTTAAACAGTGAAGGATATGACTATTGTCTCTGACTTACAGTATAAGCGATATGACACTCGAAATGCAACAACGATATTATTGCCGCAAATAGCAGTGAGCAGAGATATTAGAAATACGGAGAGCAGGGAAAAAAATTAATGCGAGGCAATTATGTGTCACAAAGTTACAATTAGTACGTTCGTTTGAATTTACATATTGCTTTTTATTTATCTACGACAACCAGAAGCAAAAATTCATGTAATGTATGTATGTGTACGTTATATTACCTGTATCAATAATGAGTACTAGGTTAAAACACAGCCTACAATTATTTTTTTTTGTCCGGAGATAAGAAACGATGAAGTTTGTTAAAGACTCGGAGGAAGTTTACTTCCCGTCATTTAAAGTAAAATAATGTAAATAAATCGGTATTACCGGAGATCGCGATTCTGCCAGGAATTGGTGTGGTAAACTGCAAGAATCCACTAGAAATATTTTCCGTAGTACATTTAACTGTATTATGCCCGTCCAGAATGTATTACAACCTAATTTCTGCTTGAAAATAATGGTAGTCTACAGGCTGTATTACAACGGAATCACTGCTTAAAAACAATATGTCTTGCGATTGACTACAGCATTTGAGAGTAGTAGAAGTTATGATTTTCGAAAGCAATATTAATGGAGGGTTGTGGTTGAGTTAACGAGAAAGCCCACCGACACATTTGATTACAGCGTAATTCACTCTGAAATGAGTTTTACAAACCATTTAAACTGCTTTCATATGCGCCAAGTTACTGAAGGTATTAATAAATGCGGGTGAACGTAGTTCGTACCTATCGTGCTGAAGTGTGCCTGGACTAGGAATAAAACTGATATTAAATGGATAGCAAAAGTTTCTGGATTCCTAATTTATTTTTCATTTTATTGGTTTTATACATCCGCCCTCATTAATTCAGTAGAAGTTACTACTGTATTGCTGTGTAGAACATTATCAAATCAAGGCCACTAGCATTATCTAATAACAATTCCGTATAATTAACCAACTGCAAAATAATAATAATAATAATAAAATGAACTGCTAGTTAAGAATATTAAAGTATTTGTATGTAATAAAAGATCTGAAATTAAATTTCTGTAGAAATGAAAATGTAAAAATTTTGGATTGCTATGTAGATGCAGATTGGGCAGGTGATAGTGTAGATCGAAAGTCCACATCTGGGTATGTAATTAGATTGTTTGGAAATTCAATATTTTGGAAATCAAGAAAACAAGGAGGTGTCACCAAATCTTCCACTTTTGCTGAATATATAGCTTTGTCAGAAGCTGTTACTGAACATAATTTTTAATGTAAATATCAAAGGACCTGTCCAAATATATGAAGATAACTCAGGAGCATTAAATATTGCGAAGTATGGTAATTTTTCAAAGAACTCCAAGTATATTGAAGTACACTATCATTTTGTGAATTAGTGTTATACAAATGGTGTAATAGACATTGAAAAAATAGATTCAAGCGAGAAGAATGTTCTCGTACTTACTATATCTTTGGAGATGCACATTAAGTCGTTGTAGTCTGACTGTTGTGAAGTAAACATGTATTTATGAATTGTAATTGTGTGCCCAAATAAAAGAATAATTACAGACCGTATAGTATGATTAACATAATTAACACGGATGTTTGCTCTACATGAGCTACATAGAAATTTCTAGAACACTTCAAAAGCTACTGCCAGATATTTCTCGGACATTAAAAATACTTAAACAATTGAAAATTGTTAAAAACAATTAGAATTAATACATAATCATTTACAATTAATACAAAATAATCAGAAATGGAAATTAAATATACTTAAACACAAACCGAGCGTGGCGGTGTAATGGTTAGCATTCGGGAGGACGGCGGTTCGAATCCCCATCCGGGTATCCAGATTTGTGTTTTCCATGGTTTCCTAAATCACTCCAGGCAAATACCGGGATGCTTCCTTCAAAAGTCCATAGCCGAATTCCTTCCCATTCCTTGCCCCCATCCTTGCCCCCCATCCTTTCCCATCTCTGAAGACCTCGCTGTTGAGAGATGTAAAGCAGTTAAAAAAAATATATATTAAACACAAAATTATTTACAGAAATCATTTTAAACTGTAGCAAATTGTCCTTTAGATATCATAACTTGAAATTACCAACAATTAAGCAATTCTCTTGCACAATTCTGTTCTTAAACATATTAAATGGCCTCTAAATAATTTCTTTTCGTAAAACAAAGTCTATATGCATTGATATACAGTAAATTGCAAGACAAACCTACCAGATCATATTCAACCAAACTCTAGCTTACTACAAATGATTCATAAAATACAATTCCATTTAATTTTAGGTTTGAGGACTGTTACAAGTTGTTATATTTTAAGCTCCACAGAAAAAAAAGTCAGTGGTTGTTTCTGTAGCTAGCCCCACAAATAAGGCATCTACGTTCAGGCCCGCCGTAAGCGGGCGGGAATGGCAACAATGGGGGCGGCAAATAATGTTTGAAGGGGCGGCAATCTCACAGTTTTCTGACCCTGTTCGGAAATTTCCTAAATCCACCACTGGCTAGTTAGACAGGGGGCGGCATAATCGGTATTGCACGCGGGCGCTCAAACAGCTAGCGGCGGGCCTGTCTACGTTCAATATTTTTCTGCTGTAGGTTTTTACAAATTGTTTTTGATTGTATATTCAAAACGATCTTTCATTAATAACAAGAAATAACCAGCAACAAACAATAAAATTAGCTGAAAACTTGGGTAATAGGAAATGCTCCATTTGCAGCGGCAGCGTTTACAGACGTGTGACGTCACTACTGTCGTTACACATACGAGGCAGCAAAGGAGCGATCTGGTGGGCTTTTAAATACTTTAAATTTTAACTTTGAATTTTACCCAAAATAATGCACTTTCATCAAAAAATCTCTTCACTCGGTGAATAAGGTGTACCAATAAACAATTTAAAACCATTTTCAAGAAGTAGTCAAATACCCTATAGTTTTTGTGGTTGTGAGATGGCTGAACTTTGATTGCATTCTGATAGACCAGGAAATGGTGTCATCAGCGGGTCATCAAAAAGTTGTGGGGTGTCACGGATGTATAAAATGTACAGAGTGGTGATATAGAATATCCTTGCAGTAAGCCTTTGTACAAGGGTAAGTCAATTATTATCCACAATGTAGTTATAATTTTTATACCAATATAATTTGAAAACTTATATGTACATCGTTTTTTTAACATAGTCCCCTTGAATTTCAATGCACTTCATCCATCCTTGCACAAGCTTTCTTATGCCCTCATAAAAGAAGGTTTTTGGTTGAGTTGCAAGCCAGGAATGCACTGCTTCTTTCACTGTTTAGTCTGAGGTAAATCGACGGCCCCTTAATACCTCTTGGAGTGGATCAATCAAGTGGTAGTCAGAAGGGGGAAGTACAGGGCTATATAGAGGATGAGCCAGTACTTCAAAGTTGAGTTTCTGGAGCATTTCAGCAATGTGGGCAGCTGTCGTGCAACAAAACACCACCTTTCGACAACAGTCCTTGGCGTTTGCTTCGAATTGGAGGCTTCAGCTTGTCAGTAAGCATCTCACTGTAATGCACACTGTTTATTGTTGTACCCCTTTCCTGATAATGTTCCAGTACTTGACCTTATGGGTCCCAAAAAGCCGTAAGCATCAGTTTTCCTGCGGATGGTTGGGTTTTAAACTTTTTCTTGCAGGGTGAATGTGGATGTTTCCATTCCATGCTCTGCTGCTTACTCTTTGGCTCAAAATGATGGATCCATGTTTCGTCACCAGTGATGATTCTGTCTAACAAGATGTCATGTTCGTTACCATAGCAATCCAAATTGTTTTCGCAGATGTCCAAGAGCATAAGTTTAAACAATTGTGTGAGTGGTTTAGGGACCCATCTTACAGATACTTTATGAAACCCAAGTCTGTTGAGGCTGATTTCGTAGGCAGAACCATGACTAATTTACAGACAATGTCCCACTTCATCAATAGTTACTCATCTGCCTAACAGAACCATTTCACATGCACGCTCTATGTTTTCCTTATTTGTGGTGGTAAACGGTCTGTGACAATAACATATTTTATAGATTAATCCATGGTATGCAAGTATACTTATTTACATATAGATTCCTTGACATTTGTTTACGTTCATGCAGTTGTTGTTTTAGATGAGGTTGGTTCCTAAGAGCGACATGGTTGATAGTCCAAGAGCCCGTGAATGCCAGACCTACGTCAATAGTATGAAGGCTTAAATTTTTTCTGCGCGTGTGCACTACAGCAGGTATAAACTTTCGGCTACTGTGAACCTTGAGTGGTGGTGGCTTTCAGAGATAACAGGAAGCGAAGGTGTATAAAATTGATGCCTAGTTACGTCATAGTATAAAGCCTGATTTTTTTATATTTTTTACGGGATACTAATAGAAATCACGTCATGTATTGCCAGACACCTTCAAAACTTAATAAAATGTAATTGCACTTACGTCATAATTTAAAACCTGGATTTTATATATGTTATTTGGGCAACTATTTAAAAGTGTTTCCTAAACAGCCAGACAATTTAGATGGTTCCAACACCCTGCCAGACATAATTCAATATCAACTGTGGGGGCGAGTGCGTAGACAATAGGTATGTAAGGGTTGGGCTTATTGGATAATCCATTTATATTTTAGTTATTTATGTATTAATAATAAATTTTTAATGGATTACTTAACATAATTTTAATGTCAGTTATATTAAATTAAATTTTAAATTTGAATATTTTATTAAAATGTTATTGTTTGTTACAAATCTAATAATTATGAAATTGTCTCAGTAATAAACAAATTGATGAATAGTTTATAAATATTCATAGTAAAAGCTTACAAAAAACTGGGAATATCATTTAATAGAAATATCATTGGTTTTATGTAAATACAAAATAGATTTATTCATTGTCATCATTGTAGTTGATATTTTCAGTATCGTCATCACCACTACTGCAGTCCGTGAATACATTCTTTTCAATATCTTCTTCTTTATCAGTTTCTGTAAAAATATAAACAAAATAATGAGATTATTAATAACTGAAAACTATTAGTATAATAGACAAGTGTCACGCTGACGTCATGTCACGCCATTACGTCAATCTATGATATTGCACTATGACGTCACGCTTTACGATATTATTTGTAAGAATGCGTGTTATTTAATAACATTTCCAAGTATCAATGAATAAATTAGCTCACAGAACACTGAAATAAAAGTATGTATTGCGTTAAAATTGACATATCAATCATTAGATGCTTATATTTACATAACATTTTTTTGATATGTAGAAGTATTCCTTAAATTCTTTGTCCATAGAAATGTAAGATAAAATCTTTGTATTTCGTGCATCAATGTAGAGAAAATTTTGGTTAGAGTATTACTTCGCATGGATCAGAATTACAAGTGGCATTTGATGTTACAGCATAGGGCATGAATAATTTAGTTTATTTCAAAATATTTTAAACTGTGTCCTATTATTGAAATTATTAATTCGTTTGAATGGAAATAGTTGCACATTGATCCGGGAATTGTGCAATCCTACACTACACTTAGAACAATAATACGTGGCATAATGTAAGTTCATAAGGTTGATTTTAATTTCCTTTGCTTTCACTGTGTAATATTACTGAGCCTATGAGTTCAGCAATTGTGTCAACCATTCAAACGTTTTACTACCAGTCTGAATCACAAAAAAGAAATGTGCAAAAACCCTTGAAGATTTTTGATCAAAATTATATCGCGATGTATTATTGCCACTAAAACGCGAAACAGTTCATGTATTAATAAGCGTGAGATTGAAGTATTGTTTTTCTGGCGAGAAGTTAACTTGGTTAGGTTGAAATGCAACCTGGACCCTAATGGAAACTGAAACCTTTTGCTACAACGCAAGGCACGAGGAATTACACTAAGCCGTGAATTGTCAGAACACTGAAATAAACGTATGTATTGAGTTTAAATCGACATAATAAGTATTAGTAGATTTGATTTATTTAATAATAGAGTCGTTTTATTTCAAAGTAATCGTTAAAATCATTCGCCTCAGATATGTGAGAGATATTTTGTCATTGTTAGTGGCAATTTGGATAGATTGTTATTAGAACTGGCACTTGACAGCAGAGGGCATAAGTAAATTTTTTTTTTAAATAATTTTAATTTTGTTTTCTTAAGTGTTCTGTTACTTTTATCATTGCTTTGTGTTAATGAAAGTAGTTCCACACTTTTCAGATCTACACAACATAGACTACATTCAAACTAATATTATGTGAAATGATGAAAGTTTTTAAGATTTATTTCTAATTTCCTTTGCTTGTACTGATGCCATATTTCAGCCGCATGTAACTGTGTCAGCCATTCAAAGGTGTTAGTATCTATCTGAAACACAAATATAAAAAAGTAAGATGGAGAATCCGTAAAGATTTTTGTTTTAGTTAATATTGTGATGCATTATTACCACTAAAATGTGATAAAGTAATGTATCACCATGCGTGTGATTAAAGTATTGTTTCATTTATCACAAATTCAGTAGGGGTTAGTTTGAAATACAACCTGGACCAGAATAGCAACGAAAACCTTCTTACAGGGCAAAGCACTATGAATTGCACTGAACTATATTTTATGACAATTATATTTATTTAAGTAATTGCTAAGAAATGTAATGCTAGAATGGCATATTAATTAACAGTAGCTTTTTTTAATGAACTCATCACTTGGTCTGTATGAAAGAAGTTCCAAATTGTTTGCGATGTGTGCTACTTAAACCACAATTAAAACTAATATTACGTGACATAGCTTAGGTTTTCAAGATTTATTTTTAGCATCCTTCATTTTCACTGGGGTCATTATTTCAGGCGTTAAAACATGGATCTTCATCATAGAAAATAAGAAAGTTGTATGAAACTGTGAAGATTTTGGATCAAGTTTGTATCGCATGATGCATGATTGGTATTGATGCATGATGACATTGACATGCGATACAGGGAAAATATTAATTCGCGTGTGAATTAAGTTTTGATTTTCTACCGGCTATATTGGTGAAGATTGTTGTTAGGCTGAAATGCAATCTGTACCAAATAGACAATGAAACTTTTTGCTACGTCACAAGGGATGAGAAATTACAGAACATTGAGCTTTATTTTATTACAATTATATTTAGGTACACTACTAAGAAGAAATCAGTTAATCCATTAAACCCGTCATTTTTGACGGGCTTTGTGGCTAGTTTATTTATAATAGTTGGAAATAACAATTACATACCTGATAAATTTTTCAGTGAATCACTGACAAAGTTTGGTAGTAGATCTCCATTGAACCATTTGAAATAATACTCGTTGACTTCTCGTATCCAGCCATTATTTTCTGGCTGATACATGCTGGGATTTTTTAAGTGAGCATTATTCCAAATAGTGGATATATAATTTGCTCGCAGATATTGTTGTAATAGTTCATTTTTTCAAGGTGGTAGATTGCTAGCATCGAAGTTCCGTAATTTTTTAGGTCAAAAGATTCATTGATATTTGAGACCGTATATGTGGTGACGAATATCAATTATCCCAGCAACATTATACATAACACATATAAATTTTTGTATAATTTTAAAGACATTTTGTCGTTCATCAGTATTTTCAAGTAATGCAACATCTCCAAACTTGAGAAAAACTGATGTTCATGATTCGTTTTAAATATTTTGTAAGGTTTTAATCTTCCTTTTCTAAAGAAAACGCAGGATTATAATCACATCCTGTGATTGCATAAAATCCAGCCACGCTTTTACAAATGGATCCTCCCAATTGTACGTGGATCTTTGTTAGGTCTACATATCTTAAATTATTTCCAGTGCCTGCAAGTATCCAAACATGGGAATCATTTTGTAGGTGATGCATATGGCCAACCATTATATGTTTCTGGAACATCTTTTATCGTATGCAACAGAAAAAACCCATCAGTTGTTAGTACATCGATATCAGGTGGTGGCTGATGCTGGCTCTCTTTTTCTAGACACTTCGTTAAGGCAGATTTATCGGTCTTGCAAATAGTGCCATCTAGAAGGCACATTTACAGAGGCATTGGAGTAATTGGATAAGACAAAATTTTTGAAATGTTTATATTATAATCTATCGAAAATCCAAGCATACGTGCAAATAAATCTCGTTGAATTTTAACCTCTTGAACTTTACCACCCACTATAACTTTCTACTCTTCTTTTGATAATCTTTAGAAAAATTATTAATACTTTTTTTTATACTTGTTTCAAATCTGTTTACATCCGTAAGACATTCAGAAATGAACGTTTTACGTTAACAGTCCCAATTTTTTTTTAATATTAAGAAGAAATTCTTCTACCTGATCTGAGGCTGCTTTACCTGAAGAAATATTAATTAATTGATCTTTCGGCACTCCCAAACTGAAGTGGTCAATGAACTGATCATAGGTGGTGATAAATTTTTTCAGTTGCTTGATGCGATTTTGAATGTTACATGTATTCAAGTCTGCTGAAATATCTTTGTCGGTTTGTAATCCTAATTCATGAAAAACATCACTTATCATTGTTGATCACACATCAAGGTTTTGGGCCCATCGTTGAGGTGCCAAAATTGAATTGGTGAAATGTATAACACCTGTAAGCCTTCTAGCCGCATCTGCATTTATAGTTTGTTCTAATACCAAGTCAACAGGTTGTCTTGAAAACGGTTTGGTGGTCCTTTTAATTCCAAAGCAACCAAGTTTGAATTCTTCTTATAAGTCAGGATGAGTTTCCGCAACTTTCAGCAAATTATCATAATATTTAACAGTCCATCGAGCATAGTTTTGTTGATTACGTATAAAAAATATATTTGTAATTTTAGGCAATACTGATTTAAAAAGTTCGAAATCTCCTGTCCGAATCCTCCGTGATAGGCCTAAGTAATTATGTATAAGATTAATGTAAATCAAATAAAATTGTGGAGTTTTGCCACAAGCGCCATTTAGAGTTTGTTGTTTGTATATACCGTAGTCATTCATTAATATCTTCAGTTCTTCATTTTCTTTTTGAAATGATGACATTTTACATTTTTTTAGTCTTTTTACTTCTTGTTTAATGTCATCTGTCAATGTTAATTTGTAAAAATGATTTAAAATGTAGTATTTCTAATCCTAATGCTGTCAAAGGATGTAGTCTTTTGCAACGGTTGAAGTGTTTTCCATCAAAAATCCATTCAATGAACCATTTGCCAACAAATTACTTTCAACCATTACATTGGTTAAGTCACAGTCACTTATGATTTTACCTTCTTTTTTAAAATAGGCCATCATAATGTGAAACCGCCTTAAACATAAACCATAAATAAATGATTAATTTAGGTTTTTCCGTAGCTTGGATTTGAAAGGCTAGTTTGGCTATCGCGAGGTCATATGTTACTTGTATGTAATCATGTATGTAACTGAATCATGATTGTCAGTTATTTCTTCAAATTGTAAAAAGTCAAAATTCTCTTTATAAGCTGAAAGTGGTGGTCTATTGATCACTGTATTACAGTTGGTTCAGGTATTGCCAAAGATTCTCTATATAGAGAATGCGAATGAAATTGCTCTTTGGTCAACTCAGGTAGCAACAATGGTGCTGGCGATACATTATTGATGGATGTACTTACCGATTTTTTTCCATATTAATTTTATGAGAATTTGTAGATTCAGAAGTAAATTATTTTTTCGTGAGTCCCTTAAATAGTTTGTAACATTCTCTGTGGTAACCACTTTCCGTATACTCTGTTGGCAAAATAATGCCCTTATATTTCAGGTTATGTTTCTTTCTTAGTTCTTTAATTGTTTGACATTTTTTCAATGTCTCCTCAGAGAATAATAATATTTTGTCATTACTTTTCTTTCACAAAACACAAATTAATACGTCTCCCCTAATGGTATTTTATAAAAATTGAATTAAATATTTTATTTTTCACAAATGCAAAAATAAATAATAAAACGATGAATGACTCGACATATGCTGAAATAACATCTGTGGTAGGATACCAAAGATGCGTGACAAACTGTCTCACTCTAAATCTCCTGACAGAATAATAATATTTTGCCACTGTTTTTATTACACAAAGCACCAATTAATACTTCTTCCATTATGATATAATATTAAAACTTAATTACAATTATTGCACGCAACTGCACAAATAAATAATAAAACATATGCTCTACGATCAATGACAGAACATGTGTTCAAATAATATCTGCACGAAAGATGCGTGACAAAAGACGCAGTAAATAAATATTGCCTCCGCGCTCGCCCCTACAGCTAACATTGAATTATGTCTGGCAGGGTGTTGGAACCATCGAAATTGTCTGACTGTTTGGGAAACACTTTTAGATAGTTTCCCAAATAACATATATAAAATTCAGGTTTTATATTATGACGTAAGTGCAATTACATTTTATTAAGTTTTGAAGGTGTCTGGCGGGGGGTTTCCACCGCACAAAGTGTCTGGCAATACATGACGTGATTTCTAATAGTATTCCATAAAAAATATAAAAAAATCAGGCTTTATACTATGACGTAACTAGGCATCAATTTTATACACCTTCGCTTCCTGTTATCTATGAAAGCCACCACCACTCAAGGTTAATAGCAGCCAAAAGTTTATACCTGCTGTAGTGTACACGCGCAGAAAAAATTTCAGCCTTTATGACATAGGTCTGGCGTTCACGGGCTC
Source organism: Vandiemenella viatica (assembly GCA_031002005.1). Classification (NCBI taxonomy): domain Eukaryota; kingdom Metazoa; phylum Arthropoda; class Insecta; order Orthoptera; family Morabidae; genus Vandiemenella; species Vandiemenella viatica. The sequence continues at coordinate 115,054,288 of JARYHS010008075.1, read as the reverse complement.
TTGCTCTATGAGTCTTTATCTTAAGTTCGCAATTTCGATGTACAAATAGGAAAGAAGAAGTAATGGTTTTAAGTTTCTGCTGGTGTTGGTGGAAAAATGTGAAGTAATTAACTGACTGAATAAAAGTTATTACAAGAACAATTAATGGTTTGTGCATCTTTTAACAGTTAGATCAGTGTTTCCCAACCTTTTTTGGGTCATGTCCCACTTTCAACATTTTTTTGCCCCCCATACATAATTTTTAATAAATAAATTATTTGTTATTAAAGAAACTGATATAGGATGGTTTTTGAAAGAAAACACTTTAATATTATCATAAAACACAGTAAGTAAAATTAAAAAACAAATAATGAAATACTAAAATTCAAATTCAAAAGATTTATAATAAACATTTATTATGGCAATTTAGTGTGATCCTTTTAAGAATTTGCTTTTTTGCTATATTTTGTAACCATATCTGGCATTGCGTTTAAATAACCCAAAGAGAAAGCGGTAAAGTCGCATCAAGTCAATTTCTAAATTGCCCCCCTAAAAAAACCAAATTGCCCCCCTGTGGGGCGTGGGCCCCACATTGGGAAACACTGAGTTAGATGCTTTCCATAAAATAAACTAAAGAAGAAAGGTGACTATGCTCAAAGAGAATAAAGTTATTTTCCACAAGAAATTACGAAGTTATGTAAATTAGGGGCACCAGACTGAAACGATGTATGAACAAGACTAATACAGGTCATCCGGCCCCTTCATCTTGTGTGACCATTTTTGAATTTTTTCAATCCATTTGTAGACACTCTGTTGCGTCAACACACTGTTCCCATACTGTACCATTAGTCTTCAATGAATTTCAGCCCCTGATACACCTTCCAACAACAAAAATGGACCACTGAACGTCGCTCTTCTTTGGTACAAACAGAAAGTGGAGCAGCCATGGTTAACGGCAGGGCAGTGATAATGAAACTAACCAACAGCATCAAACCTCCACAGACATGACAACAATTAAATCACCCATGCAAAACACAACATAACATTACTACCAACATAAACAAAAATATAACTAAATTGTGGAAAAGAATTGACTTATCCTCAAATAATTGTAAGTGGAATGAAAGTGTGTTGCCTATTTGACAATGTCCCTATCCTGCTGAAATGATGTTGCACGGCCAGCTGTTTGTAATTCCAGTAAGGCCTAAGTCGATTAAGTTTCTTCACAGTCTGTCATGCCAGATGGTAGAAAAGCTTTCTGCACACCCAGGAATGGGCCACTGTAGTTATTCATGTGGCATGTACCCATTTATCACCATCATAGCTTGAAGGATTTGGTCATTTATATCAATTCTGAGTCAGAATATGGGTTGGTTGTTACCCAGAATGTAGTCAATTGTAAGATGGTTTACTTATTGTACTGATAGGTCAATAGTTTTCGGGGTCTGTGGTCAATTTTCGTGGCCTTGGAAATAAGAGGACACAAGCATGTTTTTACATTTGCAGTATATCTCACTACAGTCTGTTCCTGCTTATTTTTTTCTTTTGCTGTCAGTCAGAAAAAAGACATTATCACAATTTATTTCTACTGCAGATTTGCCATTGCTCAAGCCCCCAATACAGTTATCATTTATAAGTGTGTGAATTGTCAGATAGAATAAAGCAATGAAAGTAATACCAAACAGCCAATATATTTAATTACCAAATATTAAGCTGTGTACCTAATATGCTAACTCTTTATAGCATTACACTTCATTCCAAGTTTACCTACCCAAATCGACAAAAAAATCTGCTACCCTGCAGCACTACTTTTCTCACTTCCATTTCCTATCCTAATGTTTTCTTTTTGCCCCTGATGAATTCCTCCAACCAACAAGATTTTATTTATTAAGAGATATTTTCCTCGCTACAGAGGTTTTTCTCCAACACAACAATAAAGAATTCAGAACATAGATATTGACTTCATCTTCTCAAAATATTCTTCCAGATATTTCTATCGTGTATATCTTCCTCTTCTGCACCAAGTCTTCTCATTGCTATTTGTACACTTTGGAGTCAGGTAAACACGGGTCGTCCTCTTTTCCTCCTTCCTTTAACTTCCCATGCTTGTACCAGTTGTGGTATCCTAGTGTCTTCCATCCTTATTGCATGGCCATATGATTCCAGTCTTTTTCGTTCTATAACATCACACATTTCTTCTTTTACTTCTATTTGCCTTATTATTTCGGTAATCCTTACTTTTTCTTTTCTTGATATTCTTGCTGATCTTCTCCAGAAATCAATTTCTAATGCTTTCAGCTTCTTGATATGTTTTTGGTTGATTGTCCAGCTTTCTGATCCATATAAGACTATACTTTCAAATAATGATTTGAATATAATTCTTTTTGTTCTATTCATAACACTCTTGCTCCATAGAAGTGAATTTAGCATCCCATTTACTTTCCGGCCATTAGTAATTCTTTTATTAATTTCCATATTCGATTTTCCTTCTATTTCTAAAATTGAACCCAAATAGCAAAAATTATTTACCTTTTTAATTTTTATTCCATCAATGTACAATTCATCTAAATCATTAGTAAGATATTCCGTTTTTTTTGTAGTTAATTTTCAAGCCCCATTTTTTATATTCTTTTGACAGTTGATTACATTCTGATTTACTTTGATAGTTATGCACTGCCATTTCATGTATCACTCAATATATTCTGCGATTACATTTATTTCTTTACCATCCCAGTAGATTACATGATCAACTTATCTTCATAATAGCAGCTGCTGAATCCTAAGAGGTTGAGGAAAAGGTATCTATCAGTGTAAAATTCTTTGTAATTTGTCTTCAAGTCATAATAACTTTGAATTACCCTCAGAAAATTGTTGAACTTTTTACACGATGTTTTGCTTGTATTCTGTATGAATCAAATTTGGGATCAATGCATTTTTATAGGCCAAGAATTATTAACATAGTGTAACGATAAAGTGGCGTCTGCTAGTGGCGATAATGCACTAGCAGCTTGGGGTAGGGTAATTGTTGTTCATCTTGGTATCAATGGATTCCAGGTTCTTCTACTAATAAGTCACAGGGTTGCCATAGAGATAATCTTTCAATTTATTCACCGAACATACAATTACTAAGCCACCACCACCAACGATTATAATTTGACCTTGTATAAAAAGCTATCCAGGACTTCTTCTCCTCCAAACTGCAAGTTCTGAGCAACACTATTATCACTTGGTTTGGATGCTTTATTTCAACGCCCACGAGTTCACTGCTTTTTACAAAACACTGCTGTTTATCTGCATGACAGCGGCGTACTTATGTTTCATCAGGTCCACACAATAGTGCCAGATGCACTGCCAAACAATCACTGTCCCGCGCACAAGCAACTGTGACTGACCTCCAAGGCAGTGAGTCACACAAGCAACCGTGACTGACCTCCAAGGCAGTGAGTCACAGACTGCCATCAACAATCCCACTCGCATCTCGCGTCATACTTTCAACAATCGGATCGTCCCAATTCCACCGCTCAAACACGAACACACACATGGCTTTTATACTGTCTTGCCACAATAGCCCAGTCATGATGAGTTCTTTCTATGGAAGTTCTGTGATCTCTGCATTTGCCCCTTTGGAGAGGAAGAATGACAACAAAATTTGACCAATCACTTTATAGTGGCATGGAATTAATGCAGCTAGTCCTTTCATAATGAAAGTCCTAATTCACAGAGTTATGAACCTGAATATTGAGGGAAAAACAGTTTTCTCATTTGTTTGCTTTATACAGATGTTTCCATAATATTTGTTTGAAATTGGATCTCCAGTAATAACAAATATTATTTATTGCTTATCATCAGCTAATACCAACCATATGTAATGCTCTTGTTGCAGACAATATTACAGTTACGTAACAGATCCACACTGCAAGAGAGTTGGCACGCAATGTTGGGTGTATGGAGCCATTATGGTGTCGGAAGCTATCCTGTGCATCAAGAATGGAAAAGAATTATTTGAACGCACTCAGGCTTTCAACATAATCACATGGCTTTTGCTTCAGCTACTGATGTCCATATTGTGCGTCTGTAGCTGTGTAATATGGCATCGTTACATACAGGTTTGAAAAGGACTACTTTGTCATGCATGCAGTTTTCCGGTCTCTTCCCCTTCTTTCTTTGTTTGATATATCTCTTGTTTGCATGTTCTATATTAAAATCTGAAACTGCTTATAAGATTTAAATGTAATTTTTTGTGGTTTTTGATAAGTTAAATGATTCTGTTTAAATGTTTTAGCTTGCCCGTTATCTACAGTGAATAATGGCAGTATAGGGTGCTGAATTTCAGGACATAAAGCATGAAAATAAGTACACACAGTCAAAGAAATGTATGAATTTAGGTTCCTTTTTAGTAATAGGGGAAAACATAAAACAACTCCAACAATAAATTTAGTTCTTGATTAAGTCAAAGAGATCAGTGAATAAAGTATATAGGTTAGGGTATACAGTAGTGAGTAATGAGCCTTCAACACATTAATTTTCTATTCAGATCACAATACATTTAATGTAGATGTAACACGATGGTCGGCACCTCCCTCCTATCTAATACAGTTACAATGTGCTTATAGATATGTTCTGTGTTTGAATACTTTGAAACTATTAACCATTCAAGTATCAGGACATATTATTTCATGTAATTAAATATTTTTCTGTTATACTTTGCAACTTTTTGAATGTTCCAAGTGGTCATCCTTGACTATTCTTATAACTGCATTAAATTAAATGAAGGATATGTGTTTTGTTGATAAGTAATATATTGAGCTTCTTGATGTAGTCCTGTAGTATTAATGTCAATGTAGATGTACCCTGACAAAGTGATTTGATGTTTCAGACCCTCTGCAGAGCATTATTTGTACTCTTATTTGATGCTGCTGTGTATCAACGGGCCAGTTAGTGCCACATGTGAATGTTTTATAGTTAATATGTGTTTCTCACACCAGCATGTATAATCTCAGAGCAGATTCTGATAATTTTTTGTCATCAGTGAGAATATTTGTCTATAGGGAAAACAATTCATCAATCTAACTTATCTCAGTGAAAATATAGGAATAGATAACAAATATCGACAATTATGTTTTAGAATTGTTAATGATTATGCTTAGCAAAAACATTGATACTATTATTGATACACAAATTGGAATCTCTGTCAAGAAGTTTGTATAGCTGTAAGACAGTACTACCATGCTTAACAATTGGTGCAGTGTTGATTTAAAAAACTTATTTATGACACATGAATATTTCATGGCTATAACATTATCAATTGGCATAATATTCACTGTTTGTGTGCTGATAATGCATAATCTATGTATACTGGGGACTGATTGCCATGGAATTTTGGATGACCAACTAATTTTGTCACAATTTCATGTGAAACTGCCAATTCTATTGCATTTATTTGAAATTTGTCTAGTGTTAGTCTGCTGCTTGCAGTCTCTTTACAGTAATTTCATACTGTTGTTGAAGGCTGTGAAGTTTAGAAAGCCGATAACCTTACAGTTTTAAATCAGAGAGGTGCCTCATATTCAGCATGTTTTGTCAAATAGCCACAATTCTGAGACTGATACTATTTTTTATGACATGGGAGTCTAAATGAATAAGAAATTCATGAGGCATATATTACAACATTGCATTATAATAGTCTTCTTCTATATTAAATCTTCAAGTTGTGTGAAATTATTACACATCGTGGTGTATTTTTAAAGGAGTAGTAATATAGTCTTATATGGTCAGCGGTTGTGTTCAACTCTAACTTCATGCAACTTCAGTTTCTTAAAACTAAAAAAAAAACAACAGAAAATAGAAAGGGTTTCCAAAGAATTAATGAAATAATCCTAAACTAATTTGTTCATAATAGTCTTGAGACCCTGCCATATATCTATAGCCTCGCCTAAACCATTTAGAAGTGGGGCCTATCACCTACCATTTATATAGTAAATAACTTTTATAAACATTTTGTTAACAACAAAACAATTTTTATGTGATTTCTAACCATTTTCGTAAAGGACATAAAATATAAAAACTTTAATTTCTAAAAGTTAATGCTGTTTGCTGCATTCATATCCATAAATAAAGCTTAAAATTATGACCAGTTTGATGTGTAATTTGTATGCCCTAAAAATTTATTTAAAGATGTTATAACATGATGATGGTCGCCACTGAAATACTTACAGATTCTGTACTGGAATATACTTTGTAAATCTTGAGACATAATTATTTTTTGTTTTTCTTCTCACAACAATTCACATGATTACCAAACCACAAATGCTGACCATGATAAAATATATTTAGATAACATTCTGATCTGAAAGTTTACAAGGTCCACTTTCCACGCAGGATCAATCAGTTCACTTTCATCATCAGCAGCTATTATTTCAAACATCGAAATGCCACTGTTCATTTATATCAGTTTCACTCCCTACTTTTCTCTCCTTTAGACTTAAATTCAATTGAAACGTTGTTCCAAATAATTTCCTTTTTTCTTCAATGCTGTTCATAACATTACTACGCTATCAGTAGCAACAATAACTCTCTCTTCTAAAGATACTACTATATTTCTGAATATATGAATCTAAGTGAATAATCTCTATCTCATCCGCTACTCTTTTGCCTGTTAATTCTATTTTAAGGGTTATTTTAAGGAATAGTAAATATTTATTATTTATTATTTTTGTCAACAGAAAATGACACTAAATTAGTAAAATTTTCCTCATGTCATTATTGTTGTTGGTATCAAGGTGTAAGGAACAAAGCTGCTATACCGGGGCAAGTATAGAGTTTCAGTACCTTATCTGAATGTTATCTTGTAGAAAATTCTGTTAAATTTGATTATATAATTTTAATTGACCATGTGCCTGACTAGAATATTCAATTGTAAAGCTTAATGGCCGCCACAGAGCTTATTTGAACCAAAAGCTTAGGAAAGGTTAGAGTTCACTACTAAAATATTTAAGAATCCACTTGATGAAAAACGAATTTTATTCCAAAAGTCACATTTCAGAAAATAGCTGTTACAATTAAGTAGGCAATCAAACAAAGTTTCCAAAAAATTGCAAATAATGGAGAGGAAGAAACGGAAACACCTTTTGTTCGTAGTCATTATCATCGCCACTCACTCGTCAGAAAATCTAAAATGGTGATATGTCAGCCATGCAGTCACTCAAAGTTCAACGATTTCCAGCTATTGCTTTACCTAACCGACACATACTCGCGCAGGTCTACAATACGCAATGTTCCCAGAATACAGACAAAAGACGAAATCAAAAGACCATACGACAAAAGGCAGCAAGCCGGCCTGAGCATCTAGCTTTGTACCCTCAGCCGCCTGCTTGATGTATACCGACACTTTCCAAAAATAATATAAAAAGGTTTAATTATAGAATGTGTTCTAACTTTAATCGTATGTAGCCTGACCTTCAAGGATTATGAAAAGTATTTAGTGATAATTCTCAAATAAGTATCTTGCTTGTAATTGAATTTAGTTTTCACGCGTATTGGTAAAAATTTTCTGAAAGTTAATTAGTGATTCCCCTATTTATTTCTAAATTTAAGCACTTTTTAGGTGACCCTGCTGAATTTCAAATTATCGTGATAAAATTTGTGTCATTATGTCCTACTTTAATTCCTGATTAAAATGGTGTAAATATTATTATCGGTGGTGTAATGGCAAAGTTATGAGTCTAACAAGGATCATGTTTAAATCTGTTTAGCAGATACTTAGATTCTAGTTCATAATTATTAAAGTGTTGTTTATATCGAAAAAAGGGAAGTTATCTGATTTTTCTTTGAATTTAGTTTCGTGTTTTAACAGTTGTTTTATTTACAGAAGTGGCTTGGTTTAATCACAAATAAATCTCGAAAAGTACCATGTGTGGATTACGACGAAATAATCTTTAAAAAATTGGTTTAATATCTGTACTACTGCAAAGAATGTTTTGAAACTTTAATATGTTATACTAGATTTTACGTTCTTTTAGAAAATCTACTTTTTAGTGCGGGAAATTGCTGAAAACATATGATAAAAAATGTTGAAAGTGAAAGTATCCTCCACGAGATGTTTAAAATTTTATTCAAACTATTAGCATGGCCTGATACTACAGAATTTTAATGAATTTAACTTTCTTTTGAATTATTCTTATTTTAAAATTACTTTAATGCATCAAAAAGTGTTAAGAATTGGTGGAATTATCTCATAACAAAAATCTGTTGTTTACAAGTTGGATAATAATGGATTAATCCAGGTTAGTTTGAAAGTTCTTTACTATTAAAAATGTTTATTTAGCACTTGTATTATATGTTGAGTGACTTTACTGTTTTTAAAATGGTCTATTTATTGAATTGGCTTGTGGTATCAGCTTTTGCATGAAACATTTCTTACTTCCTGTCCTTGCAATGAAAATTATATGTTTACTGGGAAGCTTACTACCTCCCTTATGCTCTAAGCTGAGAAAACTAGAATTTCCCCAAATTCTAAGGTGCTTACATAATATATATATATATATATATATATATATATATATATATATATATAATTGTATCATACAAGCTGTTTGCTAATACAAATATTAACAAACATTAACTTTCATAAATATACCATAAGTTATGAATCTCTCTTTGAAAACAAATGAATACAAGCATAACTGATGAGAATAAGAGCAATCTCCAAAGTCCTTTCACATCGTCACATATATGAGACCAACTGTGTGGCACATTTGATTCTTTGTTACCATAAGACCTTGTAATCTTGAAGTGACTCAATTAATTACATCATAGTAGAACATAAAAACTCAAAGGCTTAGGCTGCACCTCAAACTCTAGACCTAATCAAACTCATTGATCTTTAAAATATTGATATTCATGCACACTTTTTTGTTGCATAGTGTGTGATATCAAGAAGGCGGCACTCACAGTCCACATTAGTCCAACGTCTGTGAACACACAAACACACAACACACACACACACACACACACACACACAAGATGTCAGTGCAGTTAATCTGAGTATTATGAAGATAAAGTATACATACATAAAATGTTTACTAATTATATTCTGTTTTATTATTATATTCATAGTGGCCAAATTCCTATTTACTGTATGCGACAAATATTCTCTTTGCTTCAAACAGTATATATATAACACTAAACAACTTGTCATGATCATTTTATTGTTGTGCCAGAATGGGTCTTTAAGAATTATTTAATACAGTTTGTGTAAATGATTAATTTTACTCTTTTAATGGGACGCAATTCACCTTCCCCTGCATACTCATTAACAACCTTTACAAAATAAAAGTATTCAGTATTTATAATCATTAATAGTAAATGCTCTCTCCTTTTAAACAAGAGTACCATAATCACCTTTACTAACTTTCCTTATTAATGCTATTATCCTTAACATTCTTCCTTTGTTATTCGAAGGACTGTTAGTCTGGTTTCTATAATCAAAAGAATTATTTATGTTAGTGTCATATTGTTGCTAGTTAACTTCCTTTTTATTATTTACACTTTCAGTTCCAAAATACTCATATTTATTGCTTTACAAAATCTTACTTTCTTCGTTTCCTTTTTCATCATGATCAATATTTCTTGAATCAATAACCTCCTCTAGGTTTCCACAAACTTTTTCATTTCCCATTTCCTCTTTCATTCTTTTTACATTTTTCTTTGTCAAAATCATTGTTTACCTCTGTTATTCCTGAATATTCCATTTCCAGCTTGGCTAACATTTTTTTAATGTCTTTTTCATCTTCATCTCTTCTGTTTTTTCCCTCTACTTTTCTTGTCACTACTAACATCTTTTTTCTTATTTTCTCCTTTAAATATCATTTTCAAAACAGTTGGTAGTCTCCATAGCCTGTTTTGCTAACCTTTGACCTTTTCCACATAACTTTTTTCTTTGTTAAGTAGTGGATTCTTCTAGAAATGATTTCTTCTGTTTCATTTTCTTCTTCTTCCGGTAGTGGGTTTGTAAAGGAGTCTTTCTTTTCTGCTTTGATTTTTTTCTTCTTCAGCCAATATGAAGAATTCATTCGTTTCCATTTTTCTTTCTTCTTCTTCTTCAGGTTCATGAAGAAATAATTATTTTCTGTATTTCATTTATCTTCTTTAGGTAGTAGGTTTGCTCTGGATACCTACTGGTTATGATTCCCGAAGTATCCACTTGCTGTTGATAGTTAGTGATATCCTTTTGAACCTCCTGTATACATGCCTCCATGGTTTGTAACTGATGGGAGACTTGAACATTATGTGAATGTAAAGTTTATATATTATGTTCCAATCCAGAATATTGTTTATTTTTTCATTGTTGTTACATCCGTAGTGACTGTTTCAATCATATTAGTCATGTGTTTTGTAGTGTTATCCAAATCACTTATTTTTTAACTGCAGGCTATTGTTTTCTCAGTTATTACATCAATATCATGATTCACTTGAACCAATTGGTTTTGTGTATTTGCTATATTTTGTCATAAAAGGTGCATTGTCTCCTCAGTATTGGCCTTATTTTCCCCCTCTTGTTTCTAAATTTCTACAAAATGAGTGTTTATCTTGTGACAGTGTGTGTCTACCTTATGTGTGACGGTTGCTTCGAAATGAGCCATTTTGTTTTTAATTTCTTGTGTATTGTGCTTGCATTCTGTTTCATATGCTTGTAGTTTTTCATCCAAGGCAGATATCTGATGACCCAAACATATAGTTACCTCCATGCAAGACCACACTTGGGAAGTCAGGTAGGAAATTTTTTATAAAGTCTGTTGTAATCTCAGCCTTAATATCCATTGAGAGAGTGACAAGTTTAATTTGTAAAGCTTCAGATTGGGAATCAAATTTGGCATTAATAGCTTCCAATTGGGAATTCATAGCTGTTGATTGTTGAATAAATATATTCATCAGTAGATGCATGAGGATTCCCAACATCATCTGGAGAGCTAGTTGGTTGAATACTATAACATGCTCCTTTTATGGTTTGTGTGAGGCAGTCTGAGTTTAATTGATTCAAGCTAAAACCCAGAAACTCATTATCAGATGATGAACCAGAATGAACAATGCTTTCTGGCAAAGGATTATTTAATCCCAAATGTTCCATGTCGTGTATGGAAATGCCTCTGCCTGCATTACTGTTTCATCAGACCATTGCTCCATTACTGATAATTGTTTAGAGGTACCGTCTGTGTGTTCTATTGCTCCTATAAGTTGTTTCTCTAACGGTTGAATAACAGGTACATTGCTGCAAGGTACATTTCTTTCAGCCATGATTGTTCAGATTTAGGAGTAATATGAATGATATGCAAAATTATTGAAACAGAACCAATGTCAAGTTTGCTTGGAACAAACACAAAGGGAGTCTACAATATTGTAATCACACAGTTAAAAAAATATATATATAAATAAATAGACCTAATAGTAAACATATCACTTAAGTGTGAATCCCTTCTGCACAGTATTAGTTTTTTTCTGTAAATACACTATGTACTTGAACCAAACAATATCGAGCAGTATCACTTAGAGTCGTAAACACATTCAAAAACTCTGAACGATGTAAATAACAACGTGGAAACAAATGAATGCTATTACTTTACAAGTCAGCTGTAAAGTGCACAGAAAAGATATTAGTGCAAAAAAGTAACATTATGAAGCACGGATTTGTCAGAGACAATTTGTAAGTGCAGCTAATAGTTTTTGTGTACAGTAACATATGAATCGCCAAACTGATATTGGGTATATTCATATGACAAAAAATATGTAATTAATGAAAATCCAAAGTGATCAAGTTAATTAATAACAGGTTTTCAATGAGAGAGAATGTCAAAAATATTTGAGGATTCAGCACTTGCAGTAAACACTTCATCTCGATTCTCATCTCAGTCGATTTATAGTAACATCCAAAATAGTAATGCATACTTAGCTGAATAGGTTTTTCTTGTTTGTCTGTGTTGCTTCGCGTTGGAGTGGCTGATTTGACATGCAGTTTTCGATGTAGTGTGCAGTGCCGGTGATTGATACCATGGTGACATTCTCGTACTAGCTGTAGTGTTGTCTGGCAGCAGCAACTCCATCAGAAGTTTCTTCTTTTGTAATTGATGGCGCCACAGGAAAATATGACGATTTCTCTTTTTTGGGTTTACCAACTGATGCTGTCAGATCCCTATGCAGAAAGTAATGGTTGTGCAATTGCGGTCCTCTCTTCGTCGACATGTTACAATATGATGATTGTTGTTGTTGCTTATCAGGTGATTGCAATCTAAATCAGAGTAAATTTTTCTTTTGTTGTAGACTTCCAGTAAAGATGGTCGCCACTGTAATACTTACAGATTCTATACAAGGTTAAACTTTGTATATCTTGAAATATATATATATATATATTTCATCAGATCCCGTTGCAAATTATGCAGTATGCGCCCGCCTTCCACCACCTTTACCAACCCCGTAACTGGGGAAAGCTTTCCCATCACAGGATTCGCCACTTGTACATCCTCCCACCTTATATACCAACTCACTTGTAACCATTGCCCAGCCTCCTTCATTGGACTCGCAACAAATGCACTGGCCATCAGAATGAATGAACACCGACAATCAGTACACACCAAGAACCCTGACCACCCTGTATCTCATCATGCCACTATACATGGCACCAACAATTTTAACATCTGCTTCTCGGTCTGCGTCATCAGAATCCTCTCAGATAAAAGCAGTATTTCAGAACTTAGAAGGTAGGAACTGGCCTATAAGTACCAACTGGGGACCAGACAATCTCCAGGTCTAAATTTAAGATAGCACCAATTTTCCTCCCACCCATCCCCCTCACTTCCACCTTCCCTCATAGAACCACCGCTCACCAGAGCCTATCTTTATAGTTTGTGACTTCGAATTTTGCTTATTTTTACTTTTAGTTTTAACTTAATTTTTTTTTTTTTCTTTCAGATGTGTCCATTACTTGATTAACTGAGGTGTACTGCCCTTCCGTGATGGGTTCTTGTGTACAGTTTTGCTTCATATTTGCTATTCATCTTCGTTTTCCAGCCTGTGCTCTTCTACCCCCACCCTCACTTCTTGCCATGTTGTTTTCCCCAACCATGAGCCGCCAACATTGTGGCTCACGCAGTTGGCTGCTGGCCGCTTGCATGCAGCCATCTCACTTCTACTGAGGAAGAGCCATGCTCAAAAATTCTATTCTTTGTGTGTTCGTGTTTTTTCGTGTACCAACGCCACAGGAATCCCCTTCTTTGGCAAGCGGTGGTTTTTTATCCTATCCTAATGTTCAATATATCTGCTTTTAGCGCCTTTGTTTCCTAACAATATATATATATATATATATATATATATATTTTCTTCTCACAACAGTTCTGAATACCAACAACAAATGCTGACCGTGATAAAATATATTTGGTCAACGTTCTGATCTGAAAGATTACAAGGTTCTCTTTCCACATAGGACCAATCAGTTGATTTTCATATCGGCAGTTATTATCTCAAACATCAAAATCCCACTGTTCAATTATATCAGTTTCACTTCCTACTTTTCTTTCCTTTAGAATTAAATTCAATTGCAACATTATTAAAAATAAAATTGCCTTTTTTTATTCAATGCCATTCATAACATTACTATGCTATTGCTAGCAAAAGTAACTTTTCTCTTTCAAAAATTCTATATTTCTGAACACATGAATCTAAGTGAATAATCACTATCTCATCCACCATTCTTTACCTGTTAATTCTATTTTTAGGGCTTGCTATGCTATAAAGAGACATATCAAGTTCAAGTTGTATTTCACAGTGTGTGTGTGCAAACAAAGGGCAAAGTCGTGAATCTAAAATCATCAATCAATGAAAATTTTACCATAGTAGAGTTTTATCATGGCTGCAGGCTGCATATTGTCAACATTTAAGACACCCATTTATCTAAAATTGGAGTAGATGTGTAAATTTTATTTATTCTTTTTAGCAGAGTAAAAAATTTGAATTTTACAAATAAAAGAGCTAGGAAGATAAAATTAGGCTTAAACGAGAGAGAAAAATTCATTTAGTAATAATTACATATCAGCTTAACAGTGATTTGAGATTTAAAAGGAGGAAAACAAAATCTTATTATAGAAAATCGATGACCTCACCACACTCAGAATTAAATTAATAACTCTTAAACAACAACAATTGCAAAAAAAAATTTGTCAGATTTGTAATAAATCGGACCATAATATATAAAAGTTTTGGAAAAATCTGATTAAAAATAATGAACCATTAGAAAATGAGATTTTCGTAATTCACAAGTGAATAGTGATTTCTGCCAGGGATACACTGATATTCCAGAACAATCGAGCTCAAGGTTAGCCGAGACTATAAATAAACAGCCCGCTCTGCCTTGTGGCCGGCAGTCTTAATCTATCCATCATACTTACATGTCACCCCGCACGAGTGAGTTTTCAAGAAACTAACATTTAAAAAGTGTTTCAGCTTGCTTTGGAAAAATTGTATGTACGATATTTGTTTCAGTAGAATAAGAAACTTAAAATTAAATTTAATGATAGAAACATTACATATGTTCAATGTTTTCTGAAGTTAACAATAGCTGTACAGCGATGCTACACTCAAATTTGGGGTTGCAAATTCAATGATGTTTACATGATGGCTGTTTTATTCGCAACTGTCTCTTTCAAAATGACAGTGCATTTCCTTATAGGATTCGAAATGCGAAAACCATTACTACCAAAGCTCTCAGTATGGTGTATGCTTTTCAACAAAGATTGCAATTTGGGAATGCTTCACAATACAACATGTTGTTTCAAGAGAATTATTTTCACTTATTCAACTGTTCACAACAAGTGAAACTTATTTCAGATGAATGAACAAACTTTTTTTCGGAAATTGTATTCAACTTAATACAGTGCTGTATAATTTCTTTATAATATTTCGACCATTGTTTTTGCGCTTATGGGGGTAAATGATTCTTCAAGCACCACTGCCAACTTCAAGAATCAATGCTGACTTCCTACACGAACTTCTAAGAAATCCAAGACCATCAAAACCCCACAGACTGATGACTACAGATGGTTTTATCACTGGCTGTGACAGCTGTCTCCGGCACTATCTACACCGGGCACCAGCACAGCTCTACTATACTCTCGGTTGGACTGCCATTTTGGACAACTTGATCATGATGATAAGTGTACTTACCTGCCTGGTCACCACAACACTGAAGTCACCACTTATCGACTGCTGACAGTTCTCCAAACATACTAACAGAGTTAAGTCAACACTTTGGTACCATAATAACAATTATTGTGTGATTTGTGACCAAAGTGGCTTTATTTTTGCCTCAATGAAAGTTTTAAACCAGCTGTGTTTTTACTCCTGGCTGTATCCACAAATAACTTTGTATTTTCACTGTTGTGTAATTTCTGTTACTATCGGCACATGACGATTAGTAAAGTAACATTTTACTATAAGCAATGTTGTTCTTATTTATTTTTCTTTAGTACGTATGCAATCTTGTTTCTATTTGTGGTGGGCATGAAAAGTCAACTATTCTATAGGAATACCAACCTAAATTCTCAATACGTGTTTTGTATTTTTATTTAAAGTTCTATTTTTTTTTTACTATGGTACCTTTTCAATCCAAGCTAGATATCAGTGCCGTAATGCAGAATTTAAAACGGATAAATGAATTAATATCGATTGACACTAAAACAGTCTTTGACCTTTCTTCTTGGGAAAGTAAATTCCTGTATGGTTTACTTCACTGCAAACCCGGTGGAAGAATTAACAGCAGATTTCACAAAAAGAAATTCCTTTTCTAAACAACCATACCATCCATAGTTGTCTAGGTGAGGTAATTTAAACTAAAGTTAAATTTGAAGAGCAAGTCCTCACCTTCTTAGAGAAAATAAATACTTTTGTCAATGTTGACACACTAAAGACTATCAATGAAAAGTTACCATTAGTTCATAATGAGGTTAATTTACTATATATTAAAGCTGTTGCCTACATTGATGATGTGCTAGTTTATGAAGCAGAGGCAGTGGCAAAAATTTATGTGGATTTGAAACAGTTTTGTGAATATGTACTTAAAGAGCTTAAAGCAGACGCTAAAGGTATTCCTGAAACCAGCATTGATTATGTCACTACTTGTAATGAGCCTAGAATAGTTACAAATTGTGATAATTTATGTACTGATATTCCTCAAATATTGATCTTAATGCACAATGATGAGAATTTTAATAACAGTACTAACCTTGCATCAGCTGATTGACAGCTCATATATAATAATGATGTAATCAGTGTTGTTTCCAATTGCAATGTTGACACTTAATACGATGCACAATGATGAGAATTTTAATAACAGTACTAACCTTGCATCAGCTGATTGACAGCTCATATATAATAATGATGTAATCAGTGTTGTTTCCAATTGCAATGTTGACACTTAATACGATGCAAATACTGAGGACTAAGTTTGAGGAAGTAGAATCAGTTGAATGCAGGGAAACTTTTGAATCTTTTGAAACTGTAGTCAAAAGTACTATATTTTGTACACCCTCCACACAAAGTAATATGATTTTTGTAGCAACTGAACAACCATCACCACTTATTCGAGATACTGAAACAATGGACTCTATACCTGCAGGTGTAATCAATAGTAACAATCTGGACACTCATGATAGTAACTTGAATGACATAAATGTTTCTACAGTAGATACTGTAGCAAATTCTAGTGTCACTTCAACACTACCACCAGTTACCCAAACCTCCTCTATCCATGTTGAAGAAGAACCAACGGCAGTTTTAGAATTGAGAAAAGGTTGTTTACCTGAAGGAAACTTATGATTTATGTAACTCTAATCAGGGGATACATTCATGATTTTAATCATTGTGTACTTGTATTAATACTAAGAAGCTACGTAATTGCAAGAAAAGGGAAAATGACTCATCACTCACCAAAGTTGAAGTCAGCGACGAGAGAAGAACATATATCACGAACACACAAATAAACTCAATATTTCGGTTATTAAACCTTATTCATGGTGGAGAAAATGAGTCATGAGGATCGGGAGGTTTGCACACGCCGAGGGTTGCTACATCACTAGGTGAATTCTCAAAATGGTGGTGGGACTGAGATGTTGTATATAAATATGTAAATTGCAGATGGTGGTACAACTAATAATATACAAAAAAAGGGGGGAATTAAGAAAATAAATATGGATGGATAAATTTTGAAAAATAAAATAAGGTAATTAGTTAAATGACAATAATGCTACTACTAATAATGAGTGATGCGTCAAGGAAAGGAATTTTATCTGTGGTTGAGGCCGGGTGGGTGTCTGGTACCTAGGTTTTTTTGGTACGCAAGTTCCCATCTGCGAAGTTCTGAGGCGGCGGTAGTTTCAGGGAAAACTCTGATTGCTCTCACGGGTCATTGAAGTTGTTGGAGTTATGGTAGTTAGCATGTTCTGGTATGGGAAGATATAAATTGCGGGTGTGAACTGTTTGTCTGTGGCCATTCATTCTGGTCGAGAGTTGTTGTGTAGTCAGGCCTATATAAGAACTCAAGCAATGGCGACAAGTTATCTGGTATATGATGTGCGTAGTGGAGCATGTGGCATGTCCGGTGATGGGAAAGGTCTCCCCTGTTACAGGGTTGGAAAATGTAGTAGTGGGAGGTTTTGCAGCGAGGTCTATTACAGGGAAAAGATCCATAAGGTGTTTTTGGAGAATCAGATGGAGGGTATTTGTGAACCAAGATGTTTTTGAGGTTAGGTGGCCTGCTGAAACAAGTACGTGGGACAGTTGGCAGAATTTTTGGCAAGAGACTGATCATTTCTGGAAAGGACCGAAGGAAGTCATGCCCCTGTTGTAGGATTCGATTGATGGATTCAAGACCAGGCAAGAACTGGGTGACAAAGACAGGGCTATGATTGGATGCTAGAGGAGCCGGGAGGGAGTGGTTCCGTGGAGGATGGGTGATTGCACGCATTATTTGTTTATCTACAAGATCTGCTGGGTAGGAGTGGGAAATAAGGGCTTGGGATAGGTTATGGGAATACTGCGAGAAGGATTCAGCATCAGAACCGATACGTTTGCTACGGATAGCAAGGCTGTAGGGGAGGGAACGTTTGGTATGGAATGGGTGGTAACTGTCAAAATGTAGGTATTGCTGTTATAGTTGGTTTGATATGGACAGAGGTGTGAAGAGCACCCTACCTGAGTGTGATGTCAACATCGAGGAACATGATGTGTGAACGGGAGTATGTCCAGATGAAATTAATGGAATGGCTATTGTTAAGGGAAAGGAGGAACTCTAGGAGTTGATCTTCACTGTGGGTCCAGATCATAAATATATCAGCTATGTATCTGAACCAAACAGTGGGTTTGAAGGGGGTATGGTTGAGTAAACATTCCTCCAGACGCCCAAGGAACAGGTTGGCATATGAGGGGGCCATTATGGTGTGAATGGCAGTGCCACGTGTCTGATGGTATACGGTGGAATTAAAGGTGAAGAAGTTTTTGGGCAGGATCATGTGGGCCAAGGTTGAAAGGAAATATGCACCAGGATGGCTGTGTGGGGGTGCAGATCTAGGAAGTGTTCCAGGGCACTGAGACCCTGGCAGTGTGGGATATTGGTATTGAGGGAGGTTACATCAATGGAGACTAGGAAGGCGTCTGGAGGTAGAGGTGTATGGACTGTGGCTAGACGTTCAAGGAAGTGTAGGGTATCTTTGACATAGGAGGGAAGACTCTGTACAAAAGGTTGGAGATGCTGGTGCACAAATCCTGTCACATTGCAGACAGTTAAAAGCCTAGCATGCACAGAAACACCTGTGCAAGCTATCAGCGCTTGTCAAGAGCTATTTAGCGCTAGGTTTGTGCCTTCCGTGTCAACACCCCACTCCCAGACACCCACTGCACCCTTAATTTGCCAGAACTCCTTGTTTGGCTCACCTCCTCAATCTTCCCCACCCAGACCTGTCCCAAAAACCCCTGCACCTCCCTCAGTTAAAACCCAACAGTCAGTGATTAATCTTTCCTCCATTCCACTGTCAGAACCCCAGATATCAGTTTTATCCAAGTGACTCTCCTTCTCTCCAACCCCCAAGTTTGATCATGTTGCTTTGGTCCGCAATTCATTAGCGTTCTGCCGTTCCTTATGTTGGTGATATCATTTTGCCACCACAGGAGCAAACAACATCCGGCAGAATGAAACTGAGTCCAGCTTACAACAATTTAAACCTTCATCTCCACTGGATCCACCCCAACTACCACAAAACCATCCACTTATTCTGTTCCAAGAGTTCCTCACCTCCACTCTGTCTTCAACCTCTTTCCTAAAGTATGTTGCACACTTCAAAAATCTCAACAACATGGAAACTCAAGCCATGAGGGGACTTTCCAGAAACTGTAGCATTATTATCCTCCCTGCCGATAAGGGCTCAACCACAGTAGTGATGGACTGCAATCACTATGAGGCTGAGGCTCTGAGGCAACTGTCTGACACATACATCTACCTACCACACCCTAAAGATCCCACCACCTCCAATTGTCAGGAAATAAAACTTTCCTGGATCTGCAGGTCCAACCTTCAAGGTCTTTCTCCCCAGTCCATCTGGTTCCTAACTCCCCAAAATCCCCGAACACCCATCCTGTACCTCCATCCCAAGTTCCACAAGGTTGGCAATCAGGGCGGCTTACAGTTGCGGCATATGGGTCACCTACTGAACGGATTTCAGCCTTGGTGGACCAGCATTTCCAACCTTTTGTACAGAGTCTTCCGTCCTATGTCAAAGATACCCCACACTTCCTTGAACGTCTAACCACAGTCCATACACCTCTACCTCCAGACGCCTTCCTAGTCTCCATTGATGTAACCTCCCTCAATACCAATTTCCCACACTGCCAGGGTCTCAGTGCCCTGGAACACTTCCTAGATCTGTGACCCCCACACAGCCGTCCTAGTGCATATTTCCTTTCAACCTTGGCCCACATGATCCTGTCCAAAAACTTCTTCACCTTTAATTCCACCGTATACCACCGATACGTGGCACTGCCATGCGCACCCTACTTACGTACCAAAACATCCTAGATACCAGACACTCACCCGGCCTCAACCACAGATAAAATTCCTTTCCTTGACGCATCACTCATTATTAGTAGTAGCATTATTGTCATTTAACTAATTACCTTATTTTATTTTTCAAAATTTATCCATCCATATTTATTTTCTTAATTCCCCCCCCTTTTTTTTGTATATTATTAGTTGTACCACCATCTGTAATTTACATATTTATATACAATATCTCAGTCCCACCGCCATATTGAGAATTCACCTAGTGATGTAGCAACCCTCGGCGTGTGCAAACCTCCCGATCCTCATGACTCATTTTCTCCACCATGAATAAGGTTTAGTAACCGAAATATTGAGTTTATTTGTGTGTTCGTGATATATGTTCTTCTCTCGTCGCTGCCTTCAACTTTGGTGAGTGGTGAGTCATTTTCCCTTTCCTTGCAATTATATTGCCTAATGCAGTTTCCTTTTTGCTTAGTTTAATTATTACTAAGAAGCTACCAATTTTATAAATAATTCGGTTAAGCAATCACAACGTATTATTAATAAAAATAAAACTGTAATAGCAGATAAATCTTACAATAAACACTCATTTCAGATTGAAAAATAAAACTGAAATAGCTCACATTAATATTACACCTGTTCGTATTTTTATGATATGGTTTATATTGAAACCTGTAGTAACGACGAAACTGTGATACACACTTTGCGAATTCCAATCCTGCACTATCAATTGAAGACATTTTGGGGGTTTATAACCAGTTTCCTTTACCTAATAATACAGATTGAATGGACTTTACTATTGTAATTGAAAGTCAGAACACATCGGAACTTCAACAGATGTTTCTAATACCAATGTAAGACTAAATAAGATTGTGGCAAAGGTCTCTTTGAAACACAAGAAACTTACTAAAGCTCAATTATTTAAAAATAAGTGTAAAAGACTCACCCTTGTTCTACTGTTTGCAAAGAATTTACATGTATTAATATGTCCTAATTAAACTAATATTTATTTGCCAAACAATGATACTCCTAATTTGGAAACACATACTAGTAGCAAACATGTGGTGCAGTCTATACTTTTCAATGATCACCTAGCTGATCCAGTATCAATGGTGTCAAACCACTCTAACCTACACAACTTTACTTTCAAGCTTTCTTCTAGGTCTTCAGGGACAGGTAATACACTGAGGCCTGCAACTAACAATAAGAACAAACAATTGTTTAATGTTTTTGACCTGGGACACAATTTAAAACAGAAAATGACCATTCCTTCACTTCACTTGGCACTCTTACAATGCAGAAAGAGTGGAAGGAAAAGAAGAATGATCACAGTGATAGATTTTAGGAGAATGCTACAGAAAAAGGAAGTACGTTTTCCATCTTTCTACACAAGAAAGATGTTATTTTCTGAAATGTTGTGTGATAGACATTTTGCAATACTTATACCTCCTACAAGGTAACTTTTATATAATGTTCACCATCAGCTCTGGGAGAGCATTCTTAGATTTAAGACAAACTCAATCTCGAACTCTGGCGAGGTAACTCACACTACAGGGAATCTTGATTGTTGAGGATAGGAAATATTTTGTGTAAAGGAAGCAGAAGATGTGACTGTTGAAATGGTGTTTAAGGTTAAATGTGTTTCCCAATAATATTATGTAGAAGAAGAGGAGGAGGAGAATATATGATAAATTAATATAATAGAGATATGCTTATATTTTGAGGACCAGGGCATTCCTTCAAAGACTCCATGACACCTGAGACAGTGTGCTTCACTAGCAAAGACCAGGTTGTTATTCTACAGTATAACCTACCATTCCATTCCATGCAACGAATATATATCATATGATATAATAGAAAAATAAAATCACTATTTCAGCTGACTGCAATGACATCACTAGTGCATCACTTATAGGACAGCAGGATGACACTATATACATATAATAACAATGAACAGCTTTAAGGCAATAAAACTAAGAAAGGTTAGGGAAATATGACCCAATACTTACTACAGATAAAGGCGGCTGGGAACGACGAACAAGCATAAGGCTGTACGACGAAATATTCTGCTTTTCTTGTGTTTGTTCTTTTTTTTTTTTCCCAGCTACCTTAATCTGTGGGTCATATTTCCCTATCTGTCCTTTATGTATATAAAGGGATAGCAAAATTAACCGCCACTTACCTTAGATCAGACATGGGAAACTTTATAAGGGGAGGGCCACATATAATAAAAAAATATCTAGGACGGCCGAAAAAAATTTTTTTTGTAAGTGATAAACTTAATTTTAAATTTTTACATCACACAAGACTTATATTATTTGCTACAATGATCAAAAAACTTAGAATTAGTTACAAAAATTGAGAGTAGGAAGGTGCATGTGACAGATGAAACTGTGACTGAGCTTCTAAAAGTTGTTCATAATCTGGTAGAAACTGGTATAAGCTGATTTGCAGTAGTAAATCTAAATGGTGATCAGTCAATCGGTTTCTAACACTGTTTCTGCGAAGCTTCATAGTAGAAAACAACTGTTCACAGATGTAGGAATATGCAAACATTGCAATTATCTGCTGAGTGTGAGATTTCAGATTTGGGAAACTTGATTTTGGCAGAGCCTTGTAGAACTCAGTTTTAGAAACGTTGAGAAATAGTTGCTTCAATTCAGTGTTATATTGTAACTCAATCAGTTTGAGCTGCAATTCTGGTTTGACTGATTCACAATCCAGATTAAATGGCATGCTAAAAAGGTCCAGGTCATGTTCGATAACTTTGAAGTCTTGAAATATTCATTCAAATTCTTCATGAAGACATTTCAAGATTTTCTCATAGCTCCTAAGTTTGTCTTCCCTAACTGCAATAGATTTTACTCTTGGAAAATGAGTAAAGTCTTTCTTGACTAGTTGTTTGGAGAATAGATTCAATTTCATTTTGAAACCCCTGATATGACTTCAACTATCATCGATTAATTGATTTCTTCCCTGGAGTTTAAGGTTCAATTTATTGATGTGACTGAGAAGATCTGTAAAAAAAAGTCCGAAAGCCATACAATATCTTTCAAATGTTCACACTCATCCATTCCTTTTTCTTCCATGAAAGAGACTATTTCGACTTTTAGAGCCCAAACTCGTTCGAAAACCCGTCCTGCACTGAGCCACCTTACTTTAGTGTAGTAAAGTACATCAGAATATTCAGATTGCAATGAATCAAGAAACTCTCGAAATTGTCTATGTTTGAGTGCTCGATAACGAATGCCATTAACAAGCTTAACAACAGCATCAAGCACATGTTTCATGTCTAGAGCAGATTTACATAGAGCTTCTTGATATATGACACAATGAACTTCATTCCCAGGAAATAATTTGTTGAATATGCCTACAAAACCAGAATGCAATCGGTGACGGATATGATAAAGGAACTGGAATGGATTCATTGCAAGACAGGAGGAGGATGAGGAGGGTCATGGGAGTGTACAGGGCATATACTGGCGATGAGGCGTGGAAAGATATTGGAGTAGGTATGAAAAGTAGTGCATGGTAAAGAATAGATGACTATGACCACAAGCTGGCACTCGATTTCAGGCACAAGGGTGTGGGAAGATTCTGTTTTTTTGATAAGGATGTCAGGGATTGGAATGAGTTACCAAGAGAAATGATGAATAATTTACTGAAAATGTTGAAAGAATTTAAAGATAAAATTTGTAGAGGGCAAATGTATGTGGGTGCAGGATAGGGGGAAGATGGGGGTGTAGTGAAATTGCCACCAGATCCTGTGCTCCATTGCAATTAAATTAAATAAAACAACATATTTCGTCCCTATCATATTCGGTGCTCCATCAGTAGTAATGTTACAAATATTGATCAAAGGTACTTTCAAAGACGTGATAGTTTCTTGAAATTCTTGAAAAATGTCTGATGCTTTTGTCGTTCCCTTTAATGAATGCATGCAAGCTAATTCTTCAGTAACACAAAAATTGTCATCAGTACCTCTTATAAATATCAGTAACTGAGCTGTTTCAGTTATGTCCCTACTTTCATCCAACGCAAAAGAACAGAATTTAAACTTCCTTATCTTTGACTCTAGTTGTGAGACAAACTGCTTATCAATTACTTCAATTCTAGAAGTAATTGTTGTTTGAGACAAACTTACTGTCTCAAAACCCTTTGTTTTGTCAGGACACAAAAGTTACATACTTGGAGCATACAAGCTTTAACAAATTCGCCGTCAGACAATGCTTTGTTACTTTTTGCAATATTGTATGCTACAACGTAACTACCATGTGTAGCTAGCTTTTGAGAACAGCTTTGTTTCTTAAAAATATTTGACTGACCTGACAGTTTTTTACATAGAGCTCCTGCTTTTTGCTTCCGATCTTCTTCGGTCATAGTTTCATAAGTTGCGTTGTTATGTTTGTCATAAAGTGTTGTGAGAGGTTGAATTCCTTGAATGCGGCTACAGCTTCATTGCAAATGAGGCACATAGGTTTATCCATAATATGTGTGAAAAAGTATTTCCAAGTCCACTCAGCTTTAAAACACGACATTCTGTATCAACTTTATGCTTTTTATTTGCCATTGTAACAATCAAAAATGTCAAAAAACACTAGCAACAAAGGAAACTATAGATACACAAGCCAGACATACAGTGTGTCCGCAGAGGTGACTTGACACTGACTACGCGACTGTACGGACTGCACTGACCTTGCGAACAGACTAAACGACATTGGTAGCGCCCGAGTCATTCCGAACTTAGCTGAGCAACACACGCATTGTACTCCACATCGCCATGCTATCAATCTACAGACATATACTACGTCACTATGCAAACTCAATTAATATTAGATGCAATAATACCGTACTGAAAACGCAATGAGAAGGAAACATTCCATTCTAGCTACGCAAAAAATACATTTTGTCCTATGTGTAATTGTAGGGGTTATTCGATACCATGTTGCGGGCCATATTGACTAGCCTGAAGGTCCGTACTTTCCCCATCACTGCCTTAGATGATGGTATCATGCGGTGAACACATAAATAAACACAAAACACAGGAAAAACAATTAATATTTTGAGACTTGGCTCTTTGTCAACAGGAGAAAAATGAAGGAAGGAGGGAGGGTGGTGTGGGAGACCATTTCACAGATTGACCGTTAGTCAGGAACATGGTGGGGGTAAATTCCTGTTATTTCCTGGTAACTATTTGTAACTAGGAAATAATAGTAACTAAGTAACGAATGGATTTACAAAAAAAAAAAAAAAAAAAAAAAAAAAAGGATAGAGAAATGAACCACCATTTACCTTAGATGATGGTTTCCTGGGGTGAAGACACAAAAAAAACCAAAAGAACAGGAAAAACAATGATTATTTTGGGACTTGGCCCTTCGTCAATAGGAGAACATCATTGAGGGAAGGTGATGTTGGAGACGGTCTCTCCTCTCTCTCTCTCTCTCTCTCACACACACACACACACACATATATATATATAGATTGTTTGGAAACAAAGGCGCTGAGAGTGGATATATTAGACATTGGGATAGGAGAAAAACCACCGCTTACCAAAGATGAGGGCTCCAGCGGCGTCAAAACACGAAAAAACACACAAACACAAACATAATACAAATTTTCGAGCTTAGCTCTTCATCAGGTTGTAGGATGAGGTGGCTGCCCCGCGGAAGCTAGCAACCAACTGAGGAGACCACATGGGGTGCACATGGTCGGCTGGTCGGGGTGGAGAGGGAGGGGGGAGAAACAACATGGCGGGAGGCGGGGGTGGGGGTGGAAGGACCTAAGCCCGAAAATGATAATTGGACTGCACAGTGGAAACGCGGTTGCGGTCATAAGGTCGCTGGCATAAAACAAACCAAGGAAAACAGGGGGGGGGGTGGAATCTACTGAAAACGATCTATAAGTGCCCCCATAAAAAATTTATGCCACACGCAAAATTATTGAAAATATTACACACGAAAAAATACTACACACGGAAAAAATATGATAATATAAAACACACGAGAGAAAATTTTTTTGCAATAGATCTAAGTGCAAAAAGAGAAAGCTCTGGTGAGCGATGGTTTTGTGGGAAATGATGGCAGGTAAGGGGCAAAGGTCGGAGGAGAGAGGAAAATTGGAGCTATCTTAAATTAAGACCAGGTGGTTGTCTGGTCCCCAGTTGGTACTGAAAGGCCAGTTCCCACCTTCTCAGTTCTGAGATGCTTCTTTTGTCTGGGAGTACTTTGATGGCGCGGACTGTGAAGCTGGTGTTGAAATTGTTGGTGTTATGAGTGGTGGCATGAAAAGAAACAGGGTGGTCAGGGTTCTCAGTCCAGACCGATTGTCTGTGTCCATTCATCCGGATGGCCAGTGGATTTGTGGTCACACCTATGTAGGAGGTTGGGCAGTGGTTGCAGGTAAGTTGATAGATCAGGTGAGAATTTACGCAGGTAGCCGATCCAGTGATATAGAAGCTTTCCCCTGTTACGGGATTGGTGAAGGTGGTCGAAGGCGGGTGCATCATGCAAAGTTTGCAACGGGGCCTGTTACACGGAAAGGATCCTTGGGGCTGTCTTGTGGGCTGAGGGGTTCCATGTTTATGGACCAAGAGTTGGTTCAAGTGCCAACCATGCCTTTCATGTTTCATGAATGAATTCACCATTTTGCTGCGCTCACCGCACCTGTACGCTTTTTTTTTTTTTTTTCCTCCACTGAGAACATGAACCCAGTGACCAAATACCTTTCGGGTTTTCAATACCATGCCTTTCAGTTGGCGAAATTACAGTCACACATCCTTTTTCTTAAAGCTTGCCTGAACCTCAATATTCCCCCTAATGGCCTCACCATAAAATTGCCCATCTTTGGCTGTCCACCACAACTCCACCCTCTCCTACATGCATTTAGATACAAACAGTCCTTGGCCCTAACATCTCTGGTGCTGCATGAATACATTAACCTGGCCAGCCAACACTCCAGAGACCTTATGTCTCTCAATAATGTACTGCTGCTTTCTTTCCCACATGTTCTGCCTCAACTGCAACACATTATTCAACAGGCCACAGAGTCTATGAACAGTCATGCCCAGATTCACCTTAGAAAATTATCCACTCTGTACAACTCCCACCTCAAAGCTGGACAACCCCTTCCATACAAATCACCTGGTCACCAACCCAGGGGCCAACCTCCCTTCATTTCAACACGTCCATCTCTTGCCCAACTCTTCAACATACCTCCACCACCTCCATTAAACCCCACCCCTCGCCCAGCCAATCCAAATCTAGCTGCCAAACCCAAACAGTCTGTCATTAATCTGTCATCCTCTCCACTTTCAGATCCATAACTTTCGGTTCTGGCCAAGGGTCTCACTTTTTCACCCACACCCAAATTTGACCAGACCACCCTAGTAAGAGACTCCCTAGCATTTTGCCGCACACTACGCTGGAGGTACCACTTTTCCATGAAAAGTAGCATTCCGGACACTCCAAATGACCTAGAGCCGAGCCTTCAGAAATTTCAGCCACCCTCCATTCTTGACCCACCACCCCTTCCACAAAACCACCCACTCCGACTTTTCCAAGATCTGCTTTCCACCAGTCTGGCTTCCCCTAGTTTTGTGAAATGTCTACCGAGTAAGACTAATCTGTCCCCATCAGAGACCCGAGCCATCAGGGAACTCTCATCTAACCCTGACCTGATTATCTTACTGGCTGACAAGGGCTCCACAACGGTAGTCATGAACCGTTGTGACTACCTCAGCGAAGCTCTCCGTCAATTGGCTGACTCCAACACATACCGCCTCCTTAACCATGATCCTACAGCTGCAATTAATGACAGTATAAAAGATTATATACAGTCTTGTGGACCCCTCCAAGGCCTCACTGCCCACTCAATCTCACTCCTTATCCCAAAAAAGCCCCGCACCCCTTACTTGTACCTACTTCCGAAAGTTCACAAACCGGGCAACCCTGGACGCCCCATAGATGCTGCTTATGGTTCTCCGACCGAACGCATTTCCGCCCTGGTAGACCAACACCTACAGCCTATTGTAAGCCAGCTCCCCTCCCACGTCAAAGACACCCGGCATTTTCTTTCCCGTTTATCCACAGTTCCCGTGCCTCTTCCACCTGACTCCCTTCTGGTTACGATTGACGTGACCACCCTATACACCAATATTCCCCACTGCCATGGCCTCAGCGCCATGGAACATTTTCTAGACCAGCGTCCCCCTAATAGCCTCCCGTCCAGATCATTCCTAGTCTACCTGGCCGAACTAATTTTAACTAACAACGTTTTCACCTTTGATGGCAAAATCTACCGACAAGTCAGCGGCACTGCCATGGGCACCCGCATGGCTCCCTCATACGCCAACTTATACTTAGGCCGCCTAGAAATGTCCATCTTAGCTGCAGCCCTTTTGAAACCCCTGCTATGGGTCAGATTCATTGACGATATTTTCATGGTCTGGACCCACGGGGAAGACAACCTTCTCATTTTCCTCAATAACCTCAATAATGCCAGCACTTTGAAATTTACATGGAATTACTCCCACACCCAGGCCACTTTCCTGGATGTCGACCTGTCCCTCTCTGATGGCGGCATCAATTCTTCGGTACATATAAAACCCACCAATCTATAACAATACCTCCACTACGACAGTTGGATTCCTAATCACATCAAACGCGTCCTCCCATACAGCCTGGGAATCCGGGGCAGGCACATTTGCTCCAACGAACAGTCCCTTAAGCAGTACACTAATAACATTTCTGAAGCCCTAATATCCCGCAATTACCCCCCAGATTTAGTTCATAAACAAGTTACACGAGCCACATCAGTACCGACACAATCCCTCAACACCCCACAATCATCAAGAACCAACCAAAGCCCAGTTTTGGTCACCCACTACTTCCCTGGCTTAGAATCCATCAACAGGATCCTAAGACAAGGATATGATCTCCTCCGAGCCTGCCCGGAAATGAAAACACTCCTACCACAAATCCTTCCCCAGCCCCCCAGAACCTGTTTCAGTAGACCCCCCAACTTGAACCAACTCTTGGTCCATAAACATGGAACCCCTCAGCCCACAAGACAGCCCCAAGGATACTTTCCGTGTAACAGGCCCCGTTGCAAACTTTGCATGATGCACCCGCCTTCGACCACCTTCACCAATCCCGTAACAGGGGAAAGCTTCTATATCACTGGATCGGCTACCTGCGTAAATTCTCACCTGATCTATCAACTTACCTGCAACCACTGCCCAGCCTCCTACATAGGTGTGACCACAAATCCACTGGCCATCTGGATGAATGGACACAGACAATCGGTCTGGACTGAGAACCCTGACCACCCTGTTTCTTTTCATGCCACCACTCATAACACCAACAATTTCAACACCAGCTTCACAGTCCGCGCCATCAAAGTACTCCCAGACAAAAGCAGCATCTCAGAACTGAGAAGGTGGGAACTGGCCTTTCAGTACCAACTGGGGACCAGACAACCACCTGGACTCCGACCTTTGCCCCTTACCTGCCATCATTTCCCACAAAACCATCGCTCACCAGAGCTTTCTCTTTTTGTACATAGATCTATTGAAAAAAAAATTTCTCTCGTGTGTTTTATATTATCATATTTTTTCCGTGTGTAGTATTTTTCGTGTGTAATATTTTCAATAATTTTGCGTGTGGCGAAAATTTTTTATGGGGGCACTTATAGATCGTTTTCAGTACATTCCACCCCCCCCCCCCCCCCCCCCCCGTGTTTTCCTTGGTTTGTTTTATGCCAGCGACCTTATGACCGCAACCGCGTTTCCACTGTGCAGTCTAATTATCATTTTCAGGCTTAGGTCCTTCCAACCCCACCCCCACCACCTGCCATGTTGTTTCTCCCCCCTCCCTCTCCACCCCGACCAGCCGACCATGTGCACCCCGTGTGGTCTCCTCAGTTGGTTGCTAGCTTCCGCGGGGCAGCCACCTCATCCTACCTGTTTTAAAGTATAAGTGTACAAATTCTTATCTAAATTGGATAAAAAATGTGGTTTGCCTAAATTATGGGGTGAAAACGTAATGGGGTTGGAAAGGGGTAGAGGGGAGGAATATTCGGAAACCATACTTAGGCAGTATTTTTCTGTTTTTGTTTTAAAGTATAAGTGTACAAATTCTTATCTAAATTGGATAAAAAATGTGGTTTGCCTAAATTATGGGGTAAAAACGTAATGGGGGTGGAAAGGGGGAGAGGGATATGAAAATTCGCCAACCATACGTAGGCAGTTTTTTTCTGTTTGTTTTAAAGTATAAGTGTACAAATTCTTATATAAATCGGATAAAAAATGTGGTTTGCCTAAATTATTAGGTAAAAACGTAATGGGGGTGGAAAGGGGAGAGGGGATGAATATTCGGAAACCATATGTTGGCAGTATTTTTCTGTTTGTTTTAAAGTATAAATGTACAAATTCTTATCTAAATCGGATAAAAAAATGTGGTTTGCCTAAATTATGGGATAAAAACGTAATGGGGTTGGAAATGGGGAGAGGGGATGAATATTCGGAAACTATACGTAGGCAGCATTTTTCTGTTTGTTTTAAAGTATAAGTGTACAAATTCCTATCTAAATCGGATAACAAATTTGGTTTTGCCTAAATTATGGGAAATAGGGGGTGACTTTTTGGAGTTTTTTTTTCACAGGAACCTTCGCAGACGCATACTCGAAAACTCTCCAAATTTCATTGCAATCTGATAAATGGTATAGGAATGCATAGAAGAGTAACATACCCACAAACAAACATTGATTTTTATATATAAGATATCACCTGTGTCATGAAGCAGACTACACATAATAATTTTATTGAAATTTATGTATTAAAAAACTTATTTAGTTAGTAACAAATCAAAATTTGCATAAAAACTGTAGTGCGTCTAATAAATTGGCCAGGGACTGTAAAGCTACTTCTTGTAGTTCCAACATTACTGGTATAAGTAAACACCTTGTTCTCTGTATGCTTGTTCTTTCCCTACTGATGTCCGGCAACAGTGTTGGCCAACTTGTTTTTGTGTTGGCCAACCAAGTTCGGAGACATGGTTGGCCAACAAGTTGCTGTGTGTATGGGGCCTTTAAGGCATGGCTAAAAATAAAACTATTTCCTTTGATAACAGAAAAAAAATTCCTTGAGAACCTATGCTATGGTTTTATAAGACCCAAAACAAAATTAGCTTCAGACTGCAATGAACAAAAGATTACTAAAGATAGATTTGGTGTGGAACAAACATCTGCTTTTGCCTTCGCCGTGTTCCCTTACTGTCCGTTATCACTTACAGGCAATTCCTCTACACATATTATTATTATTATTTTTTAAACTAAATTAATCCTCTGAAGAAAGAAAGCAGACTTCAGGTTGGAAATGTAGGTATCTATGGACCGTGATCCTTAGCAATCATCATTCTCAGTCAATTCCATTATAAACATCGAATCTGTTTATCTAAACGTTCCTAAGTTTTCAATACAAAATTCCTGGACCCAAACTCAATAAATTCTTTCTTCCTAGTATTCCAAAAAGTTATCTTTAATATAGTCCAGTCCTTTGGAAGCCTCCTACCAAATCTCTTATGCTGTGCACACATTTCATATTTTAAAATACCTACTGCACTCTCTGCAATAGCCTGAACATTAATCAACCAGTCCATTCCTGTAAGGCATGGCACATTCAAATCTGGAATTAAAAAGAAAGAAAATTCCACATCAACTTCTCGTTTGTACCCTTCAAACAATATTTGTTTTCCAACTTTCTTGCTCCTCCCACCAGTAGTGGTGAGGATCGTCATTAGAGTCCGACCGAAGGTTCGGCTTCAGCTATGGCTCGGCGACTTCGGCCAAAAAAAGCACCTTTGGCCTCACATTTGGCTTCGGCCAGATTCAGCCGAATCTTTGGCCAAAGCAGAAGTTATACATCCAGCCACTGAAAATGAACCAATTTTACGAATACCGTCAACGTAACGCACCAACAGACAACAGCAAAGATAAAGAACCATTTGGAAAAAATAATAAAAATGATTGGGAAGTCTATTGTGAAGCCAGTGTTAAATAACAAGCTTGATTAAATTTAAGAAAATAAAAATCAGAGATCTTGTATGCACCCCAAGTGTTTAAAGAGGAAGTTTAATAGTCTAATTTACACAATATTGTAGAAAAAACTAGCACCACCATTGCCCGATAGTCATCCGATTTCTTTGCGGATTAGTGTATTACGTATGGACCTCATCATCATAAACATGTTAATGTACATCCTGGTTGAAGGAGAAGCACTTCCCATACTTAATTTTACTGATCCTCAATGCCGATCAAAGTACAAACGAAAGCGAGAGAAATATTTTAGAAAGTTTCTATGCCAGCTACATACGAAAAATTAAACAGTAAAGTTACATTGCTTTTAGAAAAAGGTTGAATGGATCAGTTTGACCATGGACATATGAAGTGATCAAGCAAACACGTTTTTTAGTGTCACAGCACATGTCAGTTTCAAAGGTTCCAAAAGGAAACAGAAGTAAACGTGCTGTTAGTGTGTTGGAAGAAAATCATACAGGGCAACGAATTGCCCAAAAAATCACTGAAACTGTTACCAAATACAATACGAAAGAAAATATTCATATGGGTATACGTAATAATACTTCAAATACGAATCCAACCATGCACTGTGGAATCTTAGTTTTTATTGGTTATGTTGCTCACACTCTACAGCTCATGATTCGCAACTTAATTTTTAAAGATATTGCTATAATGGTAATAGTAAAAAAGTGTTGTAAAACGTAAGAAGAGTGAACAAGCCACTCAATATGTTAATAAACAGAACAGAAAAATGCAGTAAATCTGTAAATGTCAGAATATGGTAGAATAGAAATTCCAACTGCAGAAGAGTGGATACAAATGAACACTTTTATAACCGTGCTCAAGTGTCTTTATCAAGCAACAACTTAGATTTCTAGTGATTCATTATCAGTATCTTTAATTGTATCATTGATTGACAACTTAAATTCAAAACTTGCTCAGAAGGATTAAGACTGATCATATAGTACTGCTCAAAAGTCGCTTGTGTGGGTCTGTTAACAGAAGATTTGCTTTCGCAAGAAAAACCTTACAGTTGTTGATTGCCGCTCTAATCGATCCACAGTTTAAAACTATGTATTTGACTAACGACAAAATTGTATATACGAAGACTGAAATTTTGGCATTTCTACATCAAAACCGTGCACTGAAAATAAGAAATAAAACGGGTCATTTGGAAGTGGATGTTGGTGAAGCAGGACCCTCCTAAACATCAAATTCTACTCCTCAAAATAAATTCCCAGCAGACGATTTATGGGATACCCTTAACAAAATGACTGTGACTGAGAATGAATTGGAATTAGCTGTCATGTGCCGTTTGAAGAACATTTTATTTGTTATTTAAAAGAACCTTTGCTAATATTTTTCAATATTGGGCTTCCAGTCCGTATATTTATTTACGAGCGATATCAACCAAATATTTATTAGCTCCTCCCACTAGTCTTCCTAGCGAACAATTGTTCAGTGCTGCTGGTCAAATCAGTGAAGGCAGAAGGACTAATTTAAACGGCGAAAATTTTGAAAAACTATTAGTTTTAGCTTTTAATATCAGGCTGTTTGGCTTCGATTATTAAATCCTATTTTATTAGTGCCAATCTACTTTCTGTTTTGATTGTATTTAGTAAATTTTTAATTAATCTGTATGCATGAAACTATTTTTTTAAAAAAAAAGAAATTGGTATTGATTCTGTTTTAACCGAAAATTTGATATATGATACTAATTTCGACAGCAGGATATTGTATTTGAAAGCTATAATAATGTATGTTAGGTAAGAAGATTGAAACTTGTTTTTATTGTTGTTAACAAATGACAGTATTACTATATTCAAGCTAACATGTATCTAATTTACCAAAGCTAAAACGCCAAATAATTAATTATTAATTTTATCCATGAGACAAATTATTCTAATTTAATTCAGGCTGTTACTGTTAAATTTTGTAGTTTCTATTTATTATTGCAAAATGAAAATAACTGGATTTATTTCTGATAATTTCGTAGTTCAATACTTGGTTTGGTTTTATTTTAATCTAATAAATAAATATTAAAAACTGTGTTTATAATTATTGTAAAGGTGCAATTTATATCAACAATACTATATATAAAAAAAAATAACAGTTCAGTATTTACATGTCATTTGTACTTCGTGTCAGTGTTGAGTGTTCTAAGATATATAATTATTTTTGAACCTACGGCTTCAGCTACGGCCGAAGGTTATCGCAAGGCCCGAACTATCGGCTTCGGCCAAAAAACGACCTTTGGTCGGACACTAAATGTCATACTAGATACAGAAAGTACATTTATTTTATTAATTTTATTTAGATCTTCTAAGAAACCTTCAGCAATTCCTGAAATCTTCATTGACAATGCATCTAACTATATCCATTGCAATTCACTTTCGAAAAGTATTGCAGATAACCTAAAGAAAGTTTGGTCACATATAAAAACAGTTGATTGTTATTCCAGTAGTGTGCAGTCATTAATACACAACAGATTTGAGATTATTCAAACTGCAATGTGGCAAACATTCTTAATATCAAATTTAAAAATCCATTCACTGAAGGAAATACAGATTACATACTGGTTTTAAAACATTGTGGAGAGTTAGACTTAGATTTGCTGGAATTAAACTATTGAAATATTCTAAAACTACCAAATATTCTTAAACGATGGAAAACTCTGACTCCTGGTAGGATCTCAGTAACACTGTTTTCTGATATCATCATAGTAATCGCATCTTGCCTGTATGACAAATGCCTTAATATTTGATTAAAATTGCAAAGGAACGCATACTCCAGTGTCAATTTCCCTACACATCCATCATCCCCTTTTCCTGCACCCACCTACATTTGCCCTCTACAAATTTCAGCTTTAAAATCTTTAAACGTTTTCGGTAAATTATTCATAATTTCTTATGGTACCTTTTTCCAATCCCTGACACTCTTACCTAAGAAAGAGTATCTTCCTTGACCCTTGTGACTGAAATCGAGTGCCAGCTTGTGGTCATGTTCATCTTTTCCTTTCCATGCATTACTTTTCATTCTTTCGCCATTATCTTTCCATGCATCACCATCAAAATACAGTCCCACATCCCTCTTCACCCTCCTCCTGTCTTCTAATGAATCCCATTCCAGCTATTTTATTGTATCTGTTACTAATTCCATTCTGCTTCCAGAAACAATCTAGCAGCCCTTTTTTGCAACCTCTCCAATTTCCGTATTTGATACTCAAAATGTGGATCCCATACTACACTACCATATTCAAGCAATGGTCTGACCGAAGTTTAGTAACCCAATTCCCATACTTCTCTCGTACATCCCCTCATCGCTCCCTCCAACAAGTGCAGAATTTTGAAACCTACTACCTGACCAATGTATCCTGCCCAGTTCAGCTTTTTATCAAATGTAATGCCAAGATATTTACATTTCAAATCTTAAACATGTAAGGGGCAAAACCAATATACCGGTGTGGAGTATAGGTTACGTCACCTTATCTGAATCTTGACTTGCTGCAAGTTACACGGAATTTGCATTAATAAATTTAAATGACCATGAGTCCGCCTGGATGCTTCAACTGTAAAGCTTATCGGCCACCACAAAGCTTATTTGAACCATAAGCTGAGGAAAGGTTTCTGTTCTCTACTAAAGCATGTAGAAATACACCTTGATCAAAAATTTGAATTTTGTTGTAAAGTCACATTTTGAAAAATAGCATTCACAGTTGAGTAGGCAATCAAACTAAACGTTTCCAAAAATTGCAAGTCATGAAGAGGAAGAAGTTTCCGACTAAACACCTTTAGAAAATTTATCGGTCCATAGTCTGTGCAATCATTAGTCACTGGCGAGAAAAAGTCAACATGGCGGTGAGTCGACCATGCTGCCTCTCAAAGTTCAACACAACCGGAAATCATCCTGGTCTAACCGACAAGCACACAATGACGCAACGACACACATTCACACAGATTTACTACACACAAGGTTCCTGAGTAAAGACCACCAGACGGCCTGAGCATCGCAATTTATACCCTCAGTCGCATGATACATGTGTTCTACTGCATACCAAAAATAGTCTAAAAAGATGTAATCATCAAATGTGTTCAAAATTTAACCATGTGTAGCTTGACTTTTAAGGTTTATAAAATGTATTTGGCTGTAATTCTAAAATAATTAGCTTTCTTGCAAATGAATTAACTGTGTGTGTGTGCAATGGTAATAAGTTTCCGAAAAGCAATTTGTAAATCCCCGAAATGTAAGTTAATTTGAGCAATTTTTAGACATCACTGCTGGATTACAAATTATCATGTTAAAATTAGTGTCAATGTGTTCTATATTATTATTATTGGTGGTGTATTAGCAAAGCTATCCATTTGCCAAAAATCTGGTTTGAAACTGTCGAGACACCATAACGTAAAAACCTGTTTCTTTTTAATAATTATTCCCGTGTTGTTTATATCGAAAAAGTGATGTCATTTGAATTTTCTTTGATTTTTATTATGTATTTTAACAGTAGTTTTGTTTACGGGGGTGTTTGGTTTAGTCGCAATTTATTTTCAAAATCACCACGTTTTTGTTTATAACGAAATAACTTTGAAATTAATTTAATATTTGTTCTACTGCATAGAATGTTTTGAAACTTTTATATAATATACTAGATTTTTCGTTCCTTTGGGAAATTTACTTTTTTGCTTGAAGAATTATTGAAAACGTGATTAAAAAAATGTTGAGAGTTCAAGTGTTTCTAACGAAGTGTTTCAAATTTTATTTAGACGGCCTAAAACTATGTAATTTTAGTGAATCCAAATCTCTTTCTGATTGTTATCATTGTAAAATTACTTTACTGCTTTGAAAAGTGTTGAGAATTAGTGATATTATCACATAACCAAAATTGACTGTTTACAAATTGGATAATATTCTGTAACCCTATTACAGGTTAGTTTAAAAGTGGTGTACTATTATAAATTGTTTATTTAGAGCTTGTATTGTGTGTTTAGTAACTTAACTATTTTTAAACGGGCTTATTTATTGAGTTAGCTTGCAGTATTGGATTCTGCATGAAACATTTATCTCATTTCCTGTAGTTGCAAACTGAAAATTTTTATGTTTACTGTAAAGCTTACTACCTCCCTTATGCTCAATAGCCAAGAAAACTAGAATTTACCCAAATTCTAAGGAGCTTACAAACAAGCAGTTCTTTCCCCACAATCAACTTTTAGTTTTTTATTTGTGTATCTAATAAGCTGACTCTTCTTTGCATTTATCTTCATCCCATATTTACCAAACCATCTACATATCCTGTCCAGATCACCCTGCAACTGTTTACAACCCTCTACCATTTTCATCTTTTTATATAGCATTATGTCATCTGCAAACAATATAATTTCTGATAGTAAACAGTCAACACAATTAATCATTAGAATAATGAATAGCAATGGTCCCAATACACTATCCTGTGGCACTCCCATTTTTACTTCCACTTTTTTTTTGATACTTGCATTTCCTACCCTAACTTTCTGTTTTCTACATTTTAAAAATTCTTCTACCCAGCAAATCACTTTCTCATAGATTCCAATAGTTTTTAACTTATTTACTATCATTTTATGACTCACTCTGTCAAAAGCCCCTGAAAGATCTTGTGGTACACTATCAATTTGGCCTCCCTTGCCCATTCCATCTGAAATATCTTCCATATATTCCACCAACTGAGATCCACATGAATATCCTTACCTAAAGCCATGTTGCCTACTTGAAAACCACTTATTCAATTTAATTTAATTGCAATGGAGCACAGCCTCTGGTGGCAATTTCCCTACACACCCATCTTCCCCCTATCCTGCACCTACCTACATTTGCCCTCTACAAATTTTATCTTTAAATTCTTTCAAAGTTTTCGGTAAATTATTCATCATTTCTCTTGGTAACTCATTCCAATCCCTGACACCCTTACTTAAAAAAGAGAATCTTCCCACACCCTTGTGCCTGAAATCGAGTGCCAGCTTGTGGTCATGGTCATCTTTTCCCTTCCATGCACTACTTTTCATACCTATTGCAATATCTGTCCATGCCTCATCGCCAATATATGCCCTGTACACTCCCATGACCCTCCTCATCCTCCTCCTGTCTTGCAATGAATCCCATTCCAGCTCCTTTATCATATCCGTCACTGATTGCATTCTGCGATAATTTCCAGAAACAAAGATAGCAGCCCTTTTTTGCACCCTCTCAAACTCCTGTATTTGATACGTAAAATGAGGGTCCCATACTACACTACCATATTCGAGCAATGGTCTGATCAAAGTTTTGTAACCCAATTCCTTGACTTCTCTCATACATCCCCTCATCACTCTCTCCAACAAGTGCAGAACTTTGAAACCTTTTCCTACCACATGTCCTATGTGTCCTGCCCAGTTAAGTTTGTTATCAAAAGTAATTCCAAGATATTTACATTTCAAGTCTTCAGCAAGCAATTCTTTCCCCACCTTATATTCATAATTAACCTTTTGTTTTTTATTTGCGTATCTAATAAGCTGACTCTTCTTTGCATTTATCTTCATTCCATGTTTACCAACCCAATTAGATATCCTGTCCAGATCACCCTGCAACTGTTTGAAATCCTCTATCGTTTTGATTCTTTTATACAGCATTATGTCATCTGCAAACAATCTAATTTCAGATAGTAAACAATCAACACAATTATTCATTAGAATAATGAATAGCAATGGTCCCAATACACTACCCTGTGGCATACCCATTTTTACTTCAACTTCTTTTGATACTACATTTCCTACCCTAACTTTCTGTTTTCTACCTTTTAAAAATTCTTCTACCCAGCAAATCACTTTCTTATCCACTCCAATGGTTTTTACCTTATTTACTACCATTTTATGGCTAACTCTGTCAAACGCCTCAGACAGATCTAGTGCTACACTATCAGTTTGGCCTCCCTTGTCCATTTCATCTGAAATATCTTGCATATATCCCACCAACTGAGATTCGCATGAATATCATTGCCTAAAACCATGTTGCCTGCTTGAAAACCACTTACGTTCCTCACGTATATTTCTGATGTGGTTGCATATCAATCTTTCCATTAATTTACCTGCCACTGATGTCAAACTGATTGGCCTTTAATTCTCAACTCTATTTCTTACCCCTCCCTTATGTACCGGTACTACTATTGCACTTTTCCAGTCCTGTGGTAAGCAGCAAGTGTCTAGACTCAATTTAAATAATATTTCAAGATAAGGTACAATGTCACATCCGGCTATCTTTAAGATATCTGTGGTAATATTATCTTCACCAGCCCCTTTATTTTTTTTCAGCTTTCTTATTTCCTTCATGATTTCCTCAGGATGGATATCAAATTTTTTACTATCGTCATTTCTAATTGTGTTGTTAAGCTCGTTCTCCGAATTAGACCCTCCTGTTTCTGATTCATTGTCCCTAATGCTTTCACTGAACCAGTTTCTTAAAATCTCTGCCTTTTTCAAATCGTCAGTAACTTCTTCTCCATCCTT
This sequence comes from Vandiemenella viatica, assembly GCA_031002005.1. NCBI lineage: Eukaryota > Metazoa > Arthropoda > Insecta > Orthoptera > Morabidae > Vandiemenella > Vandiemenella viatica. The sequence continues at coordinate 115,014,637 of JARYHS010008075.1, read as the reverse complement.
ATCTATAAGTGTCTCCACACCCTCCCTTCCCCTCAGTTTCCTGATATACCCATAGAAATTTCTAGATGCATCAGTCAATGGTCCTCCTGCACTAACAATACTCTTCATAAACCCATCTTTAGCCATTTTCTTTGCTGTTATTAAGTCCTTGTTTAGTTGTTTTATAGATTCCCTACTACCCTGCTGTCTCTTAACTCTGTTATGTTCTTTTCTTACCAACCTCTTTAACCTCCTCACTTCCCTATTATAGTACATACGTTCTCTACTTCTCTTTATTTTCTGCTTTGGAATAAATTTTTCTTCCTATCCTCTATTTCTGATGTGATTGCATATCAACCTATCCATTAATTTACCTACTACTGATGTCAAACTGATTGGCCTATAATTTTTGACTCTGTTTCTCACCTCTCCTTTATGTACTGGCACTACTATCACACTTTTGCAGTCCTCAGGTAAGCAGCAAGTATACAGACACAATTTAAATACAAGGGTTGGAACTTAAATAGTGGCAACTATTTATTCATAACTGATACAAAAGCGTTACATGTTTGCACGTTACTTTCCTTCAAAGTAATCACCAGCATTGTTTAGAACCCGTTGCCAGCAATGTGGAAGGCGTAGTATACTGTTAGCAGAGCCAGTTTTGATGATGGTGCGAATGGAGCGGTCTACTGTCTGTCGAATCTCTGGAACAGTTCTGAAGCGAAAGCCACGAAGTTGTTCCTTCATCTTTGGAATCAAATCAAAGTCACAAGGACTTAAGTCTGGGGAGTATGGTGGATGGTACAATACTTCCCAGTCCCATCGACTGAATAGAGCAGCCACAGTTTGCGCTGTATGCGCCCGCGCATTGCCGTGCAAAATGATGGGTGGGTTGCGCAGAAAGTGTTGCCGCTTCTTTCGCAAAGCTGGTCACAGGTGATGCTCCAAAAATGAACAGTAATACTGTGCATTGACGGTCTGCCTTGGAGGAACGTGATGTGTTAATATAACACCATCACAGTCGTACACGAGAATCACCATAACTTTCACCATACTGGGGTTCAGACGCACTTTCGACTTTTGCGGCGACCCATAATGACGCCATTCGTTGGATTGGCTTGTACGATGTGGTCCATTTCTCATCCAGTGTTAGGATACAGCGTAAGAAAGCCTCTCATTTACACTCATAGTGCTCCAAGTGAGCCTGAGCTGCATCGTAACGCATCCATTTCTGCATTTCCATCAATTCATGCGGAACCCATTGTGATACAATTTTTCGCATGCCCAGGCGTTCCTTCAGGATGTGAAGCACAGTCGTATGCACTAATCCGGTTTCGTAGGTGAGCTCACGAATCATCTGGCGTCAATCACTGTCCACTAACGTGGCAACAGTATGCACTTCTTCTTCCAACACGCTAGGAGGACCTGCCTGATACATGTCTGCCACAGTTTGCCTACCTTCGTTGAAGGCTTTTACCCAACGTGCCACTGTTCTGTACAGCAATGCCGATTCTCTGCACGCCTCTTGAAGACCTTGATGACACTGTCGTTCTGTACGACCTCTGGCACAATCAATCTTGATCCAACTCCGTTGTTCCTGTTTCGAAAACAAAGTGACACCGTTATGTTAGACCGCTCGCTCACAAGTGACTGTGTTTCCCTCGATTGTGCGCACGCCGGGGATGTAGGACGGGCGAGTCCATTTGCTCGGAGGTAAGGTAGGTATGTCAACGACGTGTGCTACCAGCGACAATAGTAGATTCCATTGCATAGTGTCTCCACAGCAGTGTTGCCACTATTTAAGTTTCAACCCTCGTAATTTTTCAAGATAAGGTACAATGTCACATCCAGCCATCTTTAAGACATCTGTAGTAATATTATATACCCCTGCCCCTGCATGTTTTTTCACCTTTCTTAGTTCCTTCATGATATTTTCAGAATGAATATCAAATTTTTTGGTCTGCTCATTTCTAATTGTGTTGTTAAGCTTGTTCTCTGATTTAGACCCTCCCATTTCTGATTCATTGTCCCTAATGCTCTCACTAAACCAGTTACTAAAAATCTCTGCCTTTTTCAAATCCTCAGTAACTTCTTCTCCATCCTTATCAGTAAGTATCTCACCATCCTCCCTTCCCCTCTATTTTCTAACATGGCTATAGAAATTTTTCGATGCATCAGTTAAAGGTCCTCCTGCACTGACAAACCCATCTTTTGCCACCTTCTTAGCTATCATTAAGTCCTTTTTTAGTTATTTTAAATATTCCCTACTACCCTACTGTCTCTTAACTCTGTTATGTTCTCTTCTTACCAACCTCCTTAACCTCCTCACTTTCCTATTCTAGTAGGCAGGTTCTCTACTTCTCTTGATTTTCTGTTTTGGAATTAATTTTCATTCCTCCTTTCTTATTATCTCCTTGAATTCTTACCACCTTGACTGCACTGTACTAGTGCCATCCTTCAATTTGCTGGAACTTATAAGATTTTTTGTTATATTAATAAATTATATATTCAGTAACAATTTTTATTTTTCGTATCTTCATACTGAATACTTTAAACGAATTCCAAATAACAATACAATGATATTCTCTTACAGCAGTATCTCTCCTTTCTCTGCCATCAAAACTGCTTGGCAACCAAAATCAAAGATTTTCCGTCTCCCCAACATAAACGTCAGAACTGTTATATAACTCTTCTCAAATTAAAACTGTATGACAGGCACAGATCATATTTTAAAAGAATATAAATGTACATACAAAGTGAGGAAACTTCGTTTCCTTATATATCCCTCCTGCCAATTTGTCTCTAAAATTACACAATTTTACGTGAAATATATTGTCAAATAATTATTGTTTGTGCAATCTTAGGTCACTAATATTTCTTAAATCCAAATGCTTTCCAAATTTTAGATATTTAAGGTAATATGTATTCTGATGAGGTTTTCCGCGATTATGTAAGGTACCTCGAAAACATTAAAAACTTTGTTATCTCCGCATTTATACAACTGGATTTTTCATGCGTTCTCAAGTACTAGATCACCTTTCCTGCACTCCAATCATATGTCTTTTTCTGAAAGATCCTCTTCCACTTCTTGGTGAAACTATCATTTCCCGTTCATTGCTTCATCTTTCTTGCATTCTCCGCCACTCATCTTCCTTTCGTATTTTATAATGTTGTGGCCCTCATCATAAACATCGAGACCTCTGTTTGTTTTCACTTTGCCTCTCATTGACTCTTCTTTTTCATCTTCACAAACTTTTTGTTTCTTTATGAGAAAGCATTTTACATTGTTTCCTTCTCCACTACTTATCTCTTCGTCACTTTCTACCTCTTCTTCAGTATCTACATAACTCTTCTCGTCTTCAGTTTCATCGTTCATTTCAGTTCCCAAACCATAATTTCTGTCATCATTTCTAGTGCAACTAATAACCACTTCATCTTTTCTTTTCATCTCTACTTCTGTATTTCCCACGTAACTGTTTCATTGAACCATTCTCGCCAGGCCAATTAGTTGATCTGATGCTATGTCATCTTTCTTAGTGTCTGTAACACCTTTCTCGGCGTACCAACCAATAGTTTTTTTTAATGCCTAATTTGCATCATGGGAGGTCAGCCCATTTTATATATAATTCAGGCCCTTGTCTTAGAAATTTATTTAAAATAAAATAACAGCACTTTACTGCTATTAAATGCCATGGTTTAATTTCTTCAAAATTAATTTACAAAGCCAACTTCACAGCTAATCTCAATAATTCTAACACACTCAGAGATTCTATATTATTATTGAATCCAACGATATTATTATATATTTACTGCCTTATTATAAAAACTACTGTCTGTGGAAGGCAGTTTAGAATTAAACATTTACATCTCTTTTCTTACAAATTATTTACAATTAGGAAATTAATACACACAAAAAAAATAATCAATTAAGAATTATAATCAACAACGGTAGGGCCTATTTGCCCCATATACAACAGATATGTTATAATTGCCCCCACATCGAGGCACAACTAAATGATGGCACACATTTATTTGCCGAGATGTTGTTTAGTTTCCAAATCACTGTCTCTATCATTCCACTTACTTCTTCCACTAACAACTTATAGCTCGATGTCATTGAATCAGTGTCTCATATCTACACAATGAAATTAACATATTTACAAACAAATACACCAATCCAGCATACTGTCTTTATCAGTCCTTCCTTGTTTATAATAACAACTATTTCTCACACAACTCAAGTGACAATCACTATTTGCAATTACTACCTGTCACAATCTTTTGATCTTCCCTTTAGGCGAGACTTATACAATTTCAAATCTACAACGTTTCTCAATCCTAATCTTTTATTAGACCTAGGATATGCCAGTTCATATGCGCTAATATTCGGTTTAGAAATGACCCTAAAAGGTCCGTGATATATTTTGAAAAATTTATTTATTTCGGAATTTATTTCTCTGGATTTTTTTTTTTCATTCTCACCAAAACTAAATCTCCTACCTGACACTCGGTCGGTTTTACCCATTTGTCATACCGCCTTTTCCTATCTTCAGCTTTCTTCTTCATTATACTTTCATCACATTTTATCAGCCAGTGTTATGCCCCCATAACGTTCTGTTTTTTTTTTTTTTTCCTTTTCTTCCAGTCTTTTAGTCCTTCCTCATATACTCCATGAATCTTACTTATCCTATCAATTTCTAATTCCATCCAAATTTGCGTTTTTAGTCTCTTGCTCATTTTCCCGGTTGCCCCCATGATCTGAATGTGGTTTACCGGCATTTCTGTCACCTTATATCTTGCTATAATGTTTTCATACAACGTGTGTGATATCGCCGTCAGGTCGCTTCCGGAGTCTACTAGCGCTTGGCATTCTATTCCAAATATCTTCACATCAACTAATGGTTGTCTTATTTTATCCTCAAAAACGTAATGCATTTCTTCACTTAACAAATCTTTCATAATTTCTTCATGCGACCATTTAACTCTTTGCAACTCTGGCAAAAATTCCCTCTTTAAATTGTTTACATTATACCGCCGTCGGCCGTCTTCTGTTGTACCCTGTACCAATAACTTCTTGCATCTTTCCCTATGGCTGAAATCAGAATAAGATGCGACTTCATTATTTTGCTGCGCTGACGCGTTCGTACTGTCTGGACTACCTTTTGTTGCATTCTCAGGCGCTCTTCTCTGAGACACACCTGGATTTACTTCTTCATCGACACTCTTTACAAAAAAATATTCTCACTTTATTTCCTTCATTTTCATTGCATTCACTACTGAACCTATTTTCTTCAATTATATCTTCGCCCTCTTCATCGTCGCTTCTCCACGTACCATCACTGTCAATGCTTAGAGGTAGTTCATTTCTTTCGCTGCATAAATTTGCTTCTACGAACACATCTTCTTCCAACTTATGTAACTCCGTCGCTCTCCTTACTCCATGTTCTGCACCACCATCTTTGCCATTATCATCATGTACACTGATTCTGGCCAACTCCGATATATACTCATTTTCCCACTTGCTTTCGCTGTCCACTGACATGGTCCCACAGTTGTTGTTATTCGTCCTATGCAAACATTCCCACCACTTTAGATATTCTTCTTTGCTAGATTGCTTTGTCCGGTAGTCATTGTAATTGTTTACTGCTTTTTTATCACACATATTGGATGGTCCTGCAACCACTGAATCTGCCACTGATAGGACCTTTACAGTTGCGGCCTTAAGTTTTCCGCTCCTTTTTCCTCGTTAGGTTGCCTGTTACCTTTCATTTTCATGTACATAGTTTGTTTGTATTGCGGTCGCTGATTTCCCCGTCCGTTCGATACATAACCACGCTCATTGCCATTGTTAGTGTTGCCTTCAAACTGTCGCATGTCGCTTCTGTCTTGCCGATTCACCTGTCCTTCTCCTCTTCCATACACATTATCTCCTCTGTATGGCCAATTATTTGATTTACCATCAAGATGTCTGTCCCCATACTTTTTATTCTCGTAGCCGTTTTCTCAGTGACCTTCCACATTGTATTCGTACCTTTCGCTACACCGATCTACCCGCTCAAGTGCATCTAAGAAATCATGAATCCTATCCCACTGATTAACAACTAGTTTATCTTGCACTTGTCTCGGAAGTTTCTGCAATAATATTTTGATCTGCTCAACCTCTCCTACTGGTTGATCCAAATAACGCAATTCCTTTTGCATTGCTTCGCAAAAATCTCGCATCTTCCTGTCGCGTCTGCCAAAACAACGACAATTGTAAAAATCACTTTTCACTTTCCTCTGCATTTGTGCAGACCAGAACTTTTCGTGAAATCTTCTCAAGAATTCATTGTAATCATTGTACTCTTCAGCTACTTCACAGCTCCAGGAAAATGCTTCGTCCTTCATTTTACCTCTGACATAGCGAATCTTCTCTATATCCGACCATTCTAATGGTAAGTCTTTATCATAGATCTTTACAAAATCTGCAGGGTGAATATTTCCGTTCAGTTTAAAAACTGCATCAGGTAACATCGGCGGAGTATACGTAATCACCGTTCCGGTAACAACTGCGCTAGGTCGGCGTTCAACCTTTTCCAGTCTTTCTTCTACTTGATTGAATCTAGAACCAATCTGTTCAATTTCAATTTTAACTTCACCTATCTTTTGTCCTACTCCTTCATCAATCTGTTTTTTCAATTGAATGATACTGCATGCAGTTTGTTGCTTCACCAAAATTATTTCTTCCCGACATTCTTTTTGACTTTTAAACATGACTTCTCTGATGTTTCCGATAATGGCGTTTTGTTTTTCATTATTATCTGCTATACGTTGATCCATTTTCCCGGCTACTTCTTGTCTAACCTCTTCTTGGAAATGTTCTAATTCAGTCCGCACCTCTTGCTTCCAATTTTCTTGAATTCTTTTCATCTCATACCTCATAACCTGGAAACTTTCTTCATTCTTCTTTTGATTTGACACAATTTCTATTTTCAATTCCTGAATTGCTATTTCCTGATTTAATATAAGTTCTGCTTTCAATTCTTGGTTTGCTTTTTTTTTTATTTAATATAATTTTTTCTTGATTTGACACAAGTTCTGTTTTCATTTCTTGCATTTCGATTTTTCTTTCAATGGCTTGATTTAATATCATTTCTTGGAGTTGCTTGAAACATGACATGAACTGTTAGGGATCTACACTCCTTTCTTGAGCATCAGATGTTCGACTTAATTCTGGCGAGACTGTGTTATTTACATCATTATGTCGCTCTCGTCGCTGTCCCTATCATTTAACCCATTGCAACCATCATTACTATTAATACTACTGCTTTCAAAATACTCTGCAACCCCTTTTACCTCAGCATTAATATTTGGACTGCTAGCCAATTCCACTTGAACTGAATTACTATTACCACTTCGGATTCTAAATGCATCTTTATTATCAAAACTAACAACTCCAGAACTACTCGTCTGCCATTCTGATGTATTATTTTGGTCCTCACCCAAATCAATTTGCGCATCCTCTCTAACCAATTTAAGCCAACTGTTTTCCATCTTTGCAACAAATTAAAATAATTTAGAAACAATAATAAATTTAATTTACGCGGAAAAAAAAACGATAGTATTTAACAATAACTGCTCTCAAATTTATACAGCACAACACCAATAGTAATACGATGTATTGCAACACCGATAATACTATGCATAGACTTGAATACTGGACCACAAAAACACTTACAAAATTTTGTAGTACCTATAATGCATACAGAAATGCACGACAGAAATATCAAAAGTCCACTTGGTGTAGCACTGCAAATAAGCAACCATGTACAAGCAAACACAAACAAAAAAATAAACAAAACAAAAAAATCAGTTCTTTACAGTTACGATATTCCTCGGAAAAAAAAATTCCCCCTTATCATTTTGTTTTAAAAACTTGTATTATTCTTTTGTCTTAGCTATAGTCTTCCACAGATGCCTATAACCTATTTTAAACATGCCACTGCAATTTTACAATCTTTTAAATTTTTTGACGTTCGTTAGTTTAATTACTTTCTGATAATCTGTCTTTACTTAATTCGTTGCAAAACAATAGTTCTTACATCACCGTTACAATTTAATTATAAATTCTGATTGTAAAGTCTATACTTTTTGCAAATTAGTTTCTAACAATTGAACTTTATTTTCTTGCTGACTCAGTTCTTGCCTAAATTACAAATTGCTTTAATTGAAACATTAATATTAAATGATACTTCTCTTTTTTGTTGAATATGAGACCGCAAGTCCAAAGAGAACTGGAATCTGTACTTGCCAATTTGCGCCGATCTGCTCCACTTCGTCCTCAGAAAAATCCTTGATGAACCGATCCTGGCAGTAGAGTCTCCAAATGTACCGACCAATAGTTTTTTTTTTTTTAATGCCTAATTTGCATCATGGGAGTTCATCCCCATTTTATATATAATTCAGGCCCTTCTCTTAGAAATTTATTTAAAATAAAATAACAGCACTTTACTGCTATTAAATGCCGTGGCTTAATTTCTTCAAAATTAATTTACAAAGCCAACTTCACAGCTAATCTTGATAATTCTAACACAAACAGAGATTCTATATTATTATTGAATCCAACGATATTATTATATATTTACTACCTTATTGTAAACACTACTGTCTGTGGAAGGCAGTTTAGAATTAAACATTTACATCTCTTTTCTTACAAATTATTTACAATTAGGAAATTAATACACACACACACACAAAAAATCAATTAAGAATTATAATCAACAACGGTAGGGCCTATTTGCCCCGTATACAACAGATATGTTATATGTCTCTAACTTTGTCTTTTTCCTCTATCTGTTCTAGACATTCCCACCATTTCACTGGCCCGCTATCCTCCCACATTGCATTGTTTCCTTCATCGTCTCTCACCAATTTTCACCGTTTTCTTCTATCTCATACTCCTCAATTTCCATACATAACTTGTCTTTGCAGCATCTTCTTACTTGTTTAATCCAGCGACCAATTTCGTCTTCTCTTCCTTCTTCTAACAGTCGTAACGTTTGTTGTTGATTATTACTAATGTTTTCCATCTTCAGTTCCATCTTCTTCTGTCCTTGCAGAATCATTGCTAGCATTTTTTCCAATGAAGTTCTCTCTTTCCAGTGATAATTTTTTTCGGTGACGCTAGTTACTGGGACATCATGAAAAACACCAGTATTATCCTTTTCAAGTTTTAATCGATCATGATACTCATACCCTGGACCTAAATCACTGTCTACATTTCTCGAAACCCTTAAATTTTTGCCATTTTGATCATGAACACCGGCATCTACATGATCTCTGGTTGATTTTAAAACTTCACCCTCCATTATACATACATAAAAAAAACACACAAACAAATAGCAGAAATTTCGTTACAATTATCGTAAGAATTACACTCGGGAAGCAACGCAGTAATGAAAATGAAACGCCGTATAGAACTTCCAAACCATCATGAAAAACACATATTACCTGTACACAAATAAATTTAACAATAATCACTTAAAATCTAATGCATGCACATGCAAAGATGCATAATTGACTACTCTTGTATGATCAATATTTTAAAATTTCATTAAAATGAAAACGTCAAACAATTTTACTATATTTATTTTTTAAAAATGAGTTCTGATATTTCTCACGTTTACTTCAAGTTTTTGTTTTTAAATCTGACAAAATTTCCGTCTTTATTTTAAATGTCTTTATTTGTCACTATTTTGGTTAATTTAAATTGTCTTTCTTATCCTACCTTTAAAGTTGTTTTATCATCCGAAGATTGCAAGGTTCTTTTATTACAGAATTAGATATCTAATTCTTTGTCCTGTCACGGTCGCCATTTTATAAGATTTTTTGTTATATTAATAAATTATATATTCAGTAACAATATTTATTTTTCATATCTTCATACTGAATACATTAAACGGACTCCAAATAATAATACAACGATATTCTCTTACAGCAGTATCTCTCCTCTCTCTGCCATCAAAACTGCTTGGCAACCAAAACCAAAGATTTTCCGTCTCCCCAACATAAACGTCAGAGCTGCTATATAACTCTTCTCAAATTAAAACTGTATCATAGGCACAGATCATATTTTAAAAGAATATAAATGTACATACAAAGTAAGGAAACTTCTTTTCCTTACAAACTTACTCTGAAATATCGCTTTAAATTTGAAATCTGTGCCTTTTTATAAGGGTACCTATTTCCCCCTTCAATTTTGGCTGCTGGTTCACTGAATCCTCTAATATCCATCAGAACTGCTTCATGATTACTTATTCCTTCAGTTACTTGACACCCTACAAGGTTACCATCAGGCTTTATTAGGAATATATCTCATATATTTTTTACCCCTAATGTTTTGCTCTATCACTTGTCTAAATCCTCCTTCCCTTTTTAAAGTATTTGAAAATTACTGTTCCCTTGTGTTATTATTCTTATTTCCTACCCAGTTTACAACTGTTAAATTTAAATCCCCACAATAATGACCATTCTATTCTCACCTCTGAAATCCGAGTATGAATTTATTCCTCATCTGTCATTCTTCCACTGCGGTAAGAAGCCAACATGCTGATTTTTTTTTTAGTCATTAGATGAAGTAAAATCACCTTCTTACTGGAAAACTGCAGTGTTACTTCCATCTTGAAGAAAGCAGATCAAACAGACTTTGCTTATTACTGTCCAATCTGTCTATCATCTATCTACAGTAGAATTTCGGAGCATATCATTGTTCAAACATTATGAAATTCTTACATGACAAATTAACTGTGCCAAACCACCATGGATTGTGAAAGAATAGATCATGTGAAAGATTGCTTACTTCATTATCTTATGACTTGATGGAAGTTTTTGATGAAGGATTGCAAGTTAATGAATTTTTGAAGTTGAAACTTTTATAGGTGTGGCGAAGTTTGGATTGAGGTAAATGTACGAGTTTGTAACTTCCTGTCACTGATATGGTATAATAGGTTGCGCAAATCATATGCAGTGTTGGACACTTATGAGTTGATGTCACCAACATGCTAATGTTAACAATATATATGTAGCTATAAGTATTCCATGTTGCACTTGGACAGCAGTGAAACTATAGATTATGGTTGTACGTAACATATAAAAATTAATGCATGTTTTCTTTTTTTGCCAATGTTCTTCATACAAACACACAGTTTTTATCAAATTTTGATGGAACTTTGCATATGTATACTCTAAAACAAATAGGAAAATACTACTCATGTTTGATTTTCAAAAACCTAAACTCTCTCCTTCTTTTCCCCTCACCTTAATTTCTGTCAGCAATGTTCATACAAACCAACAGTTTTTATCCGATTTTGGTAGTACTTAGCACAGATATACCTTAAAACAAGGCAATCATGTAGGTCAGTGGCTAAGGCACTAACTTCCAAAAGTTCCCCTCTCCGGTCTCTGGTTCAAATCCCATGGTTAGCAGGAATTTTCAGGAATTGTATTTGATTATGTGAGCTAGACCAGGATGTTCTGTGGTTCTGATTCCATATTAAACTGTTGGCTCCTGAGGAAAGGAATTGGCCTTCCTGCCTCTGACAATAGATTGGTACATCCATCCTCTTGGAAAGACTCGACCAACCTTCGGGTTGTGTATTAAGTTAGACTTTTACTTTTTTAAGTAAAAACTTCTTTAGAGGCATTGGGCGATTTTTGGTTAGGTAAAATCTTCTGAGTTTGCATCACCGAGATGCTAATGTTAACAGTCTATCTGTAGCGGTCTGGTGGCTCAGTGGTTAAGATGTCTGACTGGGGAACGAAAGGTCTCCATTTTGAATCCCTGCCTTGCCAGGTATTTTCATAAATCCTTAATCCGACCTTTACCTCTGCAACTGCTTGTTGTGTAATGTGCATTACACCAGAATGCATTCATAGTACTGATTCCGCATTAAACTGTAACAGTACCGGGTTAGAGTAAGGCAGTGAATATGGGGTCAGAATGTGCAGCCAATAGAAACCCTGTCACTAGGTTATTACAACTACACTGAATTATTTTTATCATTTAGTATATCTTTAGCTTTAAGTATGACATGTTGTGCATATGATACTCAAAGCTTTAATTTATCAATTCTGTCAGCAGTCCCCAATGACTGCCAATTTTTTTTTTTTTTTTAATTATTATTATTATTTCGAGAAAGACTTTGACACTGTTCTACAGAAATGCCTGTTAATGAAGATCAAAATGTACAGAATGTCATGACAAATTTGTGAATGGAAATAAGGTTTCTAAACTGGACAGTCATCGTGGGGAGAGAATGAATCAGTCATTCTGTAAAGAAACATAATAGGACCTCTTCTATTCCTGATATTCATTAATGATCTTGTAGACAGTGTTAATAGCAGTTTTAAGATTGTTTGCTGATGAGGCAGTTGCTTATAGGAAAGTAAAGGGTTCCGCTGATTGTATAGAGATTCAACATAATCTCAACATTATTTCAACTTGGTATAACAAATAGTAGGTTAAATTAAATTACAATAAGTAAAATTTAATGAGCATAATAAATAAGGATACTCCACTTTCCCACTAGTACAAAGTAAGCTGTCCCATTCTTGTGAATGTAGATTCCTATAAATACCTTGGCGTAAAACTACAAAGTTACTTCAAATGGGATGATTATATAAAATCAATTGTAGGGTAAGGTAGTTCTAGATTCAGAGGTCATATATGGAAGGATTGTAACATATGTGTAAATGAAATAGCATATAAAACTCTTTGTGATTCCTCACATGGAGTATTGCTGTGCTGTATGGTATTCCAAGGGATTGATTAAAAGCATTTAGAATGTGCAAAGAAGAGCCACTTCATTTGTCACTGCTTGCTACATATTGGCATGGAAATTAGGCTAGGATTCTTTTGTAAACAGGCAATATAGTTTTCACAATTGTTTTATTGACTGACACCCCATCAGTGTGACTTATAGCATTAAGGATTGGAGAGGTGCAACAGGGCAGGGCAGGATCGAGTCCTGGTCCCCGCTTCATCGTGACTGTAGTTGTTAGGTGGTTTTCTGCAATCAAAGCAAATGCCAGGATGGTTGCAAATATCTGCCTCATAAACTGCACATTACATAAACAAAAATACACTTAGCACACACAGAACGTAGTTACATGTTTCACAGACAGATGACAAAGCATTCATTTCCCCTATCAGACTATGACTGGCGTAAGAAGTTTGTAGTTCGACAAAGGCGAATGCTTCAAAAATAAAATAGCAACCCCAATCTATGTTTGGAAACAGCTCTATAAGAGACACTGACTAGCATTTGAACAACATCTGTATTTTCTCCCAACAGGAAATTTTGGTCTCAGTGATAGGATAGATAAGATAAGGAAAAAAAGGTTTTCTACTGATGTCTATCTGAATTGTTCCTTCCCTCATGCCATTAGGAATTAGAACACAAAGTAGATTTATTTTGGTGCAAAGCATTCTCTGGCACCAATATTTTTTTGAGAATTGCAGAGTATAGATGTAGATTGTACTTTAGGTAACTATAGGTGGCTACATACTCTATATGCCTCTGTAATGAAGAGCCTACTGATGAAGGCTTCTGTGGCTCATGTTAGAAATGTCTTGTTTGTAAGGAAACTTCTTGGGATTTTAGCTAGCACTGCTTCCACTGTCAAGTCACTACTCAACATCAACTGAAGTTGGCCACATGGTAATCCATTATATACAGCTGCCAGTCAGGAGGAGTGGGGAAGGTGTGTGGAGAGGCAATTCAACTGGATACTGCTCACCTGGTGACATCATGTTTGAGTCGTACTGTGCCTTGATATTGTGTGATTCTGCTTGATGTGTAATAATTTTATAGCAGCTTCCATGTTTGACTTAATTTGAGCCCTAGATCCCAATTTATAACATTCTCATTAAGTCTTATCCCTATTATATATTTAACAACATTTCCACAAGAAATATCTTCGTAGCACAGGTGTATCATCTGGTCAAATAATGGTTCTAAACCTGCTAGAAAACTATTACAAGTCACATGGAATTACACTGTATTATGACATGTTGCATTTTAAACATGATGTCATCAGATGAGTGGTGCCCAGCTGGTTTACCCCTCCACACACCCTCCCAACTAGCAGCTGAATGTAACAGACTACCGTGCAGCTAAATTCAGATGATGTTGAGTGGTGGCCATTTCTAGCTCCTGAAATGTCACCAAATGATTCGAATTTGACACAGCTCTATGCCTGAGAAGCTTTCTTATAGTGTTTCCACTATGAAAGGATACATAGCTATTTAATTTCTTGGCTGTTTGTTGGTGCCATTTCATTTATAAAATTATTTAGGTTTTGACTGTCAAACTGTGAGTGTGTGCTGGTTTTCTACCTTTCATACTATGATTTGTCATAGATAGATATTGGGATTAGAATAAGAGCTATCTTAGATGCTGATTGTGTTATATGTGTTAGTTGTAGAAAGTTTTTTTGGTAGGGAAAGATGTGTTATCGCTTTGGGAATATTTAGTGTGGCAGCTGTTGACATTAATTGAAGGTCAAGCATGTGGAATGCAATAGGCTATTTTGGGAAAATTATTTTAAACTGTGTCTCAAGCACTTTTTGCTGTCTACCTGTTTCTGTCAAACCACCTGCACTGCGACCCCTAGGATTGGATAGACAGCTGTACAGCAGCTGAAAGCTGCAGGGCTCAGTGCCGCACAATGGCATGCCAATGTAACAAGTTCTCTTGACTCACCCATAGCTCAAAGGCCTCCTCTGAGCCAGACAGGAGAACAGTCATCAATCTGAGCGATGAGGAAATCGACTCTGACACCATATCAGTGTCCAGTACTGAAGTCTGTTCTGTATAGGGAAATTATAACCGTCATTGTGCAAGTCATCCGTGGTTTGCCTACAGAGGTTGCAGAAGAAATTAGATGTGAAACCTGCCATATTTTATGCAAGTCCAAGTTGCCATGGCCCATCATCACAGCCGCTGAGACAAGAGCACTTCAGACACTGCGGGACAAAACAGGCATTATTGTCGTACCGACAGACAAATGGATCGCCTCTTTAGATCCAACTACAGCGGATTATTGACAAAAGTTGGAAGAACTTCTAAAGGATTTATCCTATTGCAAGACTGCGTAGGATCCAACCAATGCCATGGCGAGGAAAATGACAGCTTTATTCAAGAATTCAGTTCTTCGAGAAGATACAGTTAAACAACTACAAACCCGTGTGACTGTTCCTCCAAAGCTCTATGGACTCCCCAAGATCCAGAAGGAAGGTACTCCATTGTGGCCAATAGTGAGTGCATCGGATCAGCCATGTACTTTCTTGCCCAATATATAACTGGGTTGCTGACACCACTAGTGGGAAAATGTCCTCACTATGTGACAAACTCCACAAGGTATATTGACATTTCAAAAAACTACACCTGGATCAGCAAGATTTATTGGTGAGCATCGATGTAGTGTCACTGTTCACCAGGGTCCCTTTCACTGATATGCTGGTTCTACTGGAACAGCATTTTGACCCTGCGTTAGTTGAGTTATGCCAGAACACACTCCAATCATCATATTTCCCGTATCGCCAGCTATTGCAAATTTCTTAATGGAGTACTTTGAAGACAAGGCACTAGCAAGCGCTACCTTGAAGCTCAGCACTTTCTACTAGTATGTGGATGACACCATTGTGGTTTGGCCACATGGCAGGGAGGACCTGGAAGCTTTTCTCCATCACCTGAACAGGATTAACGAAAACATCAAGTTTACGATGGAGGTGGAAGAAGAAGGTTGGCTGCCTTTCTTACACATTCTTATAGAAAGGAAACTCGACAGGAATCTAGCACACTCTGTGACAGAAAACCTATGCACTCAGACCAGTACCTGAATGCGCATAGCCATTACCATCCAGCAAAACGCAAGACAGTACTCACCACACTTGTACATAGGTCACTAGCGATATGTGATGCTTTCATCCTATCGGGAAAATTGAATCATCTACATCAGACCTTCAGACGCAATGGATACACTGAATATCAGATAAGACTGGCATTCAGAGAGCCGAGATGTAGGCTTAATAACTCCAACAACAAGCCACTGGATCATCTAGCTTTCTTGCCATATTCTGGTGATATAACGTCAAGGATAGGACGGGTTCTAGCAAAAAGTGGAATTAAGACCTTTTTTTTACCGCCACCGAAGGTGAAGAACATTTTGCACTCCCCCAAGGATGACCTTGCTCTGCGGACACCTGGGGTATATTGCATTTTTTGTGAATGTGAAAAGAGGTACATCAGCCAGACGATACGGTGTCTTAATCAGTGATGTCTGGAACATGCTCAACATGTTCATCCATCTGGAGCAGAAAGAGAAGTCTGCGGTGGTAGAACACAGCCTCGAAAAGGGCCATGGCTTTGATTTTAAAACAACAGAATACTGGCCCACACTAGGAGCTTCTGGGACAGCATTATCACTGAGGCGGTTGAAATTCATCTCGCCTCAGACCTCGTCATTGGGGAGTGTGGGTATCAACTGAGTGAAGCTTGAATGCCAGTCATCGATGCTATGTGTTAACAGCGCTGCCGAGATTCACACGACATAATGCGTCCAGGTCAGCTGAGCATTCGCTGGTAGTAAGAGCAAAGAATTGTTGCACATGCATTATTGAGCAGCTTATGTTGAAGCATTTTTCTTCTGACATTTCCTTCAAATGAACGATGACTTTCAGCCTGTCTGCTACAGGCCATGCGAACAGGGGCATTGCATCAAGTTGCGATGAGACAGGACCCCGGCTATGACGAGTTCCAATGTCGACCAATCATGGTGTGGCAGCAGGAGTCTTGGTTGGCTCAATATGAGTCACGCCCGCAGTGGATATGATCAACACAGCGGATGGAATGGAATAGTCACCATGGCGCCAAGGCGATGCCTGCATCAGCCAATCATTAACGTGCTCCACAACATCGCACATAATTGACCACTGAGCATTGTGCACTTCACTAGAAGATGGTGACAATGAATGTGATTGCCAAAATATCGTGTAATAACACGTCCTTAACTCGGCTAGTTACCCAAGAGCATTTAATAAATTCTCAACACAGAGAGAAACTTCATTCTTATGTTAATTGATACATGTTATTCTCCCAATACTATTTATTTTTTTGACAAACGTGCGTATTAAACAAAATTCAATGTTAAAATTTAAAGTGTTTGAAAGTTTGCCAAAAAGCACTTCTGTGACATGGTAGGGCCAACAGTGCCAGTAACGTCACATGCCAGTGAACATACACTCTCAATAAGTAATGTCTGTTTTTTATCTGAATTTGTGTATAAATTGTTGAAGACAAGGTTTATTAGTAGTGTATAGAGTACCAGTGTACAAATCTTATATATATATATATATATAGACGTGTGTTTTCCTATATTTCACTTTTCAGCCACCACTACCTAGCACAGATCACTGGTTATTGTGTGTGGAAGTAGCATGGAGTTTCCTGTTGAGCACAACGTTGGCCGAATGTCTATAGCTGTGGGTATGTGGGAGATATGATGGTTAAAAGTTGTCGATGCAGGGAATTTTCATATTTCAACCAAAACTTTGTGTCTCCATATACTTCTCTTTCTTGCCACAACTACATAGCATAGACAATTGGTGTTTGTGTGTGGTAGTAGAATCGTGTCTCCTGTCGTGCACTATGGTTGTTAGATGACGGTAGCTATGGGGGTGTGGGAGATATGGTGGTTGAAAGTGCGTCAACCAGAGGCAATATCATACTTCTGCCAAATACGCATGTGTCATGGTGTATCACTTTTCAGCGTAAACTATCGATCACAGATCACCGGCGTTTGTGTGTGGTAGTAGCACAGAGTCACCTTTCAATCACAACATCGTCCGAATTTCAGTAACTGTGGTAGTGTTTGAGATATGGTGGTTGAAAGTGGCCGACCAAGGATATTTTTGTATTTCGACGAAAGACATGTGTCTCCACATATGTCACTTTTCTGCCACAACTACATAGCATAGAAATTGGTGTTTGTGTGTGGTAGTAGTAGAATCGTGTCTCCTGTCGTGCACTATGGTTGTTAGATGTCGGTAGCTATGGGAGTGTGGGAGATATGGGGGTTGAAAGTGGTCAACCTGAGGCAATTTCATATTTCTGCCAAAGACGCATGTGTCATGGTGTATCACTTTTCAGTGAAAACTATCGATCACATATCACTGGCGTTTGTGTGTGGTAGTAGCATAGAGTCACCTTTCAATCACAACATCGGCCAAATTTCAGTAACTGTGGGAGATATGGTGGTTGAAAGTGGTCGATCAAGGATATTTTTGTGTTTCGCCGAAAGACATGTGTCTCCGCATATGTCACTTTTCTGCCACAACTACTTAGCATAGAGCATTGGTGTTTGTGTGTGGTAGTAGAATCGTGTATCCTGTCGTGCACTATGGTTGTTAGACGTCGGTAGATATGGGGGTGTGGGAGATATGGGGGTTGAAATTGGTCGACCTGCGGCAATTTCATACTTCTGCCAAAGACGAATGTGTTATTGTGTTTCACTTTTCAGCAAAAACTATCCATCGCAGATCACTGGTGTTTGTGTGTGGTAGTAGCTCAGAGTCACCTTTCCATCACAACGTCGGCCGAATTTCATTAAATGTGGGAGTGTGGGAGATATGGGGGTTGAATGTGGCCGATCAAGGAAATTTTGTATTTTGACGAAAGACATGTGTCTCCTCATATGTCACCTTTCGGCCACAACTACATAGCATACAGTAATGGTGTTTTTGTGTGGTAGTAGAATCGTGTCTACTGTCATGCACTATGGTTGTTAGATGTCGGTAGCTATGTGGGGATGGGAGATATGGTGGTTGAAAGTGGTCGACCAGAGGCAATTTCATACTTCTGCCAAAGACGCGTGTGGCATGGTGTATCACTTTTCAGCGAAAACTATCAATCGCAGATCACTGGCGTTTGTGTGTGGTAGTAGCACAGAGTCACCTTTAAATCACAACATGAGCCAAATTTCATTAACTGTGGGAGATATGGTGGTTGAAAGTGGCCAATCAAGGATATTTTTGTGTTTCGACGAAAGACATGTGTCTCCGCTATGTCACCTTTCTGCCACAACTACATAGCATACAGTAATGGTGTTTTTGTGTGGTAGTAGAATCGTGTCTACTGTCATGCACTATGGTTGTTAGATGTCGGTAGCTATGGGGGTGTGGCAGATATGGGGGTTGAATGTGGTCGAACTGTGGCAGTTACCGTACGTATTTCTGCCAAAGGCGCATGTGTCATGGTGTATCACTTTTAAGCGAAAACTATCTATCGCAGATCACTGGTGTTTGTGTGTGGTAGTAACACAGAGTCACCCATCAATCACAACGTCGGCCGAATTTCGGTAACTGTGGGAGTGTGGAAGATGTGGTGGTTGAAAGGTGTGGATCATGGATATTTTCGCATTACATCCAAAGACATGTATGTCCGTAAATTTTACTTTACTGCCGGAACTACATAGTGCAGATGACTGGAATTTGTGTGTGGTAATAGCATCGAGTCTCCCATCGTGCACTATGGTGGTTAGATGTTGGTAGCTGTCAATACGAATTATTTACAAACACGTACAAAGTCGTGGGTACCAGCTAGTACAACAATAAAACCTTCCATAAAACAATGAGGGTAGTCATAATATATGAAATATGAAAAGCGTCACTGCAACTTGCTCGCAGAAACTGAGATGATGTTGTGAGACTAATTAACATATCCTTTAGTATGAAGGTCATTTATACTATAATTTCAGTGAGTAAATTGTAGTACTAAAACAAAAGTAGTGGTATGTACGTACATTCATCAGAAAAAACTCTGAAGATGCTTTCAACAAAGGAAGATCTTCAGTGCGGAAATTGGAATCTGAGAATGAAAAAGTCAGATTTATTTTATATGACAACCCTTACATTTCATCCTGATATCAATAGCAATGTGTTTTAAGGTGAGTGGGAGTAGGCTAAAGGTATGAAATTAGATCCTCATTTCAGAATATATATATATATTTTTTTGGTTTATGCATTTTATGTTGGTACTGCTTGCGGTTTAGTAGCATTGTAGATTCGTTCTTGTGAAAATTCACCAAGATGTTAATTTGTTGTTCTTACAAACATTTGAAGTGTAACTGGTGAAGTCTTCAAATATGACTTTTACTTGCATACTGTGTAAAACAGTTTTTCAAATTGAAAAATACCTTTACATTAAAAGTAACACCATTGGAAGGGAAATTTTTATGTCTGATAAATATTCAGTTTTATCATCACATAAAAATTCCAACAACAATGCTTCAAAGTGTTCTGAATCATTTGTAAGAGTATCATGAAATTTCTTCACTTAATGTCGCGGTTAATGTAAATTTCATTATTCACCATGGTTCACATGTATTTTTTTCCCTCTGTCCCTTCTTTTTTTTTTTTTTTTTTTTTTTTTTTTTAAAAAGGAGTCATGTTGCTTCTCTGGTGGGGATATCTCTGAAGTGGTGATTTGGCCACCTAATGGTATAGCTTTAAGTAGCTGTATTGCCTCGAGTGCAACACTAAAGTGAAGTGTTGCCATTTGTGAATTATGTTAACTATGTTCTGTATGTGAGAAGTGAATTTTTCTTTCTGAAATCTATAGTTGATGAGGCAGAGACTGTGGAAACTGCCTAAAAACTTGAATCAGGACAGATGGTATGCTGGGGTCAAGCATGTGCCCTGTCCCATTGTACCTAACCGATCCAGTGTGCAGCTCTTTGTCACACTGAACCACACTAGCAGTGTTTCTTTTTTCCCCCTCTGGTGTGTGTCAAAATGACCTAGTATAAAAAGGGTGTTTGGAAAAGTAAATGACATAAGCTTCCCTACTGGAATAATGGAAGGATATCTTTTAATAAAATTGTATTTGTAACAATTCATGTTTCAAATAATTATTTGATTCTAATCATCCAAAAAATTTATTTTAATGAATTTTTGCAAAAATGAATCTGTTATTGCAACTAGCAAAAATGAAATAAAATGCACATAAAAGAAAGCTATTCCCAAATGAGGATTGGACTTTTGACCTTTCATATACCCACACTACTCATTTAACGAAGCAAGCTATCTGGGCAAGTATTTTTCTGTGGCTTCTGTACTCATAAATAACATGCATATAAAATTTCACAGTTTCTTCTGATGGGAATGAAGTGAAATGCATTCAATCAATAAAAGAACAAATGAAAAATTCAGTTCCATTCACAAAAAAACAACATATATTATAATTCATTGTTAGCAATTAAGAAATATGGCCCACAACATCTAATTTTTAATTTTGTGTGCGTACGTTGTAGCTTGCATTTATCTCATCAATATAACCTAAAACAACTAATTTAATTTACAGTTTTGATCATTTTTATGAATGATTTATTTTAATCAATATCTTCAGTTTTAAATATGAATGGCTCTTCATCATCATCCTCAACAGTTTCCAGCCTCTGGCGGGTCTGTTTTATGCACAAGCCTCTCCATTTGCTTCTTTCATCCCACCACCTCTCTGTCACCACTTTGTTCCAGTCCTCTCCTCTCTCCATACACCTTCCTCCTCTCCTTTCAGCCATCCATCTCTTGGTCTTCCTCGGGGTCGTTTACCATGCATCTTAATTTCATGGATTTTTCGTGGGATTCTCTGGGCCTCCATTCTCTTGACATGTCCATACCATCTCAGTCTGGCTCTTAAACTGCATTAATTGTGTTTTTAAGCTCTTCAGTAAAAAAGTGTGTTTTTAAATTAAACTCAACAATTATGGCATCTATTTTCAGTACTTTTTCCCATTATTGTTCTCCCTTTTTTCTCCAAAATGAAAAATCATTAGTAACAAGAAATTGACAGCAACTATTAATAAAAATAATTGGAAACATGGAAAATATTGAGCACACTATTCAATGCTAAAGTGTTTACTAGCATGTTATATCCCTGAAGTGAGTAGTTGCAGAGTGTTTCTGTATTCAGTTTTATGGTTTTATTAAAAAAATACATATTTTCTTTCAAAATAATAAAAATAACTTCCTTAAGCAACAATTTTCGGGCATCACAACAATTTGTAATATATTTTATAGTATATATATATATAATGAAACTGCTTATTGGATAGTGTTAGAATAGCATGTAGAGAAGATTTTTAGGAAATGAATAGAGTTAAGGAAACTTAAGAAAATGTTTGTCACTGAAGAACTATTAATGGCTTAGAGAGTTAGGTTGATTTTTAGATTTTCAGTTAGGCCTTGTTTGGAGATTATGTTTATATGTTTATGGATATTTCTCAGTTCAGTAATTACATCTTACTTCCAGTAGTAAATGATATCTCAGATAATGATGCCTAACTGTTAGGTATCAAGTGCTAAAACACTGTGAAACAGATAAAGAAAAGCTGGGTGTATAGAAGAAATATTAATGAAAACATTTAATAGATTCCTTAAATAATGAACACTGCTCAGAAGTGTACACTGCACAGGGTGTTAATGCAAAATTTGATTCCTTTCTTAATATATTTCTAACAATTTTCGAAGGAAGTTTCAGAAAAGGAAAGTTGTCAGTACTCCACACAGTGAACTGGGTAAGGGAAGGATAAAAATATTAGAGTATCTAGAAATCAAAATGGGACCTTTACAAAAAGTAAGACAATCAGATAACTAACGCTGAAAGCTCATTATAAAATTTATTCTAAAATCCTAAGAAATGTAATAAGAAATGCCAAGAACAGGTACAAATCACTGAAAATGGAGAATTCAGGCAATAAATGAAAACTATATGGAATATAATAAAAACTGAACAGGAAAATGTGTAAATTACTCTAAAGACATAAAAATAGAACAAAATGGATCTGTGCATTGTGAAGTAGGGAATGTTTGTGAAATACTAAACAAAATTTTACTTCATTTGGAGAGACATTAAACAAAAAAGCAAACTCCCACTTAGTCCCTAAGGGTTCTTCAGGCTGCTTTCCCAAACAGATTTATGGAAATGCAATTGCCACCAGTAACAGTCTCAGAAATAAATAAACTGATGAAACAATTAAAACATAAAAATCCTTCCAGCAATGACAATATCTCAAGCAAATTACTGAATGATATTCAGTTTGTGTCAATCATGTACCTGGATACATTTGTAATGAATCCTTAATGCAAGGTGTATTTACAAATAGATTAAAATATGCAGTTGCAAAACTGTTATTTAAAAAAGGAGAAACAACATGTGTAGATAACTATCGTCCCATTTCTTTACTTTCAGGATTCTCAAATTTTTTTGAAAAAGTCATTTAGAGTAATAAAATATGTTCCTCATTAATTCACAACTTGGGTTCCAAAAGGATCATCCATAAATATGGTTATGTGTTCATTATTAAATAACAAATTTGAGGAACTGGTTAATAAAACGAGTCCTGTAGGAATATTTTGTGATTTTGCAAATGGTTTTGACCGTGTAAATCATGAATTACTTTGAAAAAATGGAATACTATGGTATTTAGGGAACTACAGGTAAATGGTTTAAATCGAACGTGGAAAGTCGAATGCAAAAATTTTCCAATTTTTATTCCAAAATCAGTAAAAATGCTTCCATCAGACTTGGAGAAAATAATACCTGGAATTCCAAAAGGCTCCATCCTAGGGCCCCTCCTGTTTTTGTTTTACATCTATGACCTTCCTGGAAACTTGTCCAATAAGGTTATGAGTTTTATTTGCAAATGACACTAACCTAACTTAGAGCAAAATAGTAATCTAGAATTTATTGTAAATAAAGTACTTATTGAAGTAGTAAATTGGTTTAAGACAAATTCATTAAAGTTATTACTAAAAAAAAAAAAAAAACACACACACATTATGTTAGTTTAAAAAAAAAAAGTTACACACAGCCTGATTTACATATAAACTATAAAAATAACACAATCTTAGAAACAAAGTGTATAAGATTCCTTGGCATTAAAATGGATAATAAACTGTGTTGGCATGAACCTATCACTTCACTATTGAAGACGCTATGTAGTGCCACCTTTGCAATACAAGCGCTTTCTCTGAAAGCAGATCTAGAATTAAGAAAACAGGTGTAATCCTCATTTTTTATTCATTGATATCATATGGCATAATTTTTTGGCAAAACTCTTCACAAATTAAAGAAGTTTTTATAGCACAGAAAAGAGCTATTAGGATACTGTGTAGGGTAAAACCAAGAACTTCTTGCAGACAAATTTTTTAAAAGCTCAATATTCTCACAGTGAGTTCTCAGTATATATATTCTGATGTGTTTTGTCATAGAACATTTTAACTTGTTTCCATCTGATTCACTAGTACACAGTTTCAGTACAAGAATCAGAAATAACTTGCACAAAACACAAAAATCACTGTCATTAGTACAAAAGGAGTTAATTATTCTGGGATACATCTGTTTAATAAACTTTCCAGCAGTATAAAACAGTTGCAGAATATATATATATACAGGGCGTTCGCCGGGAAACGCAACCCACTGTTAGCGCTACAAGGAAGAAACTGCTCCCGGCGAGCGAGCGATCAGCTTCCGGCATTGTTCGACCGTCGGCCGCGGACTATTTCACAATAATTACGCTTCATAAACTTGTATGTGCTAAGCATTTAAATGTGTCGTAATTCATTAGCTTACCTTATAAAAGATGCTGGAAGTGTTGACCCTCTTGTGTAATGCACATTTCACATCTTCTGAACATATTTCGAGACACACGCTGGATTTCACCTTTGTCAATGGACATTATTACTTGATAGATTTTTTCCTCAAGTTCTTCCAATGTGTGAGGATTTCCTTCGTACACCTTACCCTTAAGTTTACCCCAAAGGTAGAAGTCACAAGGGTTTAAATCCGGTGATCTGGCGGGCCACAACCCACGGCTGTTTACACGATCATAAAACACTTCGTCAAGTGCAGCAAGCGAATTTCTAGCGGTGTGAGCTGTCGCCCCATCCTGTTGAAAATAGCCGTACAATTTTTCTTCTTCAGTAAGTTTCTCGAAAAACGGTTTCACAATATTTTCGATATATCTTGCGGAAGTAAGAGTTTCACGGAAGAAAATTGGACCTATGATTCTCGAAGCACTAATCGCACACCAAACACCCACTTTTAAGTCATGCAATGGCAGTTGGAGTAGAGTATTTGGTTTTTCTGAACTCCAGTGTCGACTGTTTTGAGCGTTAACATAACCACTCAGATGAAACCAGGCCTCATCAGAGAAAAACGTCAGTTGCGGATCAACAGTGCCATCGTGGACACCCTGCAGGTACCAGTTGCAAAATCTAATCCTAGGCCCCTGGTCTATTTCTGTAATTTTATGCACCACAATTGTTTTGTACGGCTTTAAGTGAACTAGCTTTGTTACTTTCCAAGCTGACGTCTTAGATACGCCTGCCTGCTGCCCTAACTGACTTAATGATTTTTTGGGTGACTGTTCTAGTCGAAAAGCGATATCGTCAATTTTCTCCTCTGTGAGAATACGGTTGACCGACAGTCTCTTTTTGTTAAAAAATTAACCCGTTTCTCTTACTTTTTTAACCAGACGCAGAATTGTTGATTTAGCTGGCAGTAAAGCGCCAGGATATTCGCGACGAAATTTACTGCGACACTTTTTAAACGACTTCTTCTTCACATATGTATCGTAGAGAAATATTCTTTGTTTCAAACTGTAACGTACCATAATTTTACTCACACTCAAACACGGTACAGATTAGTAAGAGTATGAAGCCCTAAACCAGCCAAACCGCAAAGAAACGTTTATTCACAACACTGATTAATAAGAGACTTAAGTCACAAACTAGCTACAATGCAAAGAAACCGTTCTTAACCATGTAAGGGTCCCATTATACTGTGCCACTGCACTGTTGGGGCAGCGGAGGTGTTAAACAGTGCGGTGATTCACGGTATCGTGTGGCGGGAACCGCTGGCCCCGCTGACCGAGCAAGTTGCCGACGGCAACAGACTGGGAGGGTTGCGTTTCCCGGCGAACGCCCTGTATATATATATATATATATATATTGACAATGCATTCTTCTCCATTTAAGAATTTGAACAAATTAATTAATTGTATTCAAAATGACTTTTTGGAAAACTCAGTTATAAATATCAATGTTTATTTTTATTCTCTTTATTTGTCTTTGTATCATATAATTAATTGATTTCACTATGATTATGACTCAAATTGTATATATGTGTATCAACCATGACATGTTTCACATCCTCAGCAGGGAACCATGGAAGGAGAGTGATAAATAAATAATTAGTTAAATGTGTGACCTAGCAACAGGTTACCAAACAGCAACAGGGTATGAACAGGCCCGCTGTAACTTAACTGCTGCTTCAGGCGTTGATTATCGTTGTGGTGGCAACACTTAGGGTGTCAACAATAGGGATGGAAAAATTATGTTCGAAGGGGCTGCAATGATCGGTATTACGCAAGGGCGTTCAAACAGCTAGCAGTGCGCCTGGGTATGAAACTAAATGTTAAAAAAGGTAACTTGACAATATATTAAATACATATGGGTCAGGAGTTGAGCAGGATAAAAATTTAGAGGAGCAGAATCTACTTTGGAAAAAGTATACAACAAATGAAATTTTCTTGATAATTACAGCCTGAGCACTGTGAGGTGGTGGTTTCTATAAAGGTTTTGTTGTTACTCTTCAGTTTTCAATTCGTAGATCTGGCATGTCATACATTTACAGCAAATTGTAGAATTTTTGGAAGCAGTTGCAAATTTAAAATGTTGACATCTGTTCAGTGAAAAGATAAATGTATTGTTATACAAGATATTTTTGAGCAAATGTTAAATGTAAAGGCATTTTGAGATACTCGGCACATTGAAAATATTCTGCCCACCTGAATTCGCTGATATTGGTATACAGAAACTTAAGAAATGATTGCTTTTCTCATGTTCTAGAAGAATTGCACTGTGAGAACTTATTTAAATCTTTTTATATACTCTAATGCCTAAGTGATTTGTTTTGAACTGAATTATGGTGGAAAAGGATGAAAATTGTGAAGCCCCATGGTATTTAACATGTGCTCTTTAAAAGTGTTGCTTCATATGGCAAAATACATACACTTCTTTAGATACTGTAGAAATAATGGTTCTTTAACAGTGACAGTTGGCTATTGGCTATTGGAATTGACTATGCATAGTTCTTTAAAACTAAATGTTGTATTTCTTTTCAGAAAGAGGATGAAATTTCAAGGGATTCATCTCCTTGCAAAACACCGGACTCGGGATTTGTAGACCAGAAGTCTCATATAGATGGTATAACATCAGAAATAATAGGTAATTCTTTGTACAGGATCTATTTCTTAGTAAAGCAATTATGAATTTTATGTGTTGTATGTACTGTTATTTTCAACTATTACACTGAGCCTGATGGATGAGGAATAGTACTCAGGGTTGGCGTTTCTGAAGACATCCATTCGAATCCCCATCCAATCATCCATATTTCAGTTTTCCATTGTTTTCTGAAATCACTCCAGTGGAACTGCAGGATGGTTCCCTCAAAAGGCCATGGGCAAATTTATTACTGTACCTAGCCTGCCTCTAATGACATTGATGTTGACAAGACATAAGACCACAAGTAAAAAAATAATTACTGCAATTAATTCTTAATAAAACAGTGAAAAATGGCTAGTTCCATAGATTTGTTGTTTTCTTCTGATAGGTGCAGTGGATCACATTGTTTTGATTTATGCGCAAAAATATTTTAAACATCTTTCTGTTATTTTGTTAATTCAATGGTATGACTTATCAGTTTCTCCTCAAAGTTTGTCAGTTTCTTTGTTTTCCTTACCGAATAAAAAGTTCTTCATAAGTGGGAAAGTTTCCTTTAGTTGTTTGTTACATGTTGGTGTGCTTTTTAGAGTTATAAGTCTTGGTCATCTCTCACCAGTTTTGATTTTGCAGAGATTCCTCCTCTTTCAAACTTGGTATGTCCAGAACCCAACACAACAATTTTCTCCCATCAGACAAACTGGTTTTACTCAACATGACAACATCAATGTTTAGAACTTACAGATAACTAGTGCTGTCCTCTTAGATCTGATATAATTGCCACAGAAATTCTGAATCTTGATGATCAGTTTGTAATTGTTTTTGGAATTTCAACTGCATGAGGAGTTATTCACTGGGTATAATCTCCCAACTGGACCAGAAAATGTATGACTTCATAAATTTAGCACACTTTTTCTAGATCATCCCTAAAATAGAGTGACCAGCAGTGATCCTAAATACGTTCCCAAATACAGATACAGTATTGGAAGCTTGAGCAGTGACACATGTTCTCAAAGTAACTGTTACCACAAGTTTGCTGCCAATTTGCCGGCTCAAATTTGGGGATCCCAGTTTTATTCTAAAACCTGTCTCTTCTGCCCTAAAATGCAAAAGTATCACTGGTGTGGATTTGATAAACATTTGCCAGGCAGTTAGCAAAACACAATGATCTTAGAGCATATCATGTGGTGCATATGGAAAGAGAGCTGCAAAACCAAACAGTTGAACCACATCAGTCTGCCATTGGATCAAAATGTTACTTAGGTGTGCTTTCTTAGCCAGTCCATATGGAATGGTATCTTATGCCTCAAATGAAAGTTTTGTGACAAATAATTAAAGAACTCCTTCTATGTCTTTTCTATCATTTGCAGCAGAATCTACATGATTATACAATGCATGTTGACTTTTGTTTCCTCCATGGAGGAGTTAGTTATCCACCTATAGGGGTCCATTTGCCAACAGCCTATAGCCACTTTGACAATTGAATTGATTACTGTTGATATGCAGCATTCAGTCACTGTACCAATCATAAGAACAAGATGTGCACTGGTATTCGGTGCAAACAGCTTTGTCTTAGCTTTGACCGCGTGTCAGCCTTGGATATGTCCAGCTATTGTTTTACTAAAATACAAGGTCGCCACTTAGCTTTATTTAAACAAAAGCTGAGGAAAGGTAATAAGTAAATGATCTTTAAGAGTCCATTGTTGTTGAAATCACTATATTCTTGAACTCTTACAAAGTCAGTAACTGAATAGGTAATCAGACAAAGTCACAGAAGGAAAGTTCGCAAGTTCGATTAACCAACTTGAGCCAAACCACACCCCATAGTTCACTATATTATGGATTATTACTTGAAAGTATGGACAAGTTCGTCACACGCTTAAAGGCACTTGGTTAGCCAGTGACCGATACTTATGAAACCCCGAGGCCCCAATCGGTGAAATACTATTTCAAAGCTGCATTGTTGTCATCCCGACTGAACCTCTAAAACTTTGCAATGCCTCCATGCATCCAGACAAACAGTCTACTCCCAAAACCTAGAGCTCTCTGTTGCTCACCATGCCTGTACTCACAGCTCCCACAACCTTAGTAACTGCTTCACCTTTAGAGCACTTCCAGATAGCACCTACCAATCTGAACACCACATGCAGTAATTGGCATATCAAGACATTCTGCAGCCTAGACATGCCCTGGGCCTTAATTTCAGATAATACCTTCCATCTTCACTCTGTTACACCCGTCACTAGCCAGTACAATAGACGCAATTATATGTAAAGACCTTACTTCAAAATTTTTGACTATTTTTATCATTATAATTATTTCACCTTTTAATCTTTCTTGTGATTAATATGAGAGTAATTCAATTATTATCTGCAATGTAGTTATAAATTTTATTTCAATACAGATAGGAAACTTACATCTACATCATTTTTCGATATAGCCCTCCTGCTTTTCAATGCATTTGGTCCATCATTGCATGAGCTTCCTGATGCCCTCATAAAAGAAGATTTTCAGTTGAGCTGCAAGCCAGGAATGCATCACTTCTTTCATTGTTTTGTCAAAGGTAAATTGATGGCCCCCTAATGCTTCTGGACCAAACAAGTGGTAGTCGGAAGGTCAAGGTCAGGACTGTACATTGGATGAGCCAGTATTTCAAAATTGATTTTCTGTATTTCAAAATTGATTTTCTGGATTGTCTCGACGGTGTGGGCAGCAGTTCTTGGATGGGCATTGGCGTGCAACAACGCAACGCAACACTTTTCACCAACAGTCCTCGGTGTTTCCTTCAGCTTGTCAGTAAGCATCTCACTGTATCGCGCACTGTTTATTGTTGTGCCCCTTTCCTGATAATGTTCCAGTATTGGACCATGAGTCCCAGAAAACTGTAAGCATCAGTTTTTCTGTGGATGGTTGGGTTTTGAACTTTTTCTTGCAGAGCGAATTTTGATGTTTCCATTCTATACTCTGCCGTTTACTCTTTGCCTCAAAATGATGAATCCATGTTTCATCACCAGTAATGATTATGTCTAACAAGATGACACATTCATTACCATAGCAATTTAAATGGTTTTGCATATGTCCAAGCACATTTTTTTATGCAATTGTGTGAGTTGTTTTGGGACTCATCTTACACAGACTTTACGAAACTCAAGTCTGTTGTGGATGATTTCGTAGGCAGAACCACAACTAATTTGCAGATAATATGCCACACATCAATAGTTACTCGTCTGTCTAACAGAACCATCTCATGTGCACGCTCTATGTTTCCCTCATTTGTGGCAGTGAACAGTTGTCCAGCTCCTTCATCGTGAAAACACTTGTGCGACCATTTTTGAATTTTTCAATCCATTCATAGACACTCTGTTGAGGCAGCACACTCTTCCAATACTGTACCAAAAGTCTTTGATCAATTTTGGCCACTGATACACCTTTGGATCACTGAATGTTGCTCTTCTTCGGTGCAAACAGAAAGTGGAGCAGCCATGGTTAAGGGCAGGGCAGCGATGATGGAACTAACCTAGTAGCATCAAACCTGCACAGACATAACAACAATTAAACCATGCATGTGTCAGCTATGCAACACAACAGAACTACCACCATAAACAAAAATATAACTGAATTGCCCTCGTACCTGTGATTATATTACCATTGCTCCGCACAACCTCTAACAGTCAACTTCATTCTGTATGTGGCTGTGTTGACCACAAAGCTTGCGTGAGCTCTGCCACTTGTTTCTCCCAACTTGATAAAGGATTTATCCCAAAACATTGTGTTTTTTTATGTTTGTGTATTATTTTGTGTTGCTGTAGCCCTTCTCCCTTCAACTATGGTGAGTGTTGGGTGTAATTATCTATCCTTTCTGCATAAATATTGCCTCATGTCAGTTATTTCTTTCCATTGTTACCAGTATAAATATATGCAATATACGAGGAGTACCCAAAAAAAAGTGAATTATTTTTTAAAAGCTACATATTTTCAAATTTTTTATGAAACAACCTATCACCTTCAGAATACTCTCCATTACAACTAATATATTTGTCCCACCAGTGCTTCCATTGTTCAAATCATTTTCTGCAGTTATCTTTAGAAATGGCTGACAGCTCTTCCCTCATTTTTTTTCCTGACCTCTTCAATGTTGTCAAATCATTGTCCTTTCATGCCCCTTTTCATGCATGGAAATAAGAGAAAGTCGCATGGGGCCAGACCAGGTGATTACGGTGCATGGGGCAGCAGAACCATGCCATTTTTAGCGAAAAACTTCCTAACAGCTGTGTTCAGAGGTGCATTGTCATGATGGAAGAACCAGTCTCCTGTCTGCCACAAATTGTGTCTTTTTTAATGAACACTGTTGCATAATCTTCTTAATACTTCCAATAAAAGGTTTGATTGACAGGCCGATGTGGGGAAGCAATCTCTGAATGTACTACACCCTTGAAATGATGAATAATTTACCGAAAACTTTGAAAGAATTTAATGATAAAATTTGCAGAGGGCAAATGTAGGTAGGTGCAGGATAGGGGGAAGATGGGTGTGTAGGGAAATTGCCACCGGTGCCTGTGCTCCATTGCAATTAAATTAAATTAAAAAGCAAATGAGCATTGTTTTGATATTTCATTTGACTTTATGTTATTTTTTTGGATGGGGTGACAATGACGTCTTCTGTTGGCTTGACTGTTGCTTTGTTTCTGAATTGTAACCATAGCATCATGATTCATCACCAGGAATGACTGTTGACAGGAAATCTGGATCAATTTCTAGCTGTTGTTTCAAAGCACGACATGTTTCAACTTTCCATTCGTTTTCATTGTCACTCAGAGCCCGAGGAACAAACTTGGCAGCAACCCTTTTCATTCCCAAATCTTCGATTAAAATTTGCTGAACCAAGCTCCAAGATAACTCTCTAATCTCTGAAAATTGATCAGTTGTCTGTCAACCGTCTGAGAGCACAACCTCTTGACTTTTTTCAATGTTTTTGCCGATTTGGGCAGTTGATGGATGTCAAGAACGAGGCTTGTCTTCATTCAACATGTAGCCATTTTTAAATCCAGCGTACCTCTTGTACACTTGAATTTTTCCCATAACATCATCTTTGTAAGCTGTTCTCAACATTAAAACAATTTATGCACCATTTTTACTGATAGAAAACAAAATTTCTCAGCTGCACGTTGTTCACCTAAATTTGCTATCATCAAAAATGTAACAATAACAAAATAAGGTTAGAAAAAAAGAATCACTGCAGATTAACTGAACAAGCAAGGTCAACAACACAGGTGTCACTGAATGACAATGAGTTGCACTACAAACGTGTACTAGACAAGCTCTGCGCACGGCAATGCTATTCCTGTTATATTTGTGTACCACCTCGTATACAAGGACAAGAACTTGGAAACATTCACAAATCAGTGACCAGTTGTTGTATTCTTGCTAAGAAGGAAGTTGTAGCACTGATAACATCTTGAGATGGTCCATCGTACTTGCTGTGAGGGCATTCCTTAATTATTCGCTCTACACTCTGGGAAGGAGCTTACCAGTCACAGAGATTGGAATCCTGAAGTCTCCACTTATAGAGCATGGTGTTGTATTTGATGTATTCTGTTCTTTGGCAGTTTAAATTAGCCCACTGGACTCTCTTCAGATAGAATATTGGAAGTCCAGTTGTAGTTTCTTCAATATCTTGATGTTTCACAGATCCAGAGTTCAAGCTTTGTTGCCATTTTTCCTTGACATTGAAGTCAGGTATATTATTCCATACTGGGTTCCTGGGTTTAAGACAAGTCGGGGGTTGGTAGACCTCATGGATTGGTAGACCCTGTGGATGGTTAGGATGATGTAATTTTATCCACTTAAATGTTGTTGCTTCTTGATGCCTTACCTCTGGTGGTAGTACAATACTGATGATATGTAACCTGGGGACTGGGGTGGATTTTAATGTGCAATATTGTACTCTCATAAACTAATTCAGATGTGGCATCTATTCTTTTAACTCAGTAAAACAAAATTAATTATCTATAGGTGCACTGCTAATGATGAAATATCACATATGCATGTGAGTGACTTCATTTTCTTTGCAATTGTGATATCTTGAATCTACGTGCTTGCAGTTGTAATTAGTTACCATTTAATTTGATTGTGATGGAGTGCATGCTCTAGTTGCAATTTCCCAATTCACCTATCACCTATTCACCCCTTTTTTTTTATATATTTTACCATCTTAAATCCTTTTAGTGCAAATTTCTCCACCTTTCTACATTGTCTTTTATGAATTTTAATTTGAAATTCCTTCAGCATTTTTGATATTTATTCATTATTCCCTGTAGTAATTTACTGCCACTCCCTCATTTACGAAGTCAAGTGTAAGCTTGTGGTCATGGTCATATTTTCCTTTCCATGCACTACTCATAATTCTACCACCAAAACGTATCCAAGACTCGCAACCAAAATATGCCTTGTGCACTCTCAAATTCTTTTTGCCCTCCTGCTGTCTTTCGATGAATCCAAATCCAGCTACTTTATGATATGAATTACTGATTTGGTTCTGTGGTAATATCCGCAGACAAATCTAGGTGGCTTTCTTTTCACCCTCTCCACCTACTCAATTTGATCAGAAAAAGTGAATTTCTTACTACACAATCATTTTTATTTCATGGTCTGATAAAAAAATTTGTAATCCAGTCCCCTCACTTTTCTGGCACATCCCCTGATCATCCATTAAATGTTTTGAAACCTTTTCCTACCACCTGCCCAATGTGTTCCACTCAGTTGAGTTTGTCACTAATGTTTTTCCAAGGACATTACACTTTAGATCTTCAAAAGTCAATTCCTCACCCTATTATCTTAAACAATCTTTAGGTTTTTTTTTTTTTACTTAATATGCTGACTCTGCTTGGTAGTTATCTTCATTTCATTTTGAGCTACCCAGTTATACCACTGTTAAGGTCACCCTGTAGTCAGGGGCGGATCCAGGGGGGGGGGGGGGGCTAGGGGGCTCAAGGCCCCCTCCCCAAAAGTATCTAGGTCCTCCTCCGACAACATTAAAATTTTTGGAATTTTTTTTTTTTTTTGTTATCTCTACGGATTCGTGGCCCAAGGAGGCTAGAAATACTACCATTTTCCCAACTCAAGGCCCCCCCCCCCCCAAAGCCAAAATCCACTGAAGGCAAGCTCCCCGCCCCCCTCCCCGACCGAAATCCACTCAAGCCATGGTCCCCCCCCCCAAACCTAAGTCTGCTCAAGCCCCTCCCAAACCAAAATCCTGGATCCACCCCTGCCTGTAGTTGTTCATAGTCTTCTCCCATTTTAATCCTATTATATACCATTATGTCATCTGAAAATAACCTAACTTCTGACTGTAAACCGTCAACAAAAGCATTCATTAAATTAATGAAAACAATGGTCCTAATGCACTACCCAATACTCACTTCCACCTCTTTTGATATTGCATTTCCTACTGTAATGCTTTGCAATACCATACAATAAATACAGTACTATGCGTTCATTTTGTACTCTTTCTTTTAAGAATTCATGTTTGCAGCAAGCCACTTCTCCAAATTATTTATCATCATTTTATCGCTCATTTTGCTTTGGAAACTAGTTTCTTTTCTCACAGACATTTCTGATGTTGTTGCATATCATTCTCTCTTTTAGTTTACTTACCTCTCTTTTCAAACTAATTGTCCTGGAATTTTCAACTCTATTTATCACCCTTCTTTGTGGATGTGTGTTACTCCTGCACTTTTCCAGTATTCTGGTAAGCAGCATAACTCCAGGCTTAATCTAAATAATATTTGAAAATAAGGTTCAATATCTTATCCCACTATCTTAATACACCTCTAGTAATGTTATCTGACCCCTTTACACTTTTTTAGCTTTCTTATTTTCTTCATAATTACCTAAGGATCTGTTTCAAACATTTTAGTGTGTTCATTCCTATTCATATATTCTCTTCCTTTGATGAACTCTCTATCATTCATGGATGATTGTCCCTACTGGTCTAACTAAGCCAATTACTTAATGTCTACTATACATCATGAACTAGGCCTAGAGTAGTGATAGACTTGTGTCCTTGTCTACTTTCTTCAGACATCAGTTCACCCTTCTTTAAACTGTCTGCACCATTCCTGTACACCAATATCACTCATAAAGTTTTCACCATAAGCTTTTCTCATTCTGCACTATATTTCAGTGGCACTACATCCTTCTGCTTGCAGAAAACACTATACTTCATAACTCACATTTGGCATGCGTATTGATTGTCGTGACCATCTTCAATTGCCCATACCTGTGCGGATCTGGCTTCTGCATACTGGATGCTTGCTTGTTTTTATTTTATGTTTATTTAATTTATATTAAAATAACTTTATTTATGTTTTAGTATATTTTATAGAGAAATATTGTTAATTATAGTTTATCAGTAAAGTAATTGGATTACTTAATTATATAAAAGTTTATTTTATTTATTGTACCTTTTGTATCAGGTATTTGGAGGTTTCAAAAATAATTACAGCCCTCATAATCACATAAACTTTACTTATTCATTATCTCAAAATTAATAATTTGGGGCTGTATTTTCTATTGTACTACCCCTTTCGTTTGTTTGTTCTTGTATCATATTAAAACATTTTTATCATCATCAGTATAAAATTATGTATGTAACATCATTATAAATGCACTAACCAAAAAACCCGTCAAAAATGACGGGATTAACGGACTCTGCTGGCAATTGATTTCGTTTTGGTTGTTTACCTAGATAGAAATTTTATAAAATAAAGCTCACTATGCTGTAATTTCTCATCCCTTGTGATGTAGCAAAAAGTTTCCATTGTCAATTTGGTCCAGGTTGCGTTTCAGCATAACTACAATCTTCGCCAATATAGCTGGTAGAAAATCAAAGCTTCATTCACACGCGAATTTATACATTCCCTGAATCGCATGTCAATGTCATGATGCATCTATACCAATCATGCATCATGCGATACAAACTTGATCCAAAATCTTCACAGTTTCTTACAACTTTCTTATTGTCTATGATGAAGATGGCTGAAATAATGACCCCAGTGAAAACGAAGGATGCTAAAAATAAATCTTAACTTCTTACGTCATGTAATATTAGTTTCAATTGTGGTTTAGGTTGCATAGATCGTGAACAATTTGGAACTTCTTTCATTCAAACCAAGTAATCATATCACTAAAAAAAGCAACTAATAATCAATATGACAATTTAAACAAAATTCATACTTTTCTTTCAGTATTGTAGCAATTCCTTTCTTAGCAATTGTTGAAATAAATTGAATTGTTATAAAATAAATGCAATTCCTATTTCCTGGCGCTATGACAA
The DNA here is from genome assembly GCA_031002005.1 of Vandiemenella viatica. Taxonomy (NCBI): domain Eukaryota; kingdom Metazoa; phylum Arthropoda; class Insecta; order Orthoptera; family Morabidae; genus Vandiemenella; species Vandiemenella viatica. The sequence continues at coordinate 114,978,002 of JARYHS010008075.1, read as the reverse complement.
AAGGTTTCGGTTGCTATCCTGGTCCAGGTTGCATTTTAAAACTAACCACATACGGGAGTAGTTTACATCGTGATTCATGATATCAAAACGTGACATAGTGCTTATGAAACCTGCTTAAATAACTGATAATAGCTAAATTCAACATGCTATTGCTGTGATAAGGTTCTTTATTTATTTTTGTCCAGGCTGGACCTAACCACAATCTCGGGTAATACTGCCGCTACAAAATGAAAGCTTCCGACCAAAACGACAATTCATTGATGAGATACATTACACAACAACATAAATTTCATCAAAAACATTCAACAAAAAAGAAAGGTAATAAACCATAAATCTGCAACGTGATTCAGACCGATATTACAACGTTCGAATAGCTGTCATAGTTACACATTGCGGAAATATGTAATAGCCTCAGTAATATTACTCATTGAAATCAAAGAAGATTAAAATAAATCTGATAAACTTACATTATTAATTATAGTGTAGGCTGCACAATTTGAGATGAGTGGGCAACTATTTCGGTTCAAACAAATTAATAATTTCAATAATAGGGTACAGTTTAAATTATTTTGAAAAAAAGCTAAATTATTCATGCCCTCTGCCGTAGCGTCAAATGCCAGTTGTAATTCTGATCCATTTTAAGTAACACTTTAACCAAATTTTTTTCTACATTGATGCTCGAAATACAAAGCTTTTATCTTACAATATCTATGGACAAAGAATTTAAGGAATACTTGAATATATCAAAAGAATATTACGTAAATATAAGCATCTAATGATTGAAATATCGATTTTAACGCAATACATACTTTTATTTCAGTATTCTGTGAGTTAATTTATTCACTGTTGCTTGGAAATGATATTAAATAATGCGCACTCCCACAAATAATATCGTAAAGCATGACGTCATAGGCAACGTCATAGCTTGACGTCACCGCGTGACATGACGTAGGTGCGACACCGCTACATCTTGTCTATTATACTAATAGATTATAGTGCCTAAGTTAGTGTAACAATATTTATAATGATAATGTTTCCCAAAGTTGAACTATAAAGTGACTAGAGTGATAACTAATTTTGAGTTGCAGCACTCTTTCTTTCTTCTGCTAAAACTATGAGAAATGTTTGGTGTATTAATTCTGGAATGTTGTATTTCTTTTTGTATATAATTATTTGATGAGATTTCTGTATTAATGTTTAAAACACATGAATTATATACCTGATCTGTTTTCCAGCAGCGCCCATATCTGAATATAAGAAGTTTCCTGGGAATGTGAAGCGACGTGCTGTAGTTTTTAATGAGCAGTTTACATCTGATATTGCAGCACACTGAAGTATTAAATGTGAAGAAAAATGAAGTATGAAAGAGAACATTTATATCAGCCTTTTTCAGAAATTCTGTATTGTGACAGTCAAGGAGTTTCCTGAAAATGCAGATATAGGTTTTTTTTTTAAAATTTATTTCTGTGACAATAATGAAGATATTAATTACAGGAAGTTCTTATGTATTTCACAGAGAAATATTTCAATTTGAACAATTTGTTTTATTATTTTATTTAGCTTTAAAAAATTAGTATGACTATTGTTTTCTCCATTGGCAGCAAATTAAGATATGCCTTATTTAGATATAAATTGTTTTATTTATTTCTTAAGCTTAAAAACCCTCGCTAAACAGTTTCTTTTGCGAACAACTGATAGGAATTGAAATCCAAATACCTGGAAGTTCTTATGTGAAATTTAAGCAAAGCTTATAAGCCAATGTGAGTAATAGCATTGATATTCACTTAATATTTTGACAATCATAGAATGTGTGAGCATTGGTGGTCTTGTTAGCCCCTTCTTTGTTTACCACTGCATCCTAAATTATTGTGTGAATTGCTGAGGTGGGAGGTGATATTTCACATTTTCTGTATTGCTCATGTCAGAGGACTGGTGAATCAAACTAGCAAAGTGTGTAGCTTACAAAAATGTTTAGCTTGAAAACATTGTAATGTAGAAATTGATCTTGTGTTTGATGAAAGGAAGTAGAAGTTCTTCCCAGACAATAAAGTATTCCTGGATGTACAATGCCTTAGACAGTTCATTTGTCACATCTTTGTCTAGCGATGATATTTTATAGCCTCCTCTGACGTCACTTTCAATGTTGGGCTGTATTGTACAATGAACTGAACTCCAAACTGAAGCTCACTTGTGCAGAATGGTTTGCTTTCTGATGCATGGTTTTCCTACAGCCTTGTTTTTATAGTGGCCACCATCTTATTCATCTGGCATCTGGGAAAACAGTTTTTGCTTTCTCCTAGTTAGATATCAGGGGTCTCACATTGGTCTTTTGGTATTCCACTGCTACCAACTGTTACATACTGTTGATAAATCTCATTCAAATTTTTTATTGGTCTATAAAAATGAAAATTTGTTTCTTGGAGAACTTTCACTTTGATTAATAAAGAGAAGTTCATTATTCACTTTATCACAGTCTTCCTAGACAACCAAGGAAACACTAATTCTTAATCATGGAAAATTTCAGTGATATAAAATACATATGAATAATTTCAAAATATGGTGTAATCATGATGCTGATGCATGTGCAGACTGAATTGGTCTACGAATGAAATAATTTGTAGCAAATATTCTGTGTATTTCTCTTAATGTACACACACCTTAAATGAAAAGATAAATGCGTAATTTCAATTTTTTGTTGGGCATTAAATAAACAAGTTTCTGAATTTGCCAAACAGTAGCCCTCAGTGTAGGGAAAACTGTTTAAATTTACATACTATCAATAGCACAGCATTATTGAGAATATTTCATTTGCCATGTAGAAGTTTGTGCACAAATACTGTATGGCATATAGTTTCCATCTCATAAAATGATCCCATTTTTTTTACATCATATTTCCTATATATTAATATTAAAACATTAACACTTTTTAAGTGTGGTCTTAAACATTATCAATTTCTCCTCACTAATTACTGTTTTAACATAGAAACATGTATATTGAGTGTCAAAAATAAACTTATATTTATCTGTAGGCAGCTATGACATCAAGTTTCATAGGGGTAAAAATGTTTGTACCCATCCTTTATTTTATCACATACCATTAATTGTTGGCCTAGCAACAGTTGGAGCCTTTTGTTTAAATGTTTGTAAATATAAGTGGTAGTATTCTTGACTTTTTAAACATTTATGCCTATTTGGAGATCTGAATATATTATACATGTTCTCTTAATATATGAATGTCCACGATCTGACCTTACCCAGGTTGTCCCCTGCTTTTTCCTAATTTAGAATAGTGTTTCTGTTGAAAAGATACATAATTCTTTTGTGGTCTATTAACACAAAAACTCATATGGGTAGTTCATTGCTGTTGTGAGATATGTGATTGTTTTGAAATTCTAAGTTATATTGATTTTATTTTTTAAGAGATTGTTGCTGAGATTATGTACTTCTTTTTTTAATTTAAAATGCATACATTGCTTTAAGTTTATATTTTTAATGAGTGGCATTGTTTTTTTCTGCATTTTGTTGTGAACTGTATTTTTTTTTTCTTAGTTGATGTGGCATGAGACTGATATAATGCTGTGTGTGTGTATGTGTGTATAACATTTTTTAGTGATAGATTTAAGAAACACATAAAATAGGGATGAAACTTTCCTTATATGTGATACTAGTAGTTACTAGAGTCACTGAACTATATGATTAACTATCCTTGAAGAGAAGATACATTATAAGACTACACTAATCAAATAAAATAACTATATAGGAGTAATATAATTTCTCAGTAAGGATGAAGGTACCTGTTACCATTTTGGAACATCTTATCTGTCAGTTAAGATTACCTTCTGATGTGTAAACTTAAACTGCTTTTAAGACTGAAATGATGAATGTCAAAAACTGCATAATAGCACAATTATAATGGCAGGAAGGTTTAACAATCATAGACTGCACTATAATTTTATAACTACCAGAGTCAATTTCAATTAATGAAATTCCTCCATACATCTAAATCAGTTTTGCAATACTGTTACGTGAGGTGTATTTCTCTCAGTTCAGCTAATTTCTTCCAATTGTTTGGAAACATATTAAGGAAGTATAATTATACTGTGGATCCTCTAGTCTGAATGGTTGGACTGTTAAAGTTTTATTGTATATACATTATTTTTGTTTTTGAATTAATGGATATATTATTTGACATATTTTTTAGTAATAATATTTGTTACCATATAGTCATTAGTATTAAGTGATACATGAGTGATATATTAGTTTCTTTAGCATACTGTCAGGTGTTTATAAGAGTAGAAATGAAATGAGAATGCTAGAAAACTTTTATTAAAACTCTGTGTGTTTTTCTTCTTATTCTCACCACCTTAATCTGAATGTAGTGTGTGACTTATTTACTAATCAGAATGTAACCAATTTTGTTTCAAGCTGAAGAATATCAATACTTAAGAAATTCAGAATCACTTTTTTGGGTGGTACAAATGATGTTATTCTTGGAATTCCTTGATAATTAATTAAATTTTATGAAATATGGCATCATTTATTGAATGATTGTAGCTTGTTAAATGTCTGTCAAATACAGCTTCAGTCATTTGAAGTGTTTTATATGTGTTTTTGTTGATGAATAATCATAGATTTTCATGGGTCAGAATTGATCTGTCAAACAGATATACCATGTGCTTCATTTTTAGGCAACACCTTCTACTCCCCTATCAAACCCATCAGGTGTACGTATAAATTATTATTTTTTCCTTTTTATTTAAATAATATTAATTAAATTTGATGACAATTTTCCACACATATACATACAATTATTTATTTTTTATTCATACCATTTTCAACATTCTGATATTTCTATCCTCTCATCACCTTCACAAGTGATCTACAACAATCCATTCATGTGGCTGAATTTTTCATACGTGCACATACTGCCTTAGCCATCTGTCTCTACCAGCACAAGTAGGGATATAGCGCAAAATATTTTTTTTTTGTTTGTTTGTTATTTTTAGTATCACAGCTATATTTGGCCTTAGTTTTGGTAAGTGATGTGTTCTCATTCCTTTTTTAATTTAATTTTTAATTGTGATAGAGTGCATGATCCGGGGTAATTTGCAAAGCAGTCATTTATTCTACTGTAATTATTTGTCTGATTTTGTTTTCTTTACTAATTTCTGGAAGAGTACAAGATGTTACAGAATATGAGCAGCAAAATTTGTTGCTGCAAAACTATGGTGAAAATATGTTGTTTATTTAACTATGATAGTAAGAGAGAGAAGAAGTTTGATAAATTGCATCGACCTAACAGTTTACTTTTTCATCCAATAACCAAGTATTGATACAACACAACTCTTAGGAAAACCTGATATTCCTGGTCTGATTTTCAACTTTAATGTCACCTTTCTGATGGGCCTTTTTTTTTTTTTTTTTTTTTTTTTTTTTTTTTTTTTTGAAACCTAAGTTATTGGAACTTTCCACAGTGTAAGGTTTTCTTCAAAACTTTAGATATGAAATGAATTGTGACTGTAATTTTTAGCCTGTGAGTTTGTACTATTACAAGCTGTGCACAAGATAATCTGTAGCCTGTTTTGAACAATATTTATGTTCATTTATATGCTCTAAATAATTTTTTTTGTAAATGTGGAATTTCTGTTACACCACTTTTGGTTCAACCATCCAGGAATTCAGCTACCATCTGTTGTAATATCTCACATGATACCTTGCAGTTTGATGCTCATCAATGTTTGCTTGGCCATTTGTTAGGATAAGAAGTGATGCATAATTCAGTGGTGACTTTGTAAGGTTGTTGAAGTTACTGGTGTAATGGGCATTAACATATTCACATATGCAGTGATTATTCATATTATTATTGAGTTATTACTGTAGTACACATGGCCCTGTGGCAATTTCCCTGCACAACTATTACTTATTTCAAAATACTATCTGCGTGTGATCTTTTATATGAATGAGTATTGACTAGGAATGTGGAATGCATAGTATTGGTTGAAAGGGTGTTCACATACCATACTCACTAAATGTGTAGAGGGAAGGAAACATTCAGGAATGAAAAATGGGTGAGTTTGATGGAACCTAAAGTTTCCTGATGGGAAATAATCTTTCAAGTGGCTTTTGGTTGTTTATGAACATATGAGTTATTGTTTATGAGCATGTAAAAATAGTTATGTGGGCTGGCAAGGATTTGGCTGGGGTGAGTAAAGGAATAAATGAATCCTTGCGAAGGAAGGAGTAATTTGGATTCAGGAGATTGTATGAACTGGATGGGAAAAATGGAGGTTAATTCAGTCATTCAGGATGTTTCATGAGATGTGTTTTTATCAGTATTACTTTGAATGTACAGATGAAGGGGAAAAAGGGAATCACCATATGTAATTTAATGATTTAGCTATTGTTGTAAAAACAAACTGCTTTTCAGAAATAGTATTGAAAGTTTCTCTGTCAGCACCTTCAACAACATTGATGTTTTTAATTATTTATCATCAATTTATCATTTTAAATTGCACTTCTTCACACTGTTTCAGAAGGTTTCATTTCTTTATTCTCATTTCTGCTCAAATATTTTTTTAAGTGTTTAATGATCAGTTTCTTTAAAAAAAGAAATGGAATTAAGTAACAATATTAAGTATAGACACTCAAAGCTCATTGAGAAATGTTTCATAAACAACAATTGTGGAGAAAGGTGAATTTAATGAGAATTTTTGGTTCTTTTTAAGTTTTCAGTCGCCAACTACATATTTATTTCTAGCTGAAACATAATTCTTCCTTCATGCAAGTATTTAATAATTGGTGGAAAACTTTGGTTGTGAATTTGTCGTGCTTCCTCCTTGCTGTTTTTATTTTATTAATTACCTTAACAAATGTAATTACAGTGATACTAGTCTGTCTAAACTGCCTTGATTGCAGAAAAACTATTTTTTAAAAAAATGCAGATTCTGAAGACCTGTTGGAAGATTGCTATATTTTTGCATGTGTGGAACGTAATTGCTGATTCATTATTTTTCATATATATGAGGGTTTATGCTATTCAAAAAGAAACTTACACAAATTATATAAAAGAAAATTAAATTTATTGTGCCATAATAAATTTATGTTTAATTTTGAACATAAGGCTACATTTATCAAAATAACTATATATTTTGTTAAAAATATTTTTCTTACATTCAGAGTTTCTTTGTGCAATTACAAAAGGCATTTGATAAATTTAATCTTATTGTTCATGGACTGATAGCTTTAAATATCAAAATATCTTAAGTAAATAAAGCACAAGTTGTTGAATATAAAACAGTAAAATAGTCCAAAATGATACTAAAGTTATTATCACAATTCATTAGTTATTGCTTGTGACATATTTCTACTTCATTAAAACTGGAATAGAAATATTGTTTCTTAATATTGATTGATGATCCTAATTTATTTGTGTACATTAGTTTCATTTTTGTTCAGAAATTGTTTCATTTTAAAATATTGTATTGGGAAAGAGAAATCATGTTTGCTTAGTATCAAATACTGTGAACTTTAAAAATTCATATTGTTTTTATTGTCACAATTACAATTATTCTAAAGATGATGGCATGTGATATGCTTTTGACAGTTGTTTGAAAATGGCTTCAATGTACACAAACTGTAAGCAGGAAGGTTGTTATGCATATTGTTCGGTAGTTGTTCATAACAAAAATATTTCAGCTAATTTCAGTTTTTGATTAAAGTAAGTTCTTTAGTACAGGGTAGTATAATCTACCTGACCTTTATTTACAGTAATTATCAATTTTTTCACCACCATATTCTTAATCCTTTGTTGTTTATTTTTTATCTTGAAGAATGCAGCTGGGCTTAAAAAACAATGAAGGATAGGGAAAGTAAAAACATCAGTTGCCAAAGATGAAAATAGGATGGCAGTTATGAACAGAGGAAAAAATGAAAACAATTCACAATATTTTGCTATAAATCTTGATCATGCATAGAGACAAGAAACATTGTAAGAGACACACTTGCGCATACACGAAATATAACCTGACTTGTCCTTCCTTGTTTCCATATTATCTAAAAACATTTTTCATCTTTCTATTAATTTTAACTGTAATTCCACTTATCTTTACTGAGTAGCATTTTGATACAATAACATTTCAGCCTTTCTACTTCATATTATTGTAATAATTAAAAAATACTATGTTTGAATTTGAAAATACAAAAAAAAAAAAAAAAACACTTTTTATACCTTTTTCAGGACCTATGAAAAAAATTGATTGTAAGGTGTAATGACCTCAATGAGTTGTAAAGCCATAAATAAAAAAAAGTGTATGTACAATTGTATTGTAACTAAGTCTGCAGCTTACCATATTGAATGAATAAATTTGTTGCAAAAACTGTCGCATTTCAATTAACTATGATGGGATAGCCACATCCTCTTAGTGATATCTGCTTGCAACAGTATGTGTTAACCAATATTTATTCCTCAATTAATATAATGTTATTCAATCAAATGAAATGAACTATTAAAGTTTCATGCCAGTTGACAAGTTACCCCATTAGATTAACAGTCATAATCATAAAATGTTCCTTGATTTAAACTAAGTGATTTTAATATTCTTGTTATTACTATTTTATTTAAAATTAACATTTTTATATTCAGAATGAATTTCAAATTTGTTTAATTATTTAATGGCTTAAAAGTTTGACTATTGAAACTATTTTTAGAAAGTGCTTCAGACACAACTAAGTTTCAGATTAAATATTCAATAAATTAGAGTGATGGGCTGTGAGTTCATGAAGATATAGATCCCAAAAGAGGTGTCTTATCCGAAAAGAGGTGTCTTAGTGAAGAGAGAATTCATGGACAGTAACTTTTGTTATTGCAGTTGATTGAGCCTGATCTTAATCAAGTATATTAGATATAACTGGTAGAGATATACATCAAACATTTACAAGAAAGATCTAAGGGGGTTTCAGAAAATTTTACCCATTATTGGAATTGTAAAACATCAATCTCGTAACATAAGAAGTCCAAAGACAAAATGTGTTAACAAATTTAACTTCCAACTATAGGGAGTTTTTATTGCTTGAAAAACTATTGATGTCTAGTACTTATTTTAAAAAACTACTCAGATTCTAGAATTCTACAGATACTGCTGTTATTGAGCAGTACAAACATCCATATACACACAGCAAACAAATGAAACTTTTCTCGTAGCTACTTCCAAGTTAAAAGTGATTCCTGTATGCTAGAGACAGTGCTTACAGACAAGGATGAAAGCTTTATAATATTTTTTGTGTTTCTATGAATTTGGTTCACTCTTCATATTTATCAAAAAAATGTTTGTCAATTCAAAGAAAGTAATGCAATAAGAAGGGATGTAGCAATAGTGGAAGAAATGATTATTTGTTAGAAATTGAAGGAAAACAGCATGGAAGACAAAGTTATTATCTTTGAACTGAAGTTGCAGAAAATACTGCTATTGATGTTTGTTGCAAGGGTTAAGTAAGAGATTTCCAGTGGCAATTGTAATATTACACAGGGAAAGGGAGAAAATATTGATGTTCAGAAATATAGTTAATTCTGAGAATAGAACTATTATTTTGACATATACTATGTTTATTTTCATAACACAGTTTTCAGGTTAAGTGTGTTAATTGTTGTTATTATTTTTACATTTGCACTTCATCTTTTTACTCAGACTTGAGGTTAACTAGTAAACATGAGCCAAGAAACAATAAATTACAATCAGGGTGCACGAGGGTTTTTCTTCTTTTATGTAACTACACTGAAAAATGTTTACAATCTTAAGTTATATGAACATTACTGCTTAGAAAATTTATAATTTTTTAGTGTTTTGTGCAAAATAGTTGACAAAAGTTATTTTTGCAGATTTAATAATGCTTTGGTCAGTTGTTTTTGAAACATCTGGGGCTCTCTTATATTATTTAACATCACTTTATTACCTACATTAGTACCTTAGCCTCTTATTTATTTTATTAAAGATATTTGTTTAATATTTCTACCAAGTTTGAAATCATGTCTGGTTTATAAAAACCAGTTTATAAATATTTTTACTAGAGATGAAATGGCTGTATTGTTAACAGGATCTTAATTAACATGACTGGCACTATGAAACACAATCTCTGATAAATGTGTCACTAATCCGGGTACTTATGAGAAAACTGAGTGCTAAAATTATTCTTTATACAAGAGGGAAATATCTTTAAGGAAAGGAATATGTTATTACTTGTAATACAAGGTTTTTTTTTTTTGGATTTTGTACCTATTCTCTTGCAATCAAGATGACATTCGTTAAACCTAAGTATATTTAGTTTCAAGTGTGCACACTGTAATGTACAAAAACATTCATTTCTGTTATAGTTCATTATTGACCAGTCTGAAAGCCCAATCAACTTATGTTTTTCATCAGATGCTGTAGCCAGTAGGTTTTCTCAAAAACATTGGCTAAAATATTTCTTCTTGTTAGTATCTGTCATTGTTTGTGATGTTATTTTCTCCAAGGATCTGTTTCTCGGTACATCCTTTCAATGTTGTCACGTAACAACTTCTCTTGATCTGGAAATATTTAAAAACAAACCAGTCATTACAAGAATAAGTTGAAAATTGTAAAATGGAAACAAATCAAAGGAATTGGTCATTACAAAGGTAAGGAAAGGGGAAACACACACACACAAGAGTATGTGCAAATCACCACTTTATACATAAATATATGTGACACTTCTGTCAGTAGATTGTATTAACAAGATCAAAGGTGGGTACACAATGGCCCACAGGCCACATGCAGCCTTCTAATTTTGTGCCCCCTCCAAGACAGAAAAATCTATCTTGAACTGAAATTTCCTTCCTGTGCACAGCCAAAGATTCGTCTCATTTTTGCCACTAGGTATCTACACTGTGCATGTGTATTCATGACATTATGTATGCACAGTGTAGCTATAATGCACATTGCTTTTCCTATTGATCTGGTTAATTTATATTTTGTCTTTGCAACAGTAAATATATAAATTTCCAGTTTTAATGAAACCATAAACCCCACAGAAAAAAGAAGGAAAAAATCTTTGAAGAATGTCTTGTGTTTACTGAAGAATGGACAAACAAATATTAATACAGGGAAGTGCCCTCTAATCTCTTCTATTCATAGCGGTGATGGATAATATCTTAAAAGAACAAAAGAGAGCAATCAATAGAGATCTACAGGCATTGGTGTTTGCAGATGATGTGGCAATATGGGATGATACTGAACATGTGGAATAAAAAGTTCGAAGAATATTGAATGAAATTAAACCCAACAAAAACTGTTGCAATTAAAATAAGCCAAAAGAATTGCCGTATAAAATTGCAAGATCGGCAGATTGAAGCTGTTGATCAGTTCAGTTACCTGGAGAGTATAATTGCTAGGAACGGTAGAGGTGAGTTAGAAATAATGAATAGAATAACCAAAGGAGCCAACTTCTATAGTACCATGTGGTAAGGTCCCTGGAAGAACAAACATTGCCTTGTACAAATCAGTTTGCATTCCTATTCTCACATATACTCTGGAAACATGCACACTAACATCAAAGGACCTAAGCGAGATCCAGGCCTGTGAAATGAAGGTTATTGGACGTACCCTCCAGAAAATGAGACTTGACCATTAGATCAAACCTGGAGCTAAAGGAATCCGTGGAAAAGAGACTTAGGTCACCTAGACTAAAGTGGTTTGTGCATGTTAAAAGAATGAATTGTTCAAGACCACCAAAAGCCTATTTGGAAAAAAAAGATAACGTGCAAAAGACCAGTGGGAAGACCAAGAAAATTGACAGACAAACTAAAGGAGGACATTGAGAAAAGAGGCTGGAACTGGGAAGCAGTTATGGGCAGGGAAACATTTCTATACAGGAGACAGTGGAAGACGATCGTCTATTACCACCAGGATGGAAAAACACCAAGGCTCATAAACCACACCCGGGAAACTAGAGATGGTCCGTAACGATAATGATGATGATGATCAATACAGGGAATAAAGCAATGTATTTATTGTGTTACAAAATGATAGCCAAATATAAGACAGCGAAATTACAAAACAAAACAAATCAAATTAGGCTACAAACTTTATATGGGAGAACACAAGATAAAACATGTAGAGTATGTGAAAAGGCTGAAAAAGCAAAAAACATTATTTATTTATTTATCAATGTTGTTTTATAGATCCCTGCTGAGGAAGGACCTCTGGGATGTGAAACATGTCATCCTTAATACACATTCATACAATATGAGTCATAATCATAATGAAAACAATCATATGCTACAAAGACAAATAAAGAGAATAAAAATAAAGATTAATTTTTACAACTGAGTTTTGCAAAATGTCATATTGAATACAATTAATTATTTTGTTCAAATTCTTGGATGGAGTATAAGAAGTTGCCAATAACATAATTTCCCAGATTGTCTTTAAATACATCTTTATTATCTGGAAACTGTTTTATACTCTTGGGAAGTTTATTAAACAGATGCATACCAGAATAATTAACTCCTCTTTGTACTAATGACAGAGATATTTGTGTTTTGTGCAAGTTATTTCTGTTTCTTATATTCAAATTGTGTACCTGTGAATTAGAAATAAAAAGGTCAAAATGATCTATGACAAAGCACATGAGATAATATATAAACTGAGAAGTCATTGTAAGAATATTGAGTTTTATAATAGTTGTCTGCAAGAAGTTCTTGGTTTTACCCTACACAACATCCTAATAGCTCTTTTCTGTGCTATTAAAACTTTTTTTACTTTGTGCAGAGTTTCCCCAAAAGATTATGCCATATGACATCACTAAATGCAAATCTGAGGAGTACAGTTGTTTTGTTGATTCTAGATCTGCTGTTAAAGAAAGTGATCGTATTGCAAAGGTGGCATAACTTGTTCAGTAGTGAAGTGATATGTTCGTGACAACTGAGTTTCTCATCTATTTGAATACCAAGTAATTTTATTCTCTTTGTTTTTAAAATTGTGTTATTGTTATAGCTTACTTGTAAATCTGGCTGTGCATAATTTTTTGTTTTAAACCTAATATAATGTGTGTTTTTTTTTTTTCAAAATTTAATTTTAATGAATTTGTCTTAAACCAATTTGCTACTTCACTAAGTACTTCATTTACATTAAATTCTAGATTACTGTTTGGTGTTTTTCTCACAGTCAGGTTAATGTCAGCTGCAAATAAAACACTCTTAACTCTGTCAGATAAGTTTCCAGGAAGGCCATTGATGTATAACAAAAAGAGGAGGGGTCCTTGGACAGAGCCTTGTGGAATTCCATGTTTTATTTTCTTCCACTCTGATCTTTACTTATTTTAGAATAAAAAATGGAAACTTCTTGCATTCGACTTTCCATGTATGATATAAACGACTTACCTGCTGTTCTATAAATACCATAGTATTCCATTTTTTCCAAATGTAATTCATGATTTACACAGTCAAATGCTTTTGCAAGATCACAAAATATTCCTGCAGGGCTCATTTTAATATTCAGTTCCTCAATTGTGTTATTTAAAAATGAATATATAGCCATTTCTATGGATGATCCTTTTTGGAACCCAAATTGTGAATTAGTGACATGTTTTATTACATGACTATTTAAAAAATCTTTGAGAAACCTGAAAGTAATTAAATGGGACGATAGTTATCTAAACATGTTGCTTCTCCTTTTTTAAACAATTTTTTTGCAACTGAATATTTTAGTCTATTTCGAAACACACCTTGTGACTCGGTAAATTGCTATTATTTGATTTACAAATGAATTCACATGTTACATGCAAAGAACACAGACAGTGATATATTGCCTATTAATTGCATTTTTTATCAGAAGAACCTTTGTAAATCTGCACTGGATTTAAAATATATGGCAGATCCTATTGTTAGTGTGGTGAACACATTCAGAGCAAGGGAACTCCACCATTCACAGTTCAAATATTTTCTTGATTACGCGAAGATAGAGTTTGAAGTCATAGTTTATCACAACAGTGTGTGGCGGTTGGGCCTGGGCAGACTAATAAAAAGAGTCTTCAGAATGAAATCCCATATTTATGGACATGAAGGAGATATCTCATAATTTTATCAAAAAAATTGGATGTTGTGACAGCAAAATGTTTATCGGGTTTAATAATAAACAATTTATGCCAAAACTATAACTGTGTCGTGTTGTATTTGAATATAGTTTGTGATTGAAGAACGGCCACAACCAACATTGTTTAACCTCAATCAAGGAAAGGTAAAGTTGAAATTAAAGTCACTGTTGCCATATAAATATTTAATCATCACTATATTGTTTGAAAATTTTTCCAAAATCACAAACTTAGCCATCAGACTAATTTTATAAAATAAATGACTGCAGATACTACAAACCAAATCGAGACAGACCAGTGATATTAACCACATAACTGTTTACACTCACTTGATGCTTAGCAACGACTTCCACCTAACGCTGATAAATTTCAAAGATGGACTCCTCTAGCTATTGCATGATGGTATCGCTTGCTAACGCCCAAGCCCGCGAAGGCACTCCACAAAGTAGCATGGTTACTGTGCAATTGACTTTCATGAACTGCCCAGAGCTCGACCCCGGTCATATAAATAAGCTACCCATGGGATAGTGTATTCTTCTGCCTTCTCAGGCAATGCGACTCCCCGGAATATGGAAAATTGTAGCCTAAATTGTGTTTCAAGGGCAGCAGTTTAGGTCGTGGTGATCTATTTAGCTTTTAGCTCCACTACTGTCACAGGCAACAATAAAGGGATGGCGGTGGCAACAAATCAGGGTAGCAACACCCAGGGTAGGGTGACAGTGGGGGCAGCAAAATACGAAGTCTGTTAGAAAAGTATCCATCCTTTGGCTTGGGGGGGGGGGGGGAAACTGGCCTACCAAAAGCATTGGAAACATAATCAGCCTCTTTGAGTCTCCACACACTTGTCTTAGTTGTGCCACCATTGTTGGAAGCATTCCAAGAAAGCCTTTTTCAGAATAAAGTTTATCTCTGCAGTCGCTACAGCCATAATGTCGTCTCTTGTCTGAAATTGCTTTCCTATCAATTGCCTCTTCAGTTTTTGAAACAGTCAGAAATCACAGGGAGCTACTGTATATCAGGATAGAAAGGAGCTTGTTGAACCACTGGAGTCTTATATGAAATTTTAATTTTTCCCGGTGTATTGATGAAGTAAAAAATTCTTGGGTTTTCTGCTGGTTAATTGATTTATTTAACTCTTTTAACAATGTTTCGGCAATTGCCATGGTTGCCTTCTTCAGGTTAACTCTTAAATACAATGACAAGACTGTGACTGACTCGTGAGCCAGTCCTGGCTCCTATAAATAGCCTATTGCCGACAAAAGCTTGCTGATGCTCTTTGACTGGTGGGCGATGCAAACGGCCTCAGATGGGGTGAAACTGGTTTGGCTGCATCTCGTGGCTGCATCCCGTAGCTCAGCAGCTGGATGGCATTTAGTAGCTCCATGGCGGTATCCGAGTAACAACCACGCAAAACGTTGCTTAAGAGTTGGCATGTGTGGTCACCCATCCTAGTGCTCAGCACACACGTCATTGCTTAACCGGCGGCATTACACGAGGGCTCTGGAACTGACCAATCACGACGTCTTATCTCCCATTGGTTGACGTGTCAAGACGGCGTCTTCTTGGAAGACTGTGTCTAACATGTTGCTGTATCAGGTCCTTTACGATTTGGTCCCAAGCCTCGCTCAGGAAAAGACCACCATCCCCGTTGATGCTGTTGTCACTTATTCGAATCTACAGCGCTTCTGTGATCACTGAGTCCCAGAA
This sequence comes from Vandiemenella viatica, assembly GCA_031002005.1. Lineage (NCBI taxonomy): Eukaryota > Metazoa > Arthropoda > Insecta > Orthoptera > Morabidae > Vandiemenella > Vandiemenella viatica. The sequence goes on along the minus strand of JARYHS010008075.1, from coordinate 114,962,192 downwards.
ATATGATATCTTAGCCAGAACTTCAGTATTGTCGAAGTTGATGCTGTGAAAATTTTCTATAGCATGTTCTGCTAATGCGGACTTGTCCAGTTGTAGTAATCACAGATACCATTGGTGCTCATCGTGGCGTTCTTCGATAGTTCTTATGGTTTGTCCAATGTATATTTTGCCGCATTCACAAGGGATCGAATAAACTCCCAGGACTTTAAGGCCAAGGTCGTCTTTCTCCGTGCGTATCATATCACGTATCTTCAAAGGTGGACGGAAGATACTCCTTACACCATATCGTGCTAAGATTCTTCCGATCATTCCAGAAGTATTCCCGGCATAAGGGATACTTCTGGGTGTTGAGGTATTAGTTTCGGTCTCTGGGGGAGAAAAGCCTGTTTAATATGTTCTTCAGTATAACAATTCTGTCTGAAAACTTGTCGTAGGTGGCTTTGTTCTTCATGTAGGCTATCAATGTCTGAAATGGCTCGCGCATGTTGGACCAGTGTTGTCAAGACTTTTCCGCTGAACTGGGTTATGAAAACTGGTAGTCCCCAAATACAGATCTGTGTGCGTAGGTTTCCTGTAAATGCTATGCGCCAAAGTACCATCTGGCTTGCGTTTCATTTCCAGGAATGGCAGCATGCCATCTCTCTCAATCTCCATGGTAAAACATATGTTAGGATGGATTGAGTTCAGGTGTTCCAAGAATTCTTCGAGCACTGCAAAGCCGTGTGGCCAAATTACAAACCTGTCATTCACGTATTGAAAGAAACATTTTGGTTTTAATAGAGCAGTTTCCAGAGCCCTTTTCTCAAAATCCTCTATATATAAATTGGCTACCACATGAGAAATTGGAGAGCCCATAGCCACACCATCAGTTTGCTCATAGTATCTATCGCCCATCATACATGAAATATGTAATAGTGAGCACATGCTGGAATAGGTCTACAATTCCTTATTATAATTCACATAACAGTGGAAATATAAATGCAATAAAAATAGATTAAATGTTTTTTCCTTAAAATCGGTGAATAAATATTTTTGATGGGAGACAAATAAAGGGAACATTGTTTTCAATATTGACTCATATACGAGATATCATTTATTGGTCTATTGGTAAAAAGCAAAATACACTAATTTTCACCAATCATTTTTTTAAATTAGCAGCACCAAAAAAATTCACACAAATTTTCTTCCAGGGAACTTATTATCTCCATTTTCACAATTCAAAATATCAAAAATATGTGTAAAGTAGGTTCATTATATTACCCCAGAAATCTAATTTTCTTACTGTCTTTTCAGCAGCACTAAATGTGTGTAGTATTAATTCATAAAACAAATCATTTATGGCAAGAACATTTTGTAAGCAGCTAACAGTAGAATGAATGTTAACACCTTGTTTCATGGGAGGACAGACTGGGAAATAGAAACTGATGAACTTTTGTGTTAATTAGAAGAAGGAAATTGGGAACATAAAGCTTTGATTATGGTAACATATTTTCACTATTCGATGATATGATTGTGAGTATTGATTACCTTCATAATGGATTTGCATTTTCAAAATTTTGATCTCTAAATTTTACATTTTTAGCTGTGAACCAAAATGTTAACATAACTCTTTTATTGTCTGACTATAATTTTGAAATAAATGTAACATTTCCATTTTTATCACTTCCTTTTTTAATTGTAATGTCCTTGTAGTGTAATTATATTCTGTGTATTGGTGTTGGATGATAGGTCCTATCATTAACCATAACCATGTTGTTGTTAATATTTAAATAAATTGCGATGGAGCGCACTCCAAAGTGACAATTTTCCAGCAAACCCATTTTCTCCCTTTCCTGCATCCACCTAAATTTGCTCTGTGCAAAATTTAGCTTTAAATTCTTTCAACATTTTTGGTAAATTATTCATCATATCTCTTGGTAACTTATTCCAATCCCTTACCCAAAAAATAGAGAATCTTCCTACACCCTTGTGCCTGAAATTGAGTGCCAGCTTGTGGTCATGGTCCATCCCTCATCGCCAATATATGACTTGTACACTCCTATGACCCTCTTCACCCTCCTCCTGTCTTTTAATAAATCCCATTCCAGCTCTTTTATCATATCTGTTAATGATTGTATTCTGTGGTAATTTATTATTATTAAGGGAAATTTTACTATTACTATTACTCCGCGATTCACTAAAAGTATGTGGCAGAGGGTGCATTGCACCTATCCGGTAAGGTAATGGTTTGGAAGGGATATACTGGATATGGCAGAAAGTGCCCATGGGCTATTGTGAGGAACCATCCCAGCATTCGTCTGGAGCGATCTGGGGAAACCACTACGGAGGTTTTACTCCAACACAACAATAAAAACTCGGAACACAGATCTTGACTTCATCTTCTCAAAATATTTCTCTAGATATTTCAATCTTGTATATCTTCCTCTTTTGAACCAAATCTTCTCATTTCTATTTGTACACTTTGGAGCCCTCTTTTCCTTCTTCCTATAACTTTCCAACCCTGTACTAGTTTTGGTTCCCTAGTGTCTTCCATCCTTCTTACATGCCATTCTATAACTTCATACATTTCTTATTTCACTTCCATTAGCCATATTATTTTGGTATTCCTTACTTTTTCTTTTCTTGATATTCTGGCTGACCTTTTCCAGAAATCCATTTCTAATGCTTTCAACTTCTTAATATGTTTTTAGTTGATTGTCCAGGTTTCTGATCCATATAAGACTATACTTTCCAATAATGATTTAAATACAATTCTTTTTGTTCTATTTATAACATTCTTGCCGATTACCTTCCGGCCATTAGTAATTCTTTTATTAATTTCAGTATTCGATTTTCCTTCTATTTCTAAAATTGAACCCAAATAGCAAAAATTATTTGCCTTTTTAATTTTTATTCTATCAATGTACATTTCATTGAGATCATTAGTAAAATATTCTGTTTTTTAATAGTTTCCCCATTGTTTATATTCTTTTGACAGCTGATTACATATGTAATTTGCATCCTCACCGTCTTGAGCTATGACAGACAACTTGATCATCAGCAAATAGTATTATTTCTAAACCAATTCTATTACACTTTTGGGACCATGTTCTGAAACTAAAATCTATATGAATTTTAAATAGGGTTGGTGATGTAGGGGACCCTTGCAGCAGATCTTTACTTGTTTTAAATTTTTGTGATAATCCATAACCAGTTTTTATTTGACATGTGATATTTACATACATTTGTTGTATAATTTTAATTAAGGAGTTATCCATATCATATCATGCAGCCCTTTTTTTCACCCTCTCCAACTCCTGTATTTGGTAGCTGAAATGTGGGTTCTATTCTACACTATCATATTCAAGCAATGGTCTGACCAAAGTTTTGTAACGCAATTCTTTTACTTCTCTCATACATCCCCTCATCACTCTCTCCATCAAGTGCAGAATTTTGAAACCTGACAGAGCAACCCTCGGTGTGTGCACACCTCCCGAGCCTCATAACTCATTTTCTTCATCATGAATAAGGTTGAATAACCGAAATATTGAGTTTATTTGTGTGTTCGTTATATATGTTCTTCTCTCGTCGCTGCCTTCAACTTTGGTGATTGATGAGTCATTTTCCCTTTCCTTGTAATTATATTGCGTAAAGCAGTTTCCTTTTTCCTTAGTTTAATTATAGAAATATCTTGCATACATCATACCAATTGAGATTTGCATGCATATCCTTTCCTATAGCCATGTTGCCTACTTGAAAACCACTTATGCTCTTCACATATATTTCTGATGTGGTTGCATATGAATTTACCTACCATGTCAAACTGATCGGCCTGTAATTTTTGACTCTATTTCTCACCCCTCCATTATGTACTGGCACTACTATCACACTTTTCCAGTCCCGTGGTAAGCAGCAAGTATCCCGACTCAATTTAAATAATATTTCAAGGTAAGATACAATGTCACATCCAGCTATCTTCTAGAAATCTGTGGTAATATTATCTACACCAGCCTCTTTATGTTTCTTCAGCTCTCTTATTTCCTTCGTGATATCCTCAGGATGAATTTCAAATTATTTGGTCTGTTCATTTCTAATTGTTAAGCTCTTTCTCCGAGTTAGACCTTCCCATTTCTGATTCATTGTCCCTTATGATCTCACTAAACCAGTTACTTAAAATCTCTGTCTTTTTCAAATCCTCAGTAACTTCTTCTCCATCCTTATTTATAAGCATCTCAACACCCTCCCTTCCCCTCAGTTTTCTAACATAGCCATAGAAATTTCTAGATGCATCAGTCAATGGTCCCCCTGCACTGACAATACTTTTCTTAAAACCCATCTTTAGCCACCTTCTTAGCTATTATTAAGTCCTTGTTTAGTTGTTTAAAATATTCCCTACTACTCTGCTGTCTATTAACTCTGTTATGTTCTCTCTTTACCAACCTCTTTAACCTTCTCACCTCCCTATTATAGTACAAACGTTCTTTACTTCTCTTTATGTTCTGTTTTAGAATAAATTTTTCTTCCCCCTTTCCTATTATCTGCTGAACTCTTCCCACCTGACTCTACTGTACTTGTGCCTTCCTTCCATTTGCTGAAACGTTCTCTGAAATATTTCTTCAAATTCAAAATTTTGTACAGCTTATTTTACCACAGAATCTAAAAAACTTACTTAGTTCTATGTTTATACCTACACTTTGGCAATATGGCACAATTTTACCCAAAAAGTTAAAATTATATACTTCCTCTATTATTTACTATTAATAATTATTTTACATGCCATGTGATGTTTTCCTGTAAATTCCATTATATTAGTTTTCGTCTCTGAGGTCGTCATATTATATAGTTTTGCAATTTCATTCAAATTGTTTATTTATATTGGAGATCTGTCTATTTCACTAAAATATGCTGGATATCCAAAAACAAAATAATTTTTAGTACACTGTCAGTAACTGAAATTTTTTTATTATATGCTATCTTGCCATTGTGTAATTATATGGCCAATACGAGGTAGGTCTGATAAGTACTCAGCCTCTCTTCGCAATAGGTCCATTGTTGCCAGAGAAATTTATTATCATGTACTACATTATCTTAGACAGCAATTGTTAAAATTTCAGCCAAATCAGTCTCATAGTTTAGTTTTGATCGTGTGTGAAAGTGGGTGTGTCCACGGATTTTAGGAAAATGGTAAAATAGCAAAAATCGGTCGGTGATTCGATTCTTGTTTTTGGAAGGGAAATTGCGCAGCAAAATCAAAGAGCACTTGGATGCTTCGTACGATGACTCTTCTCCTTCGATGGCGACTGTCAAAAATTGGCTTAGTGAGTTTCAGCGAAGTCATAAGTCGGTTTTTGATGAGCCACATCCAGGTGCCCCGAAAACGGTTACCATGGAAGATAATGTGACAAAAATCCACGATCTCGTATTGGAAGACCGCCTATTGAAGCTGCGCAAGATTGCTGGGACAGTAGGCATCTCAAAAGACCATGTGGGACATATCTTGCATGAAATTTTGGGCATGAGAAAGCTGTCGGCGTGATTGGTGCCGCGTTTGCTCACTCCGGACAACAAGTGCAACCGTGAGACCAGTTCACAGCAGTGTTTGACGCTGTTGAAGTGCAATCCGAAGGAGTTTCTGCATCATTACTTGACCATTGTCAAAACAGTGGACTTTACCTGGCGAACGTGCTCCGAAAAAAGCGAAGACTGTCCCATCGGCCGGAAAGGTGATAGCCACCGTTTTCTGGGATTCACAAGGTCTGATCTACACCAACTACCTGGAGAAGGGCAATACGATCACAGGGCTTTACTATGCCAAATTATTGGGCTGATTTGAATCCGAATTGCAGAAAAAACAGCCCCATTTGATGAACAAAAAAGTGCTCTTCCACGATGACAACGTACCAGCTCACACCTTTGCCATTGCCAAATTGGTGGAATTGAGCTGCGAACTGCTGCCCCATCCACCATATTCTCCAGATTTGGCCCCGTGTGATTTCTTTTTGTTTCCAAACTTGAAGAAGACACTCGCCGGGCAGAAATTTGAGTTGAATGAGGAGGTTATCGCTGCTACGGAGGCCTACTTTGCAGATCTCCAGAAAACGTATTTTTCAGATGGGATAAAGAAGTTGGAGCATTGCTAGGTCAAGTATATTGAGCTAAAAGGAGACTATGTTGAGAAATAAATCGCCACTTTTCCAAAATTTTTGTTCTAAGTTGTAGGCTAAGTACTTATCAGACCGCCCTCGTATATGTGTTAAGAAGAGGATGCAACATGAGACAGCCTTGGTTAAACCTCTTTATTTGTTGTTTATTGTTGATACATATCACTCTTCCATAATACAGGATCTGTATGACTTTTACTATGTGTTATTGAAAAACCTTTTTGAACACAATTTCCACCTGTTTTTCCTGGACACTCTCAAAATGTTTTTTCATAGTTGATGGATAATGTGTATGTTGATAACTAAAATTTTTGACTTTTTTGTATATCAAGTAAACCACATATTCTCTTGCTACATTTTCAATGATTATATTGAAGTATGAATTGTAATTTTTATGTATCTTTATAGACTGCATTTGGTAAGCTCATTGCTCGGTTAGATTCATGTCTATTTCCTGTCTTGAATATGGAGTATTTTACCTTGATGGTTGCCAGTAGATGGATTGTCTCCTGACCGCATTACGGGCACTGCACATGATAAGACCTCGGCCAACTCTGGGCATACAGTCCATTTTCTCTGTATATTAACCCCACAAAGAGAAATAATACACAGCTCTATTTGCTGCCAGGGACTTCTCCTATTTCCTGTGCTAAAGTGTTGCCTCTTCCATGACATTCGTCATATCAATCTTCTCTTTTCGACTGATCTTGTCATTGAGGTGTCTGTCATTTGCCCTGAGTCTCCTGTGTTGGTCTGATGGTGGTGGCCTTCTGGCAAGACAGATCTATTTTCAGTGGTGCCCAAACTTTAATTGAACCAAATTTCTGTTATAAAATTTGATAACATTATCTTTTTTTTGTAGTGCTATTCTAAATGTCCTCTGGTATTTATCATGAAAGAAACATATCAGTAGCTTTGTTAGTTTAAGGTTGGGAATATTTATCTGATTTACTTAATATCGGTGTAAACCTTCATAGCTCTAAATTGGCTTAGCCTTGTAAACTTTCATAATTTTCTCTACAGATTAAATGATTGACTGGAACAACCTATCAGCACCATCGTGGCCAGAATTATTTATTTGTCTGTGAATTAGTTTTGGTCATTTATCCATCTATTTTAATCAATATTTTCGTATTTTCTTACATGGTATAAATTTCATTATTAATTTTATTTCAAATTGAGTACATTTGAGCCAGTTTTCTCTTTGGTTGATTTGATCACGTGACCTTGTCCAAGTTAGTTGTTACTTAGTTCCGAGCACAAACCACCAGAAACCATCTTTAACATGTGCATAGCACTGCATCTCCCTTTGCTGTAAACAAGCTTTGCTAAGTACTGCTATTAGTGCTTACTTTGGTGTTAAAACTTCACTTAGATGTTTTTTAATTGAGGACTGCCAACATTACAGTTTGAATTGTTATTAACAGCTGCCAGTTTCAAACATTTTAATCAACATTATTGAAAGAAAAACATATGCTTCTTCATTCGAATTTTACTGTGTCTGATTTGTAACTCTTGAACTTCAAAATCACTTTCAAAACCTTAGCATTATGAATAGGTTTTGTCTTTAAAGGTGATGCTTGTCAATGATTAAAAGTTAACAATAAGAAATAATGCATTTTTAGCATCAAAGAAACCTGTCACATTTTATTTATTATGATTAGCTAAAGCAATCTTTTCATTTCCAACAACTTCTGTTAGTTAGCAACCTAGTTAATTAATGAATTTGAAACTTTATTAAAAAACTGATTTTATTACATGTTATTAATACTTCAGTGAAGTCAGAGCATAAACTGAGCACCTGAAAGTACTAATTGTCTCATTACCACTCTTCAACTCAAGATTTCCAAACCTGCCTGTAGTTGTCTCCCTTAAAAGGAACCCCAATACTAATACTGCAAACATAATTAATTTGAGAGTACTTACAAATAGTGCCAATGTAATTTTAATTTTGCAATCACTTAGTATGTAATAATTACGTTATGCACCAAAATAAGAGCAAAAATTCCTTTAATGCATTCATACAGATAACGTTCAGATAAGTTGCAATCTTTTACAAATACGTGTTACATTAAATCACAGGCAACAAGGGAATTTTGCTAGTTCTTGATACAGCCTAATATAGCTTAATGTGTTCTAAGGTTTGGAATAAATAAGTGTCAGTAAAACAGTTCAGATTCATAAAAAGAGGTTTAGCAAACCATTGGCCAAAACTAAATCTGGTTTTAGCTTTATAATACAGGAATAGCTTAATAGAGCCTGTATGAACACAACATACAGTCTCTAGCATTGAAAATAAGTTAAATCACATTAAACTTGGTATTAAAAGACTTTTCGAGCCAAAATCAGACCTGTACCATGTTATTAAAAAGTCATTATCATTATCATTGGGGACCATCTCCAGTTTCCCGGGTGTGGTTTATGAGCCTTGGTTGTTGTAGATGATAGTGTTCCTCTGTCTCCTATCCAAAAAAGGTTTCTCTGTCCATGATATAATTCTAGTTTCAGCCTCTTCTCTCTGTCCTCCTTCAGTTGGTCTGTCGATCTTTTCTTGGTCTACCCACTGGTCTTTTGCCTGCTACCCTTCTTTACAAATAAGTTTTTGGTAGTCTTGTACTAGTAATTCTCTTGATATGCCCAAACCACTTAAGTCTTGATGACCTAAGTGTCTCTTCCATGGACTACCTTAGCTCCAAGTCTGATCCAATCTCAACATTCTTTATGTGATACAGTCTAGTTTTCTGGGGGCTCGTTCTGAGAAACTTCATATCACCTGCTTGGATCCTGCTAAGGTCCCTTGATGTTAGTGTGCATGTTTCCAAAGCATATGTGAGAATTGGAATGAGACATATTTATACAAGACAATTTTTGTTCTTCTGGGAACCTTCATGTTCCACAATATGCCCCACTCGGTACTGTAGAAGTTGGCTCCCTTGGTTACTCTATTCATTGTTTCTAAATCACTTCTACCATTACTAGCAATTATACTCCCCAGGTAGCTGAGTTGGTCAACAACTTCAACTTGGTGGTCTTGTAATTTTATATGACAGTCCGTATTATTTCAGCTTATTTTTAGTGCTACATTTTTTTTTATTCAATTTCATCCCATATTTTTCAAACTTATTATTCCACATTTTCAGTTTGTTTTGTATTCCTTCTTCAGTTTTATCCCATACTGCCACATCATCTGCAAACACCAATACCTGTAGAACTCTATTTATTGCTGTCTTTAGTTCTTTAAAGATTTTATCCATCACCGCTATGATCAGAAGAGGTGAAAGGGCACTTCCTTGTTGTACTCCTTTGGTTGTACTAAACCATTCAGACTAACCATCCCCAACATTGACACAGCTCTTGCAGTTATTGTACCATATCTGGATCTTTCTAATGAGGTACTCTGGTATTTTAAGTTTTCTTAGACGTTTCCAGATAGTTGATCTAGGAACATTATCGTATGCCTTTTCTAGGTCCATAAAAACAATAATTAGGTTTTTCCCTCTTTCCCAATATTTTTCTACCAGCATTCTCAAGTCAAATATTAGATCTGTTGTGCTTCTTCCAGCCCTAAACCCATGTTGTTCATCCTCTAAGATGGGCTCTAATATTGCTCGAACTCTGGCTTCAACTATCTTTTCCATAATTTTGAGGCCATGGGATAGGATGGTAATACCTCTGTAGTTTCCATTTTTCCTTCTGTTCCCTTTCTTGAAGATAGGAATTATCACCCCTTTTGTCCAGTCTTCTTGTATTTGGTTATCATTCCATGTTGCTCTGAGGACTCTATACAACCATTGTATTCCTGGTGGACTGGCAGCTTTAATCAAGTTTTCTATTTTCTTGGCTTGCTAGGCCTAACACAGAAGAGGATTTTCTGTCAGGGTTTACTTACCTAGCCTTTGAAGATCCCTCTTCACCACAAGGCAGTGGTTTCCTTCTCAATTTCCCCCTGAGAAGATGGGTTGCCTCCTCTGCCTTCTACCCCGTACTGAAGTACTTCTTCTCTGCTGTAGATGCCGTTAAGGTCTTCACCCACGTCCCTGGGCATGGGTACTGCGTTTTACCCCGCAGGACTGGGTCCTCACCTTGACTTCGACATTCTGCCAATTCAGACTACTGAGATGGAGAATGCCCACCCCCGCATCGTGGATGCGCCAGTCAAGAATTACTCAAGTGAAGGGTAGGAAATGTGACCCTACCTCCCTTGAGCAGGGTTAATGACTGTGTATGGTGCCAGAACCTAAATGAAGCACCCAATTAAACAGAAAGATTCATAAACATTATCATAGGTAATGTGGTTTAAAACAAGAATTTTAAGGTATTATTTATAAGGTCTGAAAATTTTATTTAGGACAGCAATTTGGTTTGAAAGTTTTAATCGCCATCTGGTTACAAGGAATCAGTGACAAAAGCAAGTTCATGGGTCCAGACAGTAGAATACCCTCTAGACAATGGAGTGGCACCTATTCAAAAGGTAAACCAAATTCAAATGCAGTAATACATAGTCAGCATTGACATGGAAAAGAATCGGAAAATACACCAATGGAAAAGAATGGAAAAATACACCAACACTCACCAAAGTTGAAGGGAGGAGGGCAGCAGCAACCCAAAAAATCACACAAACAAAGAAAAAACAATATTTCGACGTGAGTCTTTATCATGTAAGAGGCGAGACATATGGCAGGGGGAAAGATGTGGTTACATCCCAGCTCGCCACATGAATGAAGCACAGCCGGAAAACGCGCGGTGGTGGTAGAATTGCCAGGAGGGGGGGATAAGCTTGACCAGTGATAAAAGTGAAACAAAATAATCTTTGCGTAGAATAATTCAAAAAGTTATAATTTTATTTAGATGAAAATAAAGGAATATAGAAACATGTATATATAAAAATATATAAAATGTAAATAAATAAAAATATAATTGAAAAAATTTTGAAAAATATATGAAACGGAAGGGTTATATAGAGTCCGACCATTATCTTTTACAAATCAAAGTTCGTTTCAGACCCAGTCGGAAACTATATCAAAACCCTAAAAACCCATGCATTGATCCAGAATACTTGCAAGAACATGCACAGGAATTCACACAATCGCTACGGACAAATACACAGACATGGGACGAACTTCTTGATACCATTCAAGAATCAGCAAGGAAACTTGGCCAGCCTCCACGGAGACGGAAGCACAGATGGTGGACATTATAGAGTGCGATAAAGCCCTGGATTCACGTATCAAAGCCTGGAAGAATTGGAATAGCCACCGAACACCAGATAATTGGCAGATTTTTCTAGAAACACAGAAAAGAACATCCAAAATAATCAGACGATTCAAATGTATGTACCACATTAAAAGATTAGAGGAAATCGACAATGACTTCAAAAAAAACAACACAAGAAATTTTTTCAAAATTTTCCAGGAATAACTGTCTACTGTACATTTAAACCTCCAAGTCTTTGCTTCCGCCGACCTGATGGTATGCTTGAAACCAACACAAAGGCCAATTGTGACATTCTGAAGCAGTTCTTTGAGAAGCTGTACAACTGTGAACCACCTACAGAGAAACTCAATTTCCAGATACCCTCCCCAAACCATGACTCAGCTCCACCAACACTGGGTGAGATCCGAAATATCATACTTCAGTTGAAAAATAAAAAGCGCCAGGGGAAGACGGAGTAATAGGCGAGATGCTCAAGATCGGGGGCGAACTACTGACTGAACGGCTGCACGCTATTATTTCCAATATATGGGAGACCGAAGTCATACCTGCAGATTGTAAAATTGCATTAATTCACCCGCTACATAAAAAAAGGAGACAGGACCAATCCAAACAATTTTCAAGGGATTTCACTTCTGCCAGTCGCTTATAAAGTACTTTCTTGTGCCCTCCGGTCAAGATTGGAGAAGCAGACAGAACACAAGATTGGTGAATACCAAGCAGGATTCCGACCACACTGATCATGCACAGAACAGATCTGGAACCTAAAAATGATACTCCAACATCGTCAGTCAACCCGCACAATGGTAACTTTTGTAGACTTTAAGAAAGCATATGATTCGATTGACCGCACTACGCTGATCAATATACTACGTGAATATGAAGTAGATAATAAAACAACTATTTTAATTCAACAAACTTTGACAAATACAACTTCAAAAGTGAAATTTATGGGTGAAATCTCTGAATCTTTTGAAATTAAAACTGGTGTAAGACAAGGGGATGGGTTATCACTGCACCTGTTCAACTTGGTACTAGACAAGATCATTAGCATATGGAAAAAAGAAATATCTGGAATATATATGGGAACAAAGGATAAACTAATCAACATAAAATGCCTTGCTTTTGCGAATGATCTAACAGTAATTACACGAACTGTCGAGGAAGCCAAACGTGCTGTAGAGAAGCTTCATGAGATAGCTATCAAAACCGGCCTCCAAATCTCTTATGAGAAAACGCAATATATGGACTCCAAAAGCACAAACCTGAAGCCACTCGTGACCAAATATGGCACTATCAAACAAGTTAAACAGTTTAAGTACTTAGGAGAAAATATTGGTAATACTGGAACTGAGAAAGAAACCCACAAGAACCGCGCTGAAAAACTGCAAAAAGCATATGCTTTTACTTGGAATATGTACAATAAGAAATCGATTTTCACCAAAGCCAAACTCCATCACTACCACACCGTCATTCTTCCAGGAGCACTATATGCGACGGAGACATCATCATTAACGGTAAATGTCGAAGGAATAGAAAAAATAGAGTTGTTGTTGTTGTTTAAGTTTTAGGGCGCGTCGACGACGGGGTCATTAGCGCCCTAACAAAAACTAGGCGTGACGAAAAAATAGAAAGACAGATACTGAGAAAAATATTCGGTCCCAAAATCCAAGATGGCATCTGGATGTGCAAAAACTCAGAAGAACTGTATTCACTGACCGAAAGATTCACCTCATTTGCATGGAAAAGACGCATGAAATTTTATGGACATATAGCACGAATGGATGACTGACGACTTACCAAGAAAATTTTCCACATCGTCAACGGTCCGCGACAAAACAAAGCACGCTGGTTTGTAGAAACCCAGAAGGACCTCGCAGAAGCCAGCCTTGACCCATTGACATCCACACGCAATATAGACAATTGATCACCTCACATAAATTTGCCCCTAAGAGCCCTACATCAAAAAATCTGAAACTGACACAAGAGAGACGTCAAGCCCACAGCGAAAGGATGAGGAAGTTTTGGGAAAATAAGAAGAACAGCAAGAAGAATAAGAAGGACAATGCAAATTAATGGTTCCACATGCTCCTTAGTGGGCTAAACGATATAATTATAATAAATAATATATGAAACTATTGTGCTGGCCAGTGATGGGTGTATAGAGGTGACGATGGAAGAAATTAATGGAAATTAAGGGCTGGGGGATGTCTAGTCTGCAGGATGTGTTGATAAACTAATTCCCACCTTTGTAGTTCAGATTGGGAGGTAGTGTCTGGAAGTACTCTAATGGCTCTGACTGTGAAGCAGTTATTAAGGTCACGGGTGTTGTGAGTACTGGCATGGTGAGAAACAGGGAGATCCAGGTTTTGGGAGTAAACTGTTTGTGTGGTCATTCGTTCTGATGGCTAATGAGTTTGAGGTCAGGCCAATGTAGGAACTTGGACAGTGGAGGCAGATGAGCTGGTGAATGAGAGGGGTGGTTGTACAGGTGGCATTACAGATCCAAAGGGGCTACAGAGAGAGTCACCCCCCGAAACCAATTACTTGAAGCTTGGTTACACTCTCTGACCCCTACGAAATATGTTCCGTTAACCTGATTTCATTGCCAGCATTGTCTAATCTGATGTCATCCAAAATGCAGATGGACACATCAATGATGTACACTTGTGTTAAGAGGTGGGTCTCAATTCTGTCTGTGGCAAACTGATCATCGAGAAAATGTTCGCGGGTATAGTGGAGAAATGACTTCCATTGCTGTGGTTTTGGAGTGTCACACATGTGCGCCACTGGTGTCATGGTTTGGCAGCAATCAGGACTGAGCTGATTGTTGTTGAAAGCACAATGACATCCCACCACTATGTGGATGAAGTACTGCACCCTTTTGTGATACCCTTTATATCCGCCATACAAATCACATCTTCCAACAGGATGATGTCTGTCCTCATATTGTGGCCATCACACTGTAAACCTTGTAAGGTGTTATGGTCACTATTTGGACTGCATAATAGACTTGTCCTCAATAGAGCATGTCTGGGATGCCAGCAGTAGACACATTACATCACATGGTAACTCAGTACAAACTGTGCAACAAGTGGCTCCACAAGACATGCAGGCATAAAGAGACATATCCAAAGAAGACATCTGAACTAGGCTTGCAACGAATATTCGGCAACTATTCAGTATTCGGCCTATTCGGCCACTTTTTTCTATTCGGCCGAATACCGAATATCTAGTTACTATTCGGCCGAATACCGAATACTTAGGATTTTTTTAAAGTTAGATAATTGCCTAAAATAAAACTATTGATTAATTGCGTGGTAATGTATTTAACTTACAATTACAAAAAATAATCGTGCATGGTCAACTTACATGATATCAAAGCAAATCAAAAATATTAAATACCTATTCACTGGAATCATCATAATTGAAATTTAGGAGTGGAAGATTGTGATGCAGAAATACTAACTTTTCTGCATTGTCAGGTAGTAGTTTACTTCTTTTCTTCTCGTAAACATTTCCAGCTTCAGAGAAAAGCCGCTCCGAATAAACACTGCTTCCTGGCGCGGACAAGTTTTTTGCTGCAAGCTTTGTCAAACACGGAAATTCCGCTCTTCTTACTTGCCACCAAATGTACGGATTATCATGCCATGACATACTATTAATATTTATATAAACATCAATTTCAGGTTCAACTGCATTTTTTCTTGTAATGTCCCTGCATTGATCGTACTTTTCTCTGTAACAATCTCTTCAAAACAATCCATAAAAGATGAGTGTGTACTCTGACTGTAACCCGACTCTTTCGTCATCCTCTTCGACTGAATAGGGGACTAATTCGCACTACCATTGCTGCTTGTTTCCCAATACGTCTTTAGACCATTGATCAACCTTTGCAGTTGACTGGTGAAAACATTCATTTTGAAGGGAGGGTCCAAAGTGGTTGCCGACAAATAATTTTTATTTGTGGCAATGCCTTCATATCGTTCGTTCAACCCTTGTTGCATGACAAGTCTCACTTGGCTTAAGTTGGCTGTTAGCTCTGATGTGCTAGTTTTATCCCAGTATCGCGTTAGAGCAACAACATACGGAATAATTTCAGAAATGTATGCATATCCGGAACTGGTGATTTTTGTTAGTTCTTCAAATGGTTATAGTTATCTCAAAAGTTTCTCTAAAATCTCCCATTGAGCAGCAGTCAAGTTGGCAATATTGCAGTCCGTGAGATGCACTGAAATTGCCCGTTTTTGTTACATTAGCCTTTCAAGCATATAATATGTGGAATTCCATCGCGTACTGACATCTTGCACCAATTCATGCTCGGGGAGACCCAATTGCTTTTGGATTGCAAGCAGTTTTTCTTGCGCAATACCGGAATGATTGAAATGAGTCACGATCCTCATTCCTGCAGCTACCATTTCCATCACTTCTGACTGAACTTCCTGTCAGTCGACAACAATTAATTGGAGAAAATGAATGAAACAACGAACTGAGGCTTTTACTATGTTTCATCCGTTATCATGAATGACGACATGAATCTTTGCCAGCAGGTTGTCCCAAAAACTTGCTATTTCTTGTAGAGCAACTGCAATATTTTGTTCAGTGTGTTGCCCCTTAAAATGCTTGATGCTCAGAACGAAATGTTTGACATTGAATTCACGATCAATAAAATGAGCAGTAAAACTTAAAAAACTAATGTGATTATGCAAGCACGACAACATGTCACATGTGATGGAAATAAAATCAGTCTCTGAAAGTATTTTTTAAATTGTCTTTACTACCTTTTGGTATATTTCTGGAATTATTTTGTTTGAAAAATAAGGGCAACATGGTATGTTATACCGAGGCAAAGCGCTATTTAACAGTCTTCTAAAATCATCCCTTTCTACCATTTTTACTGCCTCATTGTCAAGTGCTATCATTTCGCCAATTAAGCGACGGTATTTTTTAGCCTTGGAATCATTAATATCCCATTGTTTTGGTATTTCAGTACATTCTTCTAGACTCAATTGTCTTTTCGATGTCTTAGGTTTATTTGCACCCATATTTTGATCCGTAAATCCTTGCCCCTTAGGAAGCGTAGGCTGCAACTTACGGTATTCTTCGTTGTGTTTATTTCTCAGATGGTTTACCATTCCTGATGTAGTTGCTTTCTTGTCAACTCCACCTCGAGAAATTTTTGTTTTGCACAATTTACACACGACAGTTTTCGTATCATTTTTATCGTCCTCAAAGTATGTCGATATAGGCGACTTCTTTTTAGAAGCCATGATTGTCACACAACTTCACTTTTCAAGTAATCAAATCAACACGAAGTAGACTGACTGCTTAACGCTGCACAATCAAACTAAAAGTCAGATGCACCGCCACCACGCCGACTGTTTTTCCATTGTTGGCGCTCACTCAATGGAAGTTGGTTCAAACGACACCGCATCGCATCGCCGTCCGACACACCGTCATCTGAACCTCCTCTACTAAACTCATCATTAAAAAGAACCATCATACGAGAAGGTAATGTCCTTGGACAAAGCTCCAATAATCACTGCCAACAATGAAAAGGCAGAGACTGGTGAAATGGCTATTAGTTTTTTTTTACTTAGACGGTGACGGTGCGATGTCGATTTGGTGAATGTGGTGAAGTTATCTCTAAAAGTAGAGCAATGATTCCGAAAGTGGTTGATATTGACCCTACAGGGACTTCTGTGTGAATAACAAAGAAATTTGGGAATCCACGAAATGAAAACGGGGGGGTCCACCCACTTTCAACAGTTCAGGCATTTAGTAAAGTAATTTCAAGCTATTAGTACACATGAAATGAAAACCATACACGACTTATTTAACAGATGTATTTGCTAATTTTAATTGTGTTGAATTGCGGTTACAAAGTGATAGTCTGAATTTAATAAAACTAAGTCCATAATCTTAAGTTCTCTTGTCAGAATTAATATATTCAAACAAAACGGAAACCACGAATCTTCCCAGTTCTTCAACTTATAACTGATAAACGTTGAGGATGATGACGTTTCGGCCTATATTCAACATTTAGTCTAAATGCCCTTCTCACAGACTTAAAAACGAGGTATGAGGATGTTGTGACTATGGAAATACTGCACTCTGTTATCGATCCATATAGTGAAGAATGGGATATCATTCTACAAGAAGATTATTGACCGAAGTAATCACTATTGTACTATGTAGGGGGTAGTTCAGAAAGTGGTATCAGCAATTCGGTCTTAAGAAGGTTTTACCAATTACTTATCCCATATTATGAACTATCGTAAGAAAGATTTTCCATCTTCACACCTCATTGGATGTTATTCTTAAGAAAAAAAAAAGTAATGTCATAAATAATCCAACGTAGATACTTGAGGCCTTACTTCAAGCTTGTTAAAACAGGCACAGGGTAGTGGGAGGTAACTGCTTCAACAGGCGGGCGAGAGACAAGCACAGCAATACAGATTTTGGCTCACTCCGGCCGAATACTTTTGCCGAATATTCGGCTATTCGCCCAGGAAGTCGGCCGAATATTCGGTATTCGGCGTATGGCCGAATATACTATTCGTTGCAAGTCTAATCTGAACACATTGGTTTGATAAATGTGGCCTGCATTTGTTGGGACAGTTATACCATGGACTCCATCTGAATTTCTGAGGTAAAAGGAAACTTTCGCTTCTTATTGCTGATGAGAGCAGGGGATGCCAGGTGAGAGAAAGAGGTATTCCTGTTATAAGTGGTGTTAAGTAACAGCCTTTTTTATGGTAAATAAAATAAATGTATTAAGATGTCTAAAAGAAATTAACGTTTCTCCTGATCAAAACTTATTGACATACCACTATGTACTAATAAAGTAAACCATTTAAATTCATTGAATCAAAATGTTCAGACCACTATTCTCCATCAAAATATAAGGGGAATATTTAGTAAAACTGATGATATTACCTTATGGATAGAAGAGATTAAAAATTCCAGAAATTTCAATGTATATGTTTTTTGCATATCTGAATATCATTTGTCTGACACAGGAATATCTCAGCTGTCCATCCAAAATTATAAACTAAGTTCTTATTTCTGTAGATGTAAAATGGAGAAAGGGGAAGTTGCCATTTTTGTTAAAATTAATATTCAATGCAAAAGTGTAGGTATAAGTAAGTATTGTATAGAACAACACTTTGAGTGCTGTGTTATTAGACTAGAATATGGTAAGGAAGAGCTCATAGTAATAGCAATTTACACAGGAAATTTTAGACTGTTTTTTTATCTCAGTTAGAGTCTGCTACTACATTTCAAAAATAACAAACAAATAGTTTTATATGGAGATGTTGACTTTCTCAATCACAGTATCTCAGATCATGATGCCCAGCTGTTATGTATCAAGTCCATATCCACTATTAAACAGATAAAGAGAAGCTGGGTATATAGAAGAAATATTAATAAAAACAATATAAAACATTTAATAGATTCCTTAAATAATGAACAATGGTCAGAATTGTACCATGCACAGGGTGTTAATGAAAAATTTGATTCCTGTCTCAATATATTTCTAACACTTTTTGAAGGAAGTTTCAAAAAAAAAGGAAAGTTGTCAATACTCCAAACAATGAACTGGGTAAGGGATGGATAACAAAGGGTATTAGAGTAACTTGTAAGACAATAAGGGACCTGCACTCAAAAGTAAGAGAATCAGATAACTATACACTGAAAGCTCATTATAAACTTTATTCTAAAATACTAAGAAATGTAATAAGAAAGCCAAAGATCAGGTATATATCAGAGAAAATGGAGAATTCAGGGAATAAGATGATAACTATATAGAATATAATAAAAACTGAAACAGAAAAATCTGTAAATCACTCTAAAGACATAAAAATAGAACAAAATGGATCTGTTCATAGTGAAGTAGGGGAAGTTTGTGAAATATTTAACAAACATTTTACTTCAGTTGTAGAGAAACTAGGGATAGAAAAGCAATCCCCACATAGTACCCTCAGGCTTCTTCAGACTGCTTTCCCAAATAAATTAGTAGAAATACAATTGCCACCAGTAACAGTCTCAGAAATAAATAAAGACATGAAACAATTAAAACCTAAAAATTCTTCCATCTATGACAATATTTCAAGTAAATTACTGAAAAGATGTTCAGATTGTATCAATCGTGTACTTGTCCACATTTGTAATGAATCTTTAATGCAAGGTGTGTTTCCAAATAGACTAAAATATGCAGTTGTAAAACCATTGTTTAAAAAAGGAGAAGCAACATGTGTTGATAACTATCGTCACATTTCATTACTGTCAGGATTCTCAGAGATTTTTGAAAAAGTCATGTACTGTAGAGTACGGTAATAAAACGTTACACAAAATTATATCCTCACTAAATCAGAATTTGGGTTCCTAAAGGATCATCTATAGAAATGGCTATATATTCATTTTTAAATAACATATTTGAGGACTGAATAATAAAATGAGCCCTTTAGAAATATTTTGTGATCTTGCAAAAGCATTTGACTGAGTAAATCATGAATTACTTTTGAAAAAAATGGAATACTATGGTATTTATGCAACCGCAGGTAAATGGTTTAAATCATACATGGAAAGTCGAATGCAAAAAGTTTCCATTTTTGATTCTAAAAATAAGTAAAGTTGCTTCATCAGACTGGGAGATAATAAAACATGGAATTCCACAAGATTCTGTCCTAGGACCCCTCCTCTTTCTGTTGTAGCCTACATCAATGATCTTCCTGGAAACCTAACTGATAAAGTTAAGAGTGTTTTATTTGCAGATGACACTAACCTGACTGTGAGAAAACACCAAACAGCAATCTAGAATTTAATGTAAATGAAGTACTTAGTGAAGTAGCAAATTGGTTTAAGGTAAATTAATTAAAATTAAATTTTGAAAAAACACATTGTATTTGGTTTAAAACAAACAAATATGCACAGACAGATGTACAAGTAAGCTATAAAAATAACATAATATTAGAAACAATGAGTATAAAATTCGTTGATATTCAAATAGATGAGAAATTCTGTTGGCATGAACATATCACTTCACTACTGAATAAGTAGTGCTACCTTTGCAATATGAACACTTTCTCTAACAGCAGATCTAGAATTAACGAAACAGGTGTAATCTTCATATTTTCATTCAGTGATGTCATATGGCTTATTTTTGGGGGGAAACTCTTCACACAGTTAAAAATGTTTTAATAGCACAGAAAAGAGCTATTAGGGTGTTGTGTAGGGTAAAACCAAGAACTTCTTGCAGACAACTCTTTAAAAAACTCAATATTCTTACAATGACTTTTCAGTATATATATATTTATTGTCTCATCTGCTTTGTCATAGATCATTTTAACCTCTTTACTTCTAATTCACAGGTACACAATTTCAATACAAGAAACAGAAATAATGTGCACAAAAAACAAACATCTCTGTCATTAATACAAAGAGGAGTTAATTATTCTGGTATACATCTGTTTAATAAACTTTCCAAGAGTATAAAAAAGTTTGCAAATAATAAAGATAATATATTTAAAGAAAAACTGAGAGATTATCTTATTGGCAACTCCTTCTACTCCATTCAAGAATTTGTATTAATTAGTTAATTGTATTCAATATGACTTTTGCAAAATCCAGTTGTAAAAATTAAAGTTTTTTTGTTATTCTCTTTATTTGTCTTTGGAACATATAATTGTTTTTACTATGATTATGACTCATATTGTTTGTATGTGTATTAACTATGAAATAGTTCACATCCCAGAAGTCCTTTCTCAGCAGGGTTCCATGAAACAAGATTGTTAAATAAATAAATATGAAAATCTTCACTGTGCTCTTTTACTACTATTTGAAATTAAGTGTAAATTCTTTCACAACATTCAGAAGATGGTGACAATGAGTCGTCAGAAAACAAGTTTTATGCCATTGTCAGGCCCGCCGCTAGCTGTTTCAGCGCCCGCGTGCAATACCGATTATGCCGCCCCCTTTCTAACTACAGACAGTGGTGGATTTAGGAAATATTTCGAACCAGGTTAAAAAACTGTGAGATTGCCGCCCCCATAGATGCTATTCCGAGTGTCGCCGGGCGCTGTTGAGCTAAAAAAAAAAAAGGTCGCCGGCTACATAATACACCGCAAATTTCGTCGCGGCGACAATGGAGTGGCAACTATCGCGGGGCGCGGCGACAATCGATCGCTCGTTTTGCTGTCCCTCTCGATGTGCCGCCCGCGTGCGGTGCACGCCTTGCACGCCCGCTTACGGCGGGCCTGGCCATTGTTAGAGCATAATAGCTTAGGATAGCGTCTCTCTTTGTGCATGTAAGCGTAAGTAACTCGTCTGTCTGATGATTTTTGTAACGATAGTTCTGTCCAGTTAATCAGTTGTAACGACAATTCTGCCCCCACTTCATCGTTTCCGTGATGCTTGCTGTTAGTTCTGTCGACCTTGCTGTATGCATGTACAAGTGTGTGCGTGTGTCATTCCTCTGTGGATTTGAGTCTAAAATATATGGTTATAGAATTATGCTCACCATCAACGTGTGCTTCTAACCATTGTTTCAGGGCTTAGACAATCTCCCATTTCGATGTGCTCTTTACAGTTTACTGCCGTTTGTGTTGGCATGTGAATTTTGATTCTCACTACATAAAAATCATTTAACAGAGAGGGGTGATGTACCAGAGAAGCGAAGGACGTGGGTACAAACCCACAGTCAGACCATTGCTTGTGTGGTGTAGTATGGATGTCATTGGAAGATAGGAAGAGTGTTGAGGGGCTGTAGGTGGCGTATAATGCTGTTAGAATGGATATTGGTGGAATAATTCTGAGTGGTGTATGGAGCCTAAGTTGACCATGACCACAATCTCGCACTAGACTTTAGGTGATGAGGCCTGAGTGGATAAAAAATCTAAACACCCACTTTGACCTAACAATTTACGACAGTTCAAGTGTGAGCACTATCTTAGGCGTAATAGAACTAGCGTCTGCACCTATGGATACTTGTCGATGTGTGGGGATCTTCTATGAAAATGTGGGTTATGATGTCTGTTTGATGACCAAGAAACTATCAGTTAGCTAAGAGCATTATGATAACTCTATCGTGGTTACTTGAACAAAGCATGCAATTACAAACAAATGTCACACTTGGCCCTGAATCCGAAGGTTGGCGTCAGATGGGAACATTTTAAACCGAATAGAGAACTCTCCTGGGTCCTGATTTATTGAAAAATAATTTCCTGGTAAAAGGGAGAATTTTCCTGGAAAACTGCAGTAGAACCACCTTAAGTGAATATTTTGGTACCTGGCTACTGATTAGCAGAAGACTTTGCGAATTTTGAATTTTTGGTTTACTTTAACGCACGAACAGAAGGTAACCCTGTCTGTAACTGATCAGGGGTTGGATTGGGAATCATTGGAAAACAGAAGGTGGTTTGAGGAAGTGCTGTGGGTACGTTGGCGATGAGGCTAGGGGTGGATCTTGGTGAAAGAATTAGGAATAGTGCACTGGATTTCTTCTATAAGGAAGTGGGTAAATTTTCTATATCTCCACCTTGGTCACAGGCATGTTCTGTGCTTAGCGTGACTCGATTTTTATCACATAGGACTGGCGTACTTTGATTCGACAGGGGTGAAATTAGTAAGATTAACAGACGGTGTCTCGTTCCTGGAACATACGTGCTGAGCTGTAAAATACAGTTAATGGTGTCAATCATTGAAGTATCACAAGGGATTTATTGGAATTTTAGACAAAGTGCAGCTAAGGACACTCAATTTGTGATTGCTTACGAAAGCATAACAGAATTGATACATAGATTGGTCTGGATTGACAGACGACAATGGTTTGACCTTGGTGGCAACAATTACGAGTGCAATGAAATATTTTATACCAATGGCAGCAGATATAAGTTAGATAAATAAGGCGTCGTACTGTTGCTAATATGAATTCTATCTTCCCTCACTGCATTCCATGAGCTTTGCCATGGTCATACTGGAAACTTTGATTTTTTCTAGCTTTGATGTGGGAAAGGCTTTGTCACAAATATTTTCAAGTGGCCTCTTGTCCAAAGACAGGGTTGAGAAATAGGCTTGAAAAAAAATTACATGCTGATTGGTTTCAATATAAGTTGAGAGATTAACGTGTATTCACTTCTGGAATGTCTGTAGGGAAAGAAACTGGTTTTCAAATCGACTGTCACAAGTATTATCATGTGGGGCTCTTGTCGAAAGACTGAGTCTGCAGGGTTGAGAAATAAGCTTGAAAAAATTACAGGCTGATTGGTTTGACATCAGTGGAGAGATTAACATGTAATCACTTCAGAAATGTCTGTAGGGAAAGAAACTGGATTTCACATCTACAACTTTGCATTAGGCAATGATAATTATGTGAATCTAATTTAGTAAGCATTTTTCAGATAAAATGGGCAGGGAAGTTAATGCCATAGCAATAGGATAGAAATACACACAAAGTTCATCGAGGTTGCAGACACATCCATGAGGAAATCACTTCTTTGAGTTTAAAACATTAGTTGGATTCTCGCTTTGTTTCATTGCACATAATTTAATATATTAAAATAATGGGGGTGTGACAGAAATTCGCGAGTTATCATTAACGATTAATTATATTGGAATCCCACCGTACTGACGCTTATTTCCTCTTGTTATTCACACAGAGTTATTTTTTGTGCAAAGCACCCTCTGCCAATTTCGAATATCAGAACTGCATTGTATAGATGTGAATTTGAGCTATGTCAGGACATTCCATGGTTCATTATCACGTTTTAAACGCAAAAGTTACGCTTTCACATGGTCTATTTTTTAATTAAATACAAAGACTCAAGCAGTTTATCTGTTCACCCAGAATGAAAACAAAATTTTCGATTTTCGTTTTGAAAACACGAGTGATTGGGCTACCATAAATGTTTCTTAGATTTGTACTACGAAAACTGACATATAATAATTATTCTCATCTCGTAATAATTTCTTCTTGAACCGAAGTGAATGCTGAAATATTTCTATGTATCCCGCTGGGGCGGTTTTGCAGTGCAATGAGCATATGGCGCAACCTGAATTCCTTATCGATAGCAGGACACCTGAACAAATGCATACGAAATTCGCTGCAAGCCTGAGACTCTGTACAAAATTCTGCAATCATACGAACGCTGTGTTGGACGCCCTACTTTCTTTGTCCGCCAGCCAGGCAGCCAGCTATGCTTTCATGGCAAACACACACCAGCCAAGCTGTATCGCTCTGTAATGGAGCCATTTCGTAACCTGTCGGACTCCCGAGCAAACAATAGCCGCTCACGCAAACATCGAGATATTTCTCTTAAAAGCTTCTCGCGTTGAGAAATGAAGCATGCCGCGCCATCTATCGGGAAACGGAATACTATGCACCTCGGCAGTCGATTTTTTTTAACGTCTCTCTAACAACGTGGTCTTTAGAGATGGGGAAAGGATGGGAATGAATTCGGCCATGGCCTTTTGAAGGTAGCATCCCCGGCATTCACTTGGAGTGATTTTGGGAAACCATGGAAAACCCAAATCTGGATGCTCGGAACCGGTGTCCTCCCGAATGCAAGGCCAGAACGCTAAATAATTTCATGAAAACAGGTACACATAGAATTCTTCCTCGGTTTTATATCTGGAGTTTATGACGTTTTTTTTCCATATCGAACGTTAAAAGGAAAAATGTATGCTTTTCAACTTATTTTTTATTCAAGTCAAGCTGGCGCCATACTCTCTAGGCGTGGAAATTGACGAGTTGGAACGGCTTTTTCAATAAAAACACCGTGGCCGGACTCGAACCGGCGACCTTCGGCACTCTAGCCCCAACGATACCGATGTATGTTCACGTAATATCCGTTGATGTGGACTTTTTTATTTTTTAGTAAAAAAAAATCGCAATGGTTCACGTTTAAGTATTTTTCACGACACAGAACCGAAGAAAATATTTTACTGTGTGTCGATAGTAGCCAAGATGTTCAGTGCTTGCTTAACAGGACGCTAGGAATACCCGTGCGGCACATATTTCGTCACGCTTAATGGATAAGCAAACAGAGATAACAGTCGAGTGGGAATTTTGAAACAGTGTACACATTTCGCAGAGCACGCCGGAAATACTGTCACCGAACGCCATCTGCCAGTCGATCAATGAACTAACGGGGGCTGCCATCTAGCCGCCGCTCGGTGAACTAACGGTCCAGCGCAAGCCCACCCGGTGCTGCCCTCCCAGCGGCCGGCCAAAGAACTAACGTGTGACGTCACGGAGGCAACGACCGTGCTGCCACCTGGTGGTGTTCCAGGAAAGACAATATAACACTACTAATGGATAAGCAAACATAGATAACAGTTGAGTGGGAATTTCTGTAGGTGTGTTGAAACAGTGTACACATTTCGCAGAGCGCGAGTTCCAGAACAGAAATACTTTCACCTAGCGCCATCTAGCAGTCGATCAAAGAACTAACGGTGGCTGCCATCTAGCGGCCACCATATAAACTAACGGTCCTGCGCAAGCCCGCCCGGTGCTGCCATATGTGTGTATATGCTACATTGCAACATTTGAGCAGCTGGAATATCTACATCACATAGGACACAATCGTAAATAATATCGCTGATTTCAGAGTAACATTGTTGGAGATAAGTGAAATAACAGCTAGAATAAAGACTAAATAACAGTTATATCTGTTTATTTGTTGAAATATGTGGTCGTCATGCCGTCAATGTAGTAACACTGCCATCTCGTGAGCGCCCAAAGAACTAACAATCCGCCATCTTGTGACGTCTTACGACCTTGGCTGCCCGCCATGCAAAGAACTTAAAAAATGTGACGTCACACGGACGAGTGGAGTCTCTTTACAGTTGTCCAAAGAGCTTATCAGGCTTGAATCCGCCTTCCCCTACTACTAATGTATTCTTTCATATTTGGTGAACAGTCTATAGCATCGGAATTCTTCTCCAAAAATAAATTTTTACAGGTAGACAAGTAGCAATCAAATTCTGATAAACCCCTAGCAGATGAAAGTTCAATTACATTGTGAGTATAAACATGTAAACTTCCGGTACCTTAGAATTCAAATTAGACACTTTGGTTATAGAAGAATGGGCGTAGTGGAGGACCTGATACTGCAGACTAGAGCCATATACGCAGCGAATTAAAGTCGCAGAGTCAACTAAAGAGCTAATACAGACTGTAAACCATCCTTAAAGAACAAAAATCAAAGCTTTAATAAATAACTGTAATAGTGTAAAATCCTTAACGGGAAACGCAACACTTTGTTACAATGTGATATCACTATAACACAGCACTTTTCGACACTTTAAAAGCTTCTCATAAAAATAATCAGCCATTAGTTAATCATTTTTTTAAATATATATATATATATATAAAGAAACAGTAATAAGGAGTGTAAAGCCACTTTAAATACCGGTATTATAATTTGTTACGTAAACTTGCTAAAGTTCGTGAATCCACATATTTAAAGCCTTATTTGAAATTGGCTGACAACTTGAGATGAACATTATTTCTTTCGGTATAACATACAAAAATTTTGGAAAGTTTTATATAGTCAGACGAGTCATAGATTGTTTTCAAATGAAATATATTGAAGCCCATTCTTTTCATACACAGTTTTAATTATCGAACCCACCAAGTAAAGTCAGTAAAAGAAAATACATTCAGGATATGTAATAACAACCCCTAAAGCACATCCCATGAGCCTTTTTGGACAATAGGCAGTACATTAATAATAAACAGAAGAAATAGTAGTTTTCGACTTATGCTGGCGACAACCCGGAAATAGAAATTCTTAGAAATTCAATTATAAAGCAACTACGGCAGCTAGAGAGGAGATTGAAAGCTCTATGGGCAGTTGAGATGCCATAGAATTGAGTGGAATAAGTTTTAAAGCTCAAAGTATATTTCCTCTACCGTAAGTTAAATGTGACGCCACCAAATCATTGGTTTTAATAGCCTTTTTATTCGAATAAATAAATTAGCCATACTTGGTGTTAAATAAAAGATAATTTAAATTTACATGAACCTTCTACCACCTAAATAAACTGAATTATTAGCTTCTGCGTCGTAATAGGGTTGTGAACTCAAAGTTATTTTTTACGGCAAATCTGTTAACTTTACAGAAAATTTCATAGGGACTTAAATTGCTAGTTGCACAATATTCTATCTACTGATAAAGTTTCAGAACTCTACAGTTCGTATTTCCCAAGGTTGGAGAACTATTTGGCATACGGAAGGTTACCGTAATGGAGGGATACAGAACCAAATATACGGTTGGTGCAGGATTCTGCGTCAGTCACTGATGGTATCATAGAGTGCGAAGGTTGTGTCACTCTGTACAGCGTGAGAGGCACTTAGGCAGGATAGGCGGAAGCTGGCTGTAGTATCGCCATGCTTGAGGTCAGCCATCTTAAGTTTTTGGCAGAGTGGTTCGGCATTAGCATCTAATATGTGACTTTGAAATTTAAAACAATGGGTTTTGGTCTGTCGGTCTCATTTCATAATCTGCAATCATTTTCGGTAAAGATATGTCCGATCACCATCAACTGTAATAAGTGTACAAACTATTTAAAAAATATAGTGTTTTTTATCTTTGAAACCATACTAGTGGTTTCCATTCATGACTTCTACCTAACCTTTTCTTGCTTGAGGTTTATATCAAGGCAAGTGGCGGCCATTCTAATTTCTTACAGTTGATTTTCCAGTTGCAAGTATATTACATGGTATAGCAGTTTTTACTTTAGTATCAGAGTTAAGGTGTACACTCATCCCTTACAAACACTTCAACACTATCGGTTATAGATGATTCAAGATGGCTGCCTAGCCTTGCATCATTCCCACCTAACTTGCTGCCTGTTCACCGCACATAGTGCCAAATTAGCCGTACGCCGAACGTGACCTATCTCCATTATTATTATTATTCTCGTGTCAAAAACATCACAATACACAGTTAAATACATTTTGTAAATCAACAACTTTAAACACACTTGGCCCAGTACTTTGCAACCTCAATCGCATTGTGTGTTGCTTGAAACAGGTCTTTGTTGTTGCAGGATGATGGGCACATAGGGCACTCGAGCATTTGGTTCATAGTTTTGGTCTTCTCCGCATTCGCATTTAATACTGGTAGTGTAAGTATAACCCAATCTCATTATGTTTTCCTTGGACCTGCCTACTCCTGTTCGCAATCGATTGAAAGACCGCCAGCTGTTCCAGTATTCTTCATGACCAGGTGGCAAGCGCTCTGCAACTGTCAGTGGTCCCGTGATGTTGGGAACCCTCATTTTCCATAACTGTACTCTTGCCTTTTCAGGTGACCCAATTAGTTCCCGTGATGTTCTGAGGAAGCTTTTCCTGGATTTGAGTCTCTGGGCTGGTGGTATATGGCCGTGCAGTGGATGAGCGCTTTCCCTTTCTACTTTGGTCCTCTCCTTGTTCGCAGCCACTTCTCTCCGGATACTGGGTGGTGCAATGCCCGAAAGCTGGTAAAGCCTATCAACTGGTGTAGGCTTTAAGCAACCTGTCACTAGCCTACAGGAGTTATTGAGGGCCAGATATCAATTTTTTTTATTCTTTATATTTTATTTGTTTCATCCTTGTAAATAAGAATCCATCCTCAAATTTGACTTTGACCAATTTTTTCTTCTGAATTTCAACCAAAAACATCTCACGTTTGAGACGAATTATCTCGAAAAGTAAGCAGGATATCAAAAATTTTTATTTTTCATTTTTTATTTGTCTCATCGAGTTACATAATAATCCATCAGCAGACTGCGGCGTTACGCTTATCCTAGAGTTCCCTTGAGGTGTGTGTACATATACCCCATGTCTGTATGGATGCGGCCTAGCCCCCCCCCCCCTCAACTCCTCCTTCGCCCGGCGTCACTTCAATGCGTGGTGAAGGTCTCTTGCGTCTTCTCCATATATTTCTTTCCTCCATGATCCAAATCAAACTATTGGAAAGTATCATCGATAAACAGGCCAATGAGTCTGCTCCCAGACCCCAAAGAGTCACTAACTAACTTGTAATCATCAAAACATTAACACACTTGGATTTCGTCTTCATTAGTGTCAACAAAAGCAATGTTAATAATAATTGTTCGACGTGACGGACATCAGGAGTCCAGTTCAGTATGATGGAAAAGTATTTAAGTGAGTTATGCATAGTCGAAATTTATTTACGAACATCATTAGTTTCGAATAAATTTGTCAAAATAATAGACATTTTAATTTAATTTAATTTAATTGCAATGGAGCACAGGCTCCGGTGGCAATTTCCCTACACACCCATCTTCCCCCTATCCTGCACCTACCTACATTTGCCCTCTACAAATTTTATCTTTAATTTCTTTCAAAGTTTTCGGTAAATTATTCATAATTTCTCTTGGTAACTCATTCCAATCCCTGACACCATTACCAAAAAATGAGAATCTTCCTACACCCTTGTGCCTGAAATCGAGTGCCAGCTTGTGGTCATGGTCATCTTTTCCCTTCCATGCACTACTTTTCATACCTATTGCAATATCTTTCCATGCCTCATCGCCAGTATATGCCCTGTACACTCCCATGACCCTCCTCATTCTCCTCCTGTCTTGCAATGAATTCCATTCCAGCTCCTTTATCATATCCGTCACTGATAGCATTCTGCGATAATTTCCAGAAACAAATCTAGCAGCCGTTTTTTTTCACCCTCTCCAACTCCTGTATTTGATACGTAAAATGAGGGTCCCATACTACACTACCATATTCGAGGAATGGTCTGACCAAAGTTTTGTAACCCAATTCCTTGACTTCTCTCGTACATCCACTCATCACTCTCTCCAACAAGTGCAGAACTTTGAAACCTTTTCCTACCACCTGTCCTATGTGTCCTGCCCAGTTAAGTTTGTTAAAAAAGTAATTCCAAGATATTTATATTTCAAGTCTTCAGCAATCAATTCTTTCCCCACCTTATATTCATAATTAACCTTTTGTTTTTTATTTGTGTATCTAATAAGCTGATTCTTCTTTGCATTTATCTTCATTCCTTGTTTACCAACCCAATTAGAAATCCTGTCCGGATCACCCTGCAACTGTTTACAATTCTCTATCGTTTTGATTCTTTTATATAGCATTATGTCATCTGCAAACAATCTAATTTCAGATAGTAAACAATCAACACAATTATTCATTAGAATAATGAATAGCAATGGTCCCAATATGCTACCCTGTGGCATACCCATTTTTACTTCAACTTCTTTTGATACTACATTTCCTACCCTTTCTTTCTGTTTTCTACCTTTTAAAAATTCTTCTACCCAGCAAATGACTTTCTTATCCACTCCAATGGTTTTTACCTTATTTACTACCATTTTATGGCTTACTCTGTCAAACGCCTTTGACAGATCTAGTGCTACACTATCAATTTGGCCTCCCTTGTCCATTTCATCTGAAATATCTTGCATATATCCCACCAACTGAGATTCGCATGAATATCATTGCCTAAAACCATGTTGCCTGCTTGAAAACCACTTACGTTCCTCACGTATATTTCTGATGTGGTTGCATACCAATATTTCCATTAATTTACCTGCCACTGATGTCAAACTGATTGGCCTGTAATTCTCAACTCTATTTCTTACCCCTCCCTTATGTACCGGTACTACTATTGCACTTTTCCAGTCCTGTGGTAAGCAGCAAATAATATTTCAAGATAGTTTCCTTATTAGCTATACGGCGGAAATGCTCCACCATCACAAGATAACATTTTCCTAGCAGTTACAATATACCCAGGAAGGTACCATTATTAGAAGTATTTAGTGCTATAGATCCAAAGCTTCCTCTGAACAAGAAATTATTCCATGGTATGAAGAATACTTTGGACATCATTCTTTCGAGGACAGCAAAACACCGCGATTTTTAGTATTTCATCTGTATTTGCAAATGCTTGTCTGTTACACGGAACTTCTTTAATCGCTTTAGCGTTGCTATCCAACTGAGCTTGGTGTGCTGGAGTTTTTGAGACACTCTGACAGGTAGCTCCAATCATCAAATCCTTCTTTTCCCAAATAAGTGTGAGATCTTCTGTTGAATAAATAACAGTAAAAACAAAATACTTTATCTGCAGATTTAAAGTAAACAAGCCATCTTCTTTTATAAGTTTCTCCATTTGTCATTACTCTTTGAAAATTCGTATTTGAAAAATTACATCGATGATTTTATTTCTTGGATTTTTCCCTTGATCGAATAATTATTTCATCTATGGCTGCAGAGTCAATGAGATAACAGTAAAAACACAATACTTTATCTGCAGATTTAAAGTAAACAAGCCATCTTCTTTTATAAGTTTCTCCATTTGTCATTACTCTTTGAAAATTCGTATTTGAAAAATTACATCGATGATTTTATTTCTTGGATTTTTCCCTTGATCGAATAATTATTTCATCTATGGCTGCAGAGTCAATGAGATAACAGTAAAAACAAAATACTTTATCTGCAGATTTAAAGTAAACAAGCCATCTTCTTTTATAAGTTTCTCCATTTGTCATTACTCTTTGAAAATTCGTATTTGAAAAATTACATCGATGATTTTATTTCTTGGATTTTTCCCTTGATCGAATAATTATTTCATCTATGGCTGCAGAGTCAATGAGTGACCATTTTGAAATATCACCATAATTTGTACTTTGAAAAGATGACAGTAGTGGTATGCCTGGTATACCCCATTTTGTAATAATTTGAACGGCAGGTGACGTTACAGGCATAGATAAATCTTCTAGCATATGCTGCTCTTCGACAGGCTCATGAGCCTGGTCTGATGAAATTCTACTAGATAAGTTTTCTTCCTTCACATGTTGAACATGTTCTGGCGACAATGATTTAAACCACTTCTCAACTCTAAAAAATTCTGAAGCTTTCAAGTTTCATCTTGGTTTTGCTTTCTTTTTTAATTTGTGCATCAAATAGTTTTTTTTGTTTTGTTTTAGCTAGCTGTATGTAGGTTGAATCTTGCCCCATGCACATACACCCTTGTGAATGAAATCCAAGATATTAGCAGAAAAGGGAGGGAACAGGTGCGGAAGGCGCCACGCGGCGCGGCACCGGAAAGTGCTAATAATGGGTCGAGTTGTGATTTTCTTGCTTCCAGTACTGAAGCATTCTCGAGTTGACTCGACTCTATGACGACCGACGACTATGCAATAAGCTGAAGCTTGTAACAGCCCTCATACCTTAATTTTGAATAGCATTGTACTGTATGAAGTATTTGTAGTGAGCTAAAGTTTGCTTCAATATGATCTGGTATGTTTGTTTTGTAATTTCTTGTAAATCAGTGTATATAGACTTTGTTTTATGTAAGAAAATTATTTAAAGTCCATTTAATATGTTTAAAAACCGAATTGTGCAAGAGAATTTCTTAAATGTTTGTAATTCCATGTATTAATGTAAGTTACGATGTCTACAGGACAATTTTCTACAGTTTGAAAGGATTTCTGTAAATAATATTGTTTTTATGTATCTCTAATTACCATTTCTGATCATTTTGTAAAGTTGTTAAGTAATTTTGTATTAATTCCGTTTGTTTTTATTATGTTTGATTGTTTGAGTGATTGTTAATGATCGAGAAATATCGGGCTAATGCCTTTGAAGAATTCTCGTAATTTCGATAGAGACTATATAAACAGATCGGCTGGACAGAGCAGTTAGTTGAATTCAGTAAGTATTCAGTTTTACAGAGAGTTTCATCCAGTTAGTTTCACAGAGATTTTATTTGCTATGGCTCAGAAGTGCATCCTGTATTGTATCTATGCTTGTGAATATCGCTGACTTCGTTTTGCACAAATAAACAAAACATCAATATAACCTTTTGGTGGACTTTTTAATTAATCAATATATTAAATTAAACCACCGAAGAACGTAATATGGTGACAGTGAAAGGACGAGAAGTTATTAAGATCTGTGAGATGTTAATATTCTAAAAGAATCTGCAGCAAATTGCGACGAGGTATCGGCGGGACTGCAACGTGACATTTAGAACGGCGAAAGGGTTGGACGGCGTCGACTTAAATCTGAATATGAGTTGATAGCACTCATCGGAGATTTTCCTTCGACGTCAGTAATCAGCAATCATTTTCCGACGGCAAGCGGATTTTCGGCGACCTCAAGATCAAGTCTTTCAGCAGTTGTGTGTTTTGAGTGTGGAAAGTGTGATTAAGTGTTAATCAGTGAAAAAAGTGGTGTTCAGTGGTGAAAAGTGCTGCTAGCTGAAACTTAAGGTGACGAAAATTATTTAAGTGCTACAAAAGTAAGTACTGAATATACAAATTTTGCTTTTGCATGTAATTTTGTGGCAGGTTAGAAAAATTTTAATTCTTCTTAACTTTGTTTTCATGTTGATTTTTCTAATTACTGAAAATGGCTGATAGTCAGAATCTACAAGCATTTCCAGAGTCTTTTGTAGCCAAAGTTGACAGCAAATTTTCTGAGATCAATTCTCAGTTTTCTGAATTTAGGAGGGAGTTAAAGAATGATAATGATAGCAAATTTTCTGAGATCAATTGTCAGTTTTCTGAATTTAGGAGGGGGTTAAAGAGTGATAATGATAGCAAATTTTCTGAAATTAATTCTCATTTTGTAGAAATCAATGGTAAATTCGATAACAAATTTTCAGAATTTAAAAATGAGTTAAATCTCGATGGTAAATTTTCTGGGATCATTGTTTTCTAAACTGCAACAAAACAATGATAAAACATTCTCTGATTTGACTAAATGTTTTGATATTAAAATCGCATAGCAATGTCAGGGTTTTAGCTCTCAATTCAAGGAGGATATTAACAAGTTAGATTCTAAATTGGGGAAGGTAGTAACAGAATGTAAGGAGAAATTAGAAAAAGTTACAGAAATTTGTGAACAGAATAAGTCTGAATGTATAAATTTGATTTATAAAGAATTCAGTGAAAATTGTGATAAGATGAAGGAGGAATATGTTTCTTTATTCCAAGCCAGTGATAGTAAAGCTGCTCAAAGGGTCAATGAGTTGAGACAAGAGGTGGGATTAAATATTAATACATTGGTGCAGCAGCAGGAACAACTTACCCAGGAATTGTAGACAACCCAATGTAACTTTAATCAGTTAGAGAAAAGGGTTACTGGGTTGCAGATACAGTTAAGTCAAGCTCCCACCCTAGGTAACACAATTGTTAGTGCTGACATTAAGGAAGAATTTGCATTCTATGATGACAGTGGAAGACTTTACCCTATTGAGTTTATAGATAATTTTGAAAGGTCAGACTATTTTAATTTGGTACACGACAGTAAGAAAATTGCACTTGTGTGTAAACATCTAAAGTCTTATGCTAGGACATGGGGTGATAGACAAGCTAGGGAAGTGACTGACTACAAGCTATTTAAAGAAAACTTTTTGAAACATTTTTGGCCGACAAGCAGGCGGATTCAGGAAAAGAGGGAGTTGATGACTGGTAGGGCCCTATAAACCTGGTAGGGAAACTCAGCATGATTTTTTTCATAAATGTTGGATCCGTTGTAAGTATTTAGACCATCCTTATGGAGAGGAGGAATTCATTGATTTGATAGGAGCTAGGCTACCTCAGCAAACAAGAAATTTAATTGCCACTTTGGATGTAGTAAATGTGGATAGGGTTTCTGAATTGTTGAGACACTTGGATGCCCAGGAGTCTTTCAATGAACAACATTATCACCATCAAAACCATAGGAGGGGCAGCAGGAGTCCCCCTAGAAGGGGTAATGGGTCAAGGGATGGTAGGTCTAGGGGATGGGGTCGTGATAATTACGCAAGGAGGAATGATAATGGGGAGTGAGAGAACAGAACCCTCAATCGGAAAGGGAAAGGCAGCATGGAGGGCAGGC
Source organism: Vandiemenella viatica (assembly GCA_031002005.1). NCBI lineage: Eukaryota > Metazoa > Arthropoda > Insecta > Orthoptera > Morabidae > Vandiemenella > Vandiemenella viatica. The sequence continues at coordinate 114,926,975 of JARYHS010008075.1, read as the reverse complement.
AAACTAAAGACCACCCGTGTGATGGCCCCGCAGTGGTGGACAAGAATGTGGGTCCAGGTATCAACTGCTATAGAGTTAATATTATTTTTATGAATCATCCCCAAGAAGATTTATTGGAAGAGGCGGAGGATAAGGATGAAGTTTTAGATAAAGTTCCCATAGTGCAAATTAATGCTTTTAATAAACAAATAGATGTTCTTATTGACACTGGGTCACAGGTTTCTTGCCTTGCTGAGGGATTATTTAATGAAATAGAAAGCACCAATCAAATTGAAGTGTTACCCGTTAATAGTATGACAGTTATTACTGCTACTGGTTCTTGAAGTAAGAGAATTGAGCAGGAAATGTTGATGGAAGGGTGTATGGGAACTGTAAATGTAGAAATACCCATGTATGTAGCACCTAGGTTGAATGTTAATTGCATTTTAGGCATGGATTGGCTTACAAAAGTAAAGGCTTTCGTGAAGGTAACTTACGGATTAAATTAGACAGTGGGGAATACTGGGTTGATTTTGAGAAGACTTTTGGAAAGGCATACAAGAAGTAGATCATGTGAGAGTTAAATATAAGAATGCTGGTGTAGCTAGAGTTTGTAATGAACTATTACCACAGATTTGTGTAAATGTGTTAAGGCAGAGTAATGAGATTAATAGTCTGATTGAAGGTCAGGAGATAAGCGAAGGAAACATTATTAATTACTCAAACAGTATGAAACAATTGCCGTCAGACCAACAAGAAATGCTGAAATGTCTAATTGAAGAATATAGGGATGCATTTTCTGACACACCAGGTCTAATAAAAAATTATTAGTGCAAGTCTGAAGAGCCTTTCTTTATTAAGCCATATCCAATCCCTTTGACCAAAAGAGATGAAGTGAATAAGGAGATAAATCGAGTGTTGGAGTGGGGGGTAATAGAGAGGTCAAGGAGTCCTTACAATAATCCCTTGGTTGTTGTAATAAAACAGGACAATTCCGTGCGACTAGTGCTGGATGCTCGCACATTAAACAAGCATTTAGTAACAGAACGGGATCATCCTCCACCTATCAATGAGTTGTTGCACAGGTTTAAAGGTAAAAGATATATTTTGTCTATCGATCTGACTGCATCCTATTGTCAAGTCCCGCTTTCGAAGAATCCCGGAAATACACTGCGTTTCTATTTGATGGCCGTTGTTATAATTTTCGAGTTTTACCATTTGGGTTAAATATTTCAGTGGCTACCTTTATTTGTGCTTTGGTTAGTGTGTTAGGAAAGGAACTGCTTGAACAAGTAGAGATATATGTAGACGATATTCTTATAATGTCAGAAACACTTGAGGAACATTGGGTGCTACTTAAAAAAGTTTTAGAAGCATTGAGAAAGGGAGGTATGACTATTAAGTTAAAGAAATGTACATTTTTGCAAAAAGAGGTTGAATTTTTGGGCCATCATATTACAACACAGGGGATCTTGCCTAGTAATGATAAAATAAATGCCATTAAGAATTTTCCCCAACCTAGAGATAAGAAACAACTAAACAGTTACTTTGGATTGTGTGAATATTATAGGAGATTTCTTCAGGGACAAGCTTTAAATAGTCCAGCCTTAAGAGATTTGGTTAAAACAAGTGTCAAGTGGGTGCTGTCCTCAGAATGTGAAAGAGATTTTCAAAAAATCAAAGATGAATTGTGTAATGCCAATATCGTCTATTATGCAGATTGGGATCTAGATTTTTGCCTTGCCGCAGATAGTTCTGACTACGATTTAGCAGTACATGTCTTCCAGGAGGTAGAAATCAATGGAGAACTGGATTCTAGGACTATTGCCTTTGTGAGTAGAAAACTACAACCAGCTGAAACTAGATACACAATTACGGAAAGGGAGGCCTTATCTATTGTGTGGGGTTTGACTAAGTTTAGGTACCTATTGTTAGTTAGAAAAATTATTGTATATACAGACCATAAGGCTCTTTCATTTTTATTAGAGTGTAAGTTAGTCCACAGTCGGTTAACCCGTTGGGCATTGGTTCTGCAGGAATATAATTTAGAGATTCGGTATAGGCCTGCTAGTAAAAATCAAGTTGCAGATGCTTTGTCACGTCTACCGTTAGGTCTAGATTCCGAAAAGAGATGTCTAGGACCACAGACTGAGGTTATAATTGCTTATCTAAAAGGAGTACCGTATGAGACTGAGGTTAAGTATTCCTTGAGACAAATCAACGAGGAACAGGACAAAGATGTAGCTATAGCAGAAGTAAAAACTAATCTTGATAGCCCAGAACACAAAGATCAGCTTCAGTAATATTATACTTTGCATGGGGGAGTATTATTTAGAACGACTAGTGAAGATGAAGATGGTTGAAAGTTATGGCTTCCAGAAAGTTTGGTTGAAAAAATTGTTTGGCATCACCACTATAGTTATGGGCATTATAGGCCATCCAAGTGTTACCAAGTGTTAAGGGATGATACATATTTCTGTAATATGAGAAAGAAGATTTCCAAGCTATTAAAATCTGTTCAAGTGTGTCAAAGATCTAAAATAGATAGTTTTAAACGAGTGGGGAAAATACAAAATATCATCCCAAGTAGTGTATTGGAATTAGTTTCGTCTGATGTTCTTGGCCCCCTACCCATGTCTCGGGGAGGGGTGACCCAGGTTTTAGTTTTATTTGATGTTTTTTCCAAGTTCGTTAAACTTTACCCTGTAAAGAAGTCTAACGTCTAAAATTTTGGTTAGAAAAGTGATTGATGAATATTGTCAGAAGGTAGGTAACCCTAAGAGGGTGCTTTCGGACAATGCCCCGCAATTCACTAGTAAAGTGTGGACAGAAAAACTTGAACAAGAAGGGATAGAGGTTGTACATACTTCTGCTTATCATCCAGCAGGAAATCCCGTAGAATGCCTAATGAGAGAAATAGGACGTTGGTTCAGGACGTATTGTACAGACCAACACAGTAAATGGGCATATGAAGTAGAAAATTTTGAAAATGTAATTGATTCTATACCCAGTGATACAACTGAAATACCACCCATTGAGCTGATATTTAAGAAACCGGCTAACAGATTAATTAGAGAATGTGTTAGTTTTCCAAATAGAAAGAGTTTCAACTATGAGGAAAAGGTAGCTTTAGCTCTTAAAAATTTAAAGGAGAAGGCAACAAGGTGAAAGAAAAAGCACAATGAAGATCAGAAGTATATAGAATATAAAGTGGGTGATTTGGTGTTAGTTGAAGTTCATAGTAAGTCATCAGCTTTGCGACAAGAGACTTGTAAGTTTAACCATTTGTTTGAAGGCCCTTTCAGGATAGAGTCTATACCAAGGAAAAACTCTTATGAGCTAATAGACCCTGAGAGTGGTAAATGTAAGGGTGTGTATAATGTTGAAGCCCTAAAACCCTTTTATGAATAAGTGGTCACTTATAAAATGTGCCACTATATGTGTAAATATCTAATTTTGTAAATAAGTATGTCAATTGATGCATGTAAATAGTTTGTGTGAGTACTTAAGTTCAGATGAAGATGAAAGCATATCACTATATAAAGCAATTTGTGACAGTTTTGTGTAGAGACTTTTGGTGTTTTCGTGATGTTGTGACTTTCTACATTGTGGTGACAAATTGTCAGGTGTAAAATGTAAACAGACTGTTGTCATTAACAAGTAGACATCAAGTGTGTTATTTGGAGTGAAAATAATTATAACTTAAGGTGATGGCATTGAACGTTTGTTGTGTAAAAACAGTAACTGAAAAAAATGATTGGATCTGAAAAAAAGACAATTGTGTAACCAAAATCAGTGTATGGACTATGTGCAGATGTTGTATGTAATGAGGAATTGTATTTGTTCATTGTAAAAGTCATTATGGTTGATTGATTGTAATCTGTTTGTGTCGGCATTATGTGTACATTCAACCTGCTTAGATTTGTGACGGATTCAATCAATTTTAACTGTGTAAAATTAAGTGAATCCTGGGGAGGGGTTGTAACAGCCCTCATATCTGAATTTTGAATAGGATTGTACTGTATGAAGTATTTGTATTGAGCTAAAGTTTGCTTCAATATGATTTGGTATGTTTGTTTTGTAATTTCTTATAAATCAGTGTATATAGACTTTGTTTTAGGTAAGAAAATTATTTAAAGTCCATTTAAAAAGTTTAAAAATCGAATTGTGCAAGAGAATTTCTTAAACGTTTGTAATTCCATGTATTAATGTAAGTTACGATGTCTACAAGACAATTTTCTACAGTTTGAAAGGATTTCTGTAAATAATTTTGTTTTTATGTATCTCTAATTACCATTTTTGATCATTTTGTAATGTTGTTAAGTAATTTTGTATTAATTCCGATTGTTTTTAATATGTTTGATTGTTTGAGCGATTGTTAATGATCGAGAAATATCGGGCGGATGCCTTTGAAGAATTCTCGTAATTTCAATAGAGACCATATAACCAGATCGGTTGGACACAGCAGTTAGTTGAATTCAGTCAGTATTCAGTTTTACAGAGAGTTTCATCCAGTTAGTTTCACAGAGATTTTATTTGCTATGGCTCAGAAGTGCATCTCTGTATTGTATCTATGCTTGTGAATATCGCTGACTTCGTTTTGCACAAATAAACTAAACATCAACATAACCTTTTGGTGGACTTTTTAATTAATCAATATATTAAATTAAACCACCGAAGAGCGTAATAAGCTGTTATGTTTATAAATTCTTCTGGATGATTGGTGTGTTAATATAATATGTGAACAGCAAGCCGGGTTACTATAGAATTTATTTTTAATTTTTTTTTTGCGCAGGCGCTCTATTGCTGCAATTTCGACGCCCCCATATGACGGCGTCCAGGGCGGTCGCACCGCTCGCATCGCTCTAGGGCCGCCCCTGGCTTTGAAGTGGTTAGACAATGGTGAGAATGTATCCAAACTGGTGATGGAACTGGATGTTGGTAAGGCAACCATTTGTGATTGGAAGAAGAATTGAGTAAAGCTTGAACAGTCCTGTGCAACGAAAAACACTTGAAATTTGGCAGACTTTGAAACAGTCCCAGTACGATAAAGTGGATGAAGCTCTTTGTTTTTGGTTTACACAGGAAAGAAAACGTGGAACTCCTGTGAGTGGACCAATGGTTCAGGAAAAGGCTGTTTACCTAAACAAGTTAATGAATGGTGATGACTCAGTTAATCGTGCAATTAAATATGGTATGAACTGTATTTTCATGAACTGTGTTTTCATTCTTTTACCATATTTCATAATTAGACTAATTTTTTGCCATGTTTGGATTAACCGAACGTTCGGATTACTGGGGTTCGGATTAGTGGGACTCTGCTGTAGTAACTTATTTCTATAAGGTACTTTTTGTCACAAGCCAAATCTCCCTTGATAACTAACTGAAATGTATGAATGAGGTATCATTTTAACGCTTAAGGCCTTCACTTTGATCTCATCATATTTTAAGAAAGGAATTTTTCGGAATTCAAACCTCAAATGGCAAAAATGTTGAAATTTCTAAAATGTGATTTTTTGTACCATGAACCATTTATGTCACTGTATTCCTAACTGATATCGATGAATGAAGTATCATTTTAAAGATTAAGATCTCTGCTTTGGTGAAATAATATATTAATAAATGGATTTTTTGGAATTCGACCCTTAAAGACCAAAGTATCAATATTTCTGCAATTTGTTTTTGTGTCACAACCCATTTATCTGTCTTGATATCTAACTGATATAGATAAACTATGTATCATGACATAGTGACCATATTCACATCATATTTTAAGAAGGGAATTTTTCGGAATTTGACCCTTACAGACAGTACTGGATTAGCCAATTAGCAAGAGGTAGCAAATGCTACGGGCCTCACACCTTTGGAGAGAGGGGGGGGGGGGAGGGAGTATCGTGCCCTTTTTTTTTTTCTCTCTCTCTCTCTATCACTGCACCAGACAGCAAAAACCAAGAAGGCCTCTTCTTCACTTTTGCTACGTGTCCCATGTTGTTTTAATCTGGCTCTGAAAATTATCATTATTTCCATAATATATTTTTATCATGAGCTATTTATTTCCCTTGATATCTAATCGAAATGGGATATTATTTTTGAGATTAAGCTTTCCGCTTTGGTCAAATCATATTTTAAAATAGAATTTTTAGAATTCGACTTATAAAGGGCAAAATTATCATTGTTCCCACAACATTTTTTTTTTTTTTCCTGTCATGAGGTATTTATCTCCCTTGACATCGAATCAAAATCGAGAAATGAGCTATAATTTTAGAGATTAAGGTCTCTGCTTTGGTCAAATCATATTTTAAGATAGGAATTTTTTCCAAATTCGATCCTCAAATGCCAAAAGTATCAATATTTCTATGACGCTTTTTTGTATCACAAGCCTTTTAACTCTCTTGATATCTAAGAAAAATAGATATATGAGGTATTATGTTAAAGATTAAGGTCTCTGCTTTGGTCACATAATTTTCTTAGATTGTAATTATTGGGAATTTGACCCTTAAAGGGCAAAAGTAAAAACACTGAAAGTCACACGTATGAGACATTTCACAAGTTAGCCGCTGGACAGCAGTATCACATACCACAGAGATGTTAATAAATTGCTTCATTGGTGTTGACTTTTGTTATATCCCTATTACACTACACAAATAAACAATTGAAACAAATGAAGCAGTTCTTCTTTCATCCTATTACAAACCCCCAACCTTACTATTCATTGTATTGGTGAAATTTTTGAATGGGTCATCTAGTATCTCTAGTTTTTCTTTTCTATACCTTTTGATGGATACTTTCTTAGGTCCATAATGGACATAATGATGATGTTTGACCCAGTTCGAGGGTGAGTCAAATGAAAACCTTAAATATTTTTTTAAATATTATTTACTGTGCAGAAGTGGTACAAAGCTGTATCACTTTTCAACATAATCTCCCCCATGCTCAATGCAAGTCCTCCAGTGCTTACAAAGTGCATAAATTCCTTTAGAAAAAAATTCTTTTGGTAGTCCGTGCAACCACTCGGGCACCGCGTGGCGTACCTCTTCATCAGAACGGAACTTCTTTCCTCCCATTGCTTCTTTGAGTGGTCCAAACATATGGAAATAACTTGGGGCAAGGTCTGGTGATTATGGTGGATGAGGAAGACACTCAAAATGCAGGTCTGTGATTGTTGCAACTATTGTATGGGCAGTGTGGGGCCTTGCATTATCATGTTGCAAAAGGACACCTGATAACAGCAATCCAAGACACTGTGATTTGATTGCAGGCCAAAGATGTTTTTTAGGAGATCTGTGTATGATGTACTGGTGACAGTGGTCCCTCTAGGCATGTAATGCTCCAAAATGATGCCTTTTTCATCCCAAAAGAGAGTCAGCATAACCTTCCCTGCTGATGGTTCTGTTCAAAACTTCTTTAGTTTTGGTGATGAGGAATGGTGCCATTCCTTGCTCGCTCTATTCTTTCTGGTTGGTGGAAGTGAACCCAGATTTGTCCCCAGTAACGATTCTTGCAAGGAAGCCATCACCTTCTCGTTCAAAGCGCCGAAGAAGTTCTTCACAAGCATCAACACGTCGTTCTCTCATTTCAGGAGTCATCTTGCAGACACTTTGTGAAACTGGAGCACATCACGTACAATGTGGTGTGCTGAACCATGACTAATCTTTAAACATGCTGCAATGTCATTCAGAGACACGCGGCAGTTTTTTTATCACTATGGCTTCAACTGCTGCAATGTTCTGTGGAGTCACAACTCGTTGTGCCTGACCTGGACGAGGAGCATCTTCCACTGAAGTCACACCATTTGCAAACTTCCTACTCCATTCGTAGACTTGCTGCTGTGACAAACATGCATCACCGTACTGAACCTTCATTCTTCGATGAATTTCAATAGGTTTCACACCTTCACTACTCAAAAACCGAATAACAGAACGCTGTTCTTCCCTGGTGCAAGTCTTAAGTGTGGCAGTGATCTTTAAACTGATAGGGTCAACTGGGGCTATCATGATACAAAAAATCAATCTTTTAATCTTATCTCTTAAACTAACATTGATTTACTGTTGTAAAATATGCAATAATATGTAATTTTATGTGATTTATTCATTTATGCATTAAAAATGGTCTAAGAGTGTGCCTAAGATAGAAAAAAAAATAAAAACTCTGTATCATATTAACCCCAGCCTGTGGGGCTAATATGATACAGGTATGGGGCTATTGTGATACAGTGTGTTAGTACAGGTGCTATTAATTACACAGAAATAAAAGGGCTTGAGTGCTATTTTTTATATTTACTAGAAATCAAGTTATGGATTTTTTTATTATTTTCAATGCTAATTCCTAAAAACGTCACACTATTTATAATGGTAAAAATATCAAAAAGACTTACTATGGGGGAAAATAATGACCAACAAAATTATTTAGAACTACTTTATGAATTTAACAAGTCAAAAAACAATACAAAAGTGAAAAATATGACTCAGAATGTATGTTTTAATTTTCGCCTTAGTTATTTCACAACTTTTCAACTGTGTCAAATTAATTTTATTTAACTCCTATAGGGGCAGAAATAAATAGGTTATTTTTCTTTTATAAATTGCTGTTGGAGAAGGCAAAACTGCAATCATATCCATGAAATCTATAAAGAAAATGTAATTTTCCTTATAATAAGTCAGAGTGTACGTCATTGCAGCTTCGAAGTCCTTGTACTGTAATGTCACCTTCTTCGTCATCTTTAATATTTATTTGGCAGTTAACTTTAAAATGTGTTGAGTTTGTAGGTCCTCCTTTAACATCAACTAGAACAAAGCAGTCTTTTTTTATGTGATCGTAGGCTTCCGCGGCCAGAGTCAGTTGATTCTTGGCTGTCCGGGTGGCGCCGCGTCATGTTTCTTGAAACCGACGTTTCGACCCTCATTCTGGGGTCTTCTTCCAGGGCAGAACTGCGTCTTCGGCCAGCGAGTGGTCTTGTTTTATAGCCGAGGCCCGCGTCCATCTAGATGGTTCGAATTGCCCGGCCAATCAGATGTCCGAGCCGTCACGTGGTTCGTTGGCCTAGCGGGGCGCGGCGCGGTCTGGTGGGAGGTGACACGTGACATGCTCTCTCCGCAACAGCGATGGCCAGGCGTCGTGCAATTTCAGCCCGTTGTCTTCGTTGATATTGTTTGGGCGTTTAGCGATTTCTAACGCCTCCTTTACCCTCCTTGGCCACCATTTATCCTCACGCACTATAAGTGTGGTGTTTTCAAAGTCTATAGCGTGATTGGTTTCAGCTGCATGCCGTGCAATGGCGGATTTATCGGTGTTATTCGATTTATAGTTGCGTATGTGCTCGTGCAGCCTCTCCCTTATAGTGCGCCCCGTCTCTCCTATGTACACCCGACCACAGGTGCACGGAATCTCATACACCCCACACCCCGGCAGCCTGTAGTGGAGGCAGTCTGTCCTTGACCTTGACGAGCTGGTTACTGACTTTGCTGTGCAGTTTGTAGACAGGTTTTATGTCAACTTTTTTGAACAGCTTTCCGATTCTGTCAGTAACGCCACTTATGTAGGGTAAAACCACAACTTGGTGTTCCTGAGAGGTGGCTTGGTTAGATGTTGAACTGGCGTTTTTATCTGTCGTGGCTGCATGTAATGCCCGTCTAATACAATTATTACGGTAGCCATTGGACTTGAATGTGTGTTGCAGTGCCTCCAACTCCGTCGCCAAACTGTTTGCGTCACACACTTTCGTCGCTCTTGTACACAAGGTCGTGAGGACGCCCCTTTTTGTTGCTGGGTGGTGGTGCGATGCGGCATGTAGATATCTGTTTGTGTGTGTCGGCTTCCGATACACTGAGTGTCCAAGGGTCCCGTCATCAAGTTTGGTTACTAGCACGTCTAGGAACGGCAGCTGTCCTCGTTCCTCCGTTTCCATGGTAAATTTAATTTTAGGATGTGCTTTATTTATATAATCCAGGAATTTGTCAAGGGCACTTCGTCCATGAGGCCAAACAACAAAAGTGTCGTCAACATAGCGTAACCACAGCAGCGGTTTGAGGGGCGCGTTATCCAACATTTCGGTCTCCAGCGCCTCCATAAAGATGTCCGCCGTTATCGGCGAAAGCGGTGAGCCCATGGCCGCTCCTTCCACTTGGGCGTAAAATTTCCCGTCGTACTGGAAGAACGTTGATTTGAGACAAAACTCGGCCAGGTCAGCCCATTCTTCGGAGATTTTGAGCGCCGATAGCTTTGTGCGTATTATTGTCACTGCTTCTTCCACCGGTACGTTAGTGTAGAGCGACACAACATCAAAGCTCACTAGAATGTCAGTTTCTTTGATTTTAAGTGATGATATGATTTCAACAAAGTGTGAGCTATTTCTGACTGTCGAAGCGATACCTGCTGACAAGGGTTTTAGTTTTTCGGCGACATAGCGGGCTAGTGGATGAGTTGGAGAGTTAATTGCGCTGACGATCGGTCGTAAAGGAACTTCTGGCTTATGTATTTTTGGCAAGCCGTAGAATCGAGGAGTAGAGGTGTTATTTCTCTTTAGTCTAGCCTTGATTTCTTGTTCGATCTCTGAGGAATTATTGACAAGAGATGCCACTTCAGACCTCAGTTTACGTAGAGGGTTCCTATCTAGCGGGGCATATGTCTCGTCTTCTAAAAGCGTCACCACCTTATTGTGGTAGTCTTCTGATTTCATCAATACTGTTGCGTTTCCCTTATCTGCAGGAAGTATCACGATGTCTTCGCGCTGGCGTAATCTATTTAATGCCAGTTTTTCCTCTCGCGGTAGATTGCTGCGAGGAAGTTTGGCTTGACTGAGGATTCGCGCCGTCTCACGTCGAATTTCGTCTGCCTGTTCCGTGTTTAACTTCCCTACGGCACTCTCTACCCTTGCGACGATGTCCAAAGTCGGCAGCTTTCGTCGGTACCGGAGCGAAGTTTAATCATTTAGCGTTGGTGGCTGCATCTAGTTCTTCCCCAGTTAGGTTTACCACCGTGTTCTTTGTCTCCATCTTTGCTGTTTCCGGGTGTTGTAGACTTTTCAGTTTCTCGAACTTGCGTATATGTCTTGTTCTTGCTTTGTCTTGGATATTCACTGCAGATTTTGCTGTGGCTGCGTCGAGCGTCGTCCAATCGGCGTACGAAAGAAGACTGGTGAGTTCAAGGTGGAGATGAAATATTCTGCCTTCGATGCGAGCCAGCTCACTTCTAGTCTGATGTATCCTTTCTCTCAGCAACGCAAAACCCATGTTACGCAGAATTCTAAGGGCGGCTCTTGTGTTGAGATGGTGGCGTATCTTGAGGAAGGACGGTAGCACATCTTCGTCTCTGCAACGAAGTAAAAACGCTAGTTGACAAAGTTTCCGCGCCCGTGTCTCACGTAGTTTAGAAAATTCCCGTGTTTGATAAAATATCTTCTCCCCGTAGAGTTGAGTCAAATGTAATCGTAGGCTTCCGCGGCCAGAGTCAGTTGATTCTTGGCTGTCCGGGTGGCGCCGCGTCATGTTTCTTGAAACCGACGTTTCGACCCTCATTCTGGGGTCTTCTTCCAGGGCAGAACTGCGTCTTCGGCCAGCGAGTGGTCTTGTTTTATAGCCGAGGCCCGCGTCCATCTAGATGGTTCGATTTGCCCGGCCAATCAGATGTCCGAGCCGTCACATGGTTCGTTGGCCTGGCGGGGCGTGGCGCGGTCTGGTGGGAGGTGACACGTGACATGCTCTCTCCGCAACAGCGAGAGCCAGGCGTCGTGCAATTTCAGCCCGTTGTCTTCGTTGATATTGTTTGGGCGTTTAGCGATTTCTAACGCCTCCTTTACCCTCCTTGGCCACCATTTATCCTCCGAACCACGTGACGGCTCGGACATCTGATTGGCCGGGCAAATCGAACCATCTAGACAGACGCGGGCCTCGGCTATAAAACAAGACCACTCGCTGGCCGAAGACGCAGTTCTGCCCTGGAAGAAGACCCCAGAATGAGGGTCGAAATGTCAGTTTCAAGAAATATGACGCGGCGCCACCCGGACAGCCAAGAATCAGTCTTTTTTTATGTTTTCTTGATAGATTGGAGTTATGTATACAACAGGTTCTACTGCTTCTTGTTCCATATTCATCAAGAAATTTTTTAATGACTTGTCTGAGACTTCAGTAATTTATACATGGCTGTCACTACTTTTATCACAGCAATCATCTTCAAAAGAACTCTTTTTAGTTTTAAAACTCATAGTTTCTTTTTCCAGTTCGACACAATTAGAGTTTATATTATCATATGCTTATCATCTTCATTACTGTCAATATTACTTCCTCTTTCATGAGTCTTTTGCTTTAGGCACACATTTTTCTTAACATCAGGGATTCCCTTCATTCAATTTACAGTTTGTGAACCATCATAAATTTATATTTAAAGGGCAGGCTACACAATTGGAATACTTACAACTGTATCATAATAGCCCCACTATGCGTATCACAATAGCCCCATGATGTGTATCACATTAGTCCCACAAGTTTTAAAGGTTATATTTTTAAAAAAGAAGAATGTAGAAAAGTTCTTAAAGTGTCAAATAATAACTAATTTAATTCTGAATGTAGTTAATTAATAAATATAAGCTTATCACAACACACAGACGTATGGCAATAAAAGTTTCCAATTCGTGTAGAAAAGTTTTTCAGGGGGAAAAAAGGTTAGTTTAATTAGTTTTATTTTTTTACCCTTATTTTTCAAATTACATTTATATTTGTTATGTAGGTTAAGAGAATAATATATAAAGTATGGAAAAATTATTTTTTCAAGAGTTTTGGCATCAAGGAAATTTCTTTTATTAAACTGTATCACATTAGCCTCACTTTTTTGATTGTATCAAATTAGCCCCGGTTGACCCTACTGCGACGGTATTTGTGCACCTGCACTATGCTGCCACCTACAGGCCATTCTGCACGCTGCTTGTAGCACGCTTACCAACTTACAGGATAACGGCATGAAATTTCGATTTTTTATTACAAATTTAAGGTTTTCATCTGATTCGCCCTTGTATATCTACTGTTGTAATTTACTTTTTAGAGTAAAAAAAATGTAAAAATATTTTTCTCCTATTAATGATAATATATGATAAATCTGCTAGTTTTTTTTAACATCATGACAAATTATTCACAACACATTTTAAATCATTCAGCTTAAATTATAGTTTTTCATTAACATGCTTGGCTACCTGATTTTAAGTGGTTTTCTGTAATCATCTGGCAGTTTGATAGTATGATCAATAAGTTTTACCTATGAAGATAAACAGTCAACAAAAATTAATATGAAAGATTTAGAACAGAACTTATGTGATTCATCACTAGATAGCAACATGTTTTGATGATCATTGTAGATCACTTAATCACTAGACAGCTATCAGTGGTAACAAGTATGTATTGAGGAATAGCCAATTTTTGGCAGCAAATTAGTGCCATGTTTGGTAATTGTATGATGAGATCCTCTATGAGTTAGACAGTTGTGGAAACCCTTGTCAACTCCATTAAACCTTACAATATGGCAAAAACATTCCTATAAGATTCTAAGATCCTCTGTCAGACACTCAGATTTGTGTACTTGCGTAACTTTATTACTCGATCCCTCTTTGTATCCTTAAAAGGGATTGTGTGCATTAAAGTGCCACTATACAGGCGTAGGTTTAAACCTTCTGCCTGTTGTAGCAACTGTCCTGATTGTAGTTTTTTTGACAGTTTGAAGCAATTACTGATGTTAAAGTTGGGACAATCCCCAATATTCATCTTATAAACCACACATTTCATTAGCAAAAATACACATATCTTACATAAAACTGTCATGGAAGGTTATTTTAATGGTGGAGGCAGTAGATGTGGGGATAAAATTTCATCAAGGCAAACCAAACTACCTACAAGAGTCTACCAGGAATGAAAGCTAAATGCCTAATAAACCTCTTCTAAGAGAGTTTCCATAAATTGCATAACTTGGGTTGGGGCGGGAGGGAAAATGGTTGGCAGAGAGTTACATTGTGCTACATGGGGGAGGGGGACATCCGAGCTAAGCTACATTACCTTTTGATACTTTTTATTTATCAGTGTTGAAACAGTTACATAACAGCATGTGAATATTTGGTAAAATGGTGCCGGTAACAGTAAACATTAGTTACCAGTCGTGTAAAGAATCTTTTAAAATTGTCAAAAAGCGTTCTGTTTGTAAAAAATCAGATGCTGATGGAAGCTTCAAGTGTCGTGCATGTGAAATTAAAACAAAAAATCTTAACACAGTGACAATGCACTCGAAATCAAAGGATTTAAAATCGCCTACCGGCAGTGCAGACACGAAACCAGATGAAAAGGAACACACAATTCAGCACCTTAAAGAGATTATTTCAAGTCAAGATGAAATCATTAGACTTCTTAAGGAAGAAATCAATGATATTAAGGATAAAGTGAATATTTAACTCATACTGTAGTTGCGGAAGCAAACTGTGAAAAATGGACACATGTTAATGGCTGGTGTAGCGTTAACAACTATACCTCAAAGAAGAAATTGGATCACGAAATGAAGCTTTTCAATAAGTTTAACGTGTTAACCTTGGAAAGTGATATGCAGTTAGACAAAATTCAGATCAAAACTAAAAGATGTGCATCAAACATGCAACAAAGCAAAACATTGAACAGTGTTTCGAAATGTAAACAGGACAATAATTGTAAGATTCTACTTTTGTGTGACAGCCAAGGCAGAGATTGCTCGAAAATGTTAAGAGAGAAATTAGGCTCTTGTTACAGTATGAAAGCAATACTCAAGACAAATACTCCTATCAAAGAAGTGACAAAGAACATTGATAAATTGACCCAAGGCTATAGTTACAAATACTGTGTAGTAGTAATTGCAGGAACAAACAACGTAGAAGGTAGCTAAAACGATGTTTGCAGTGCGATAAATTCTGTTACACCCTATGTTAATGTATTAAGCAAAAAAATGAATGTAATTTTACATCCAATTCCACTCAGATATGATGTCCCAAATTTAAACTTGAAAATTAAATCAGCTAATAAGTACTTCTGGAAGTCCATCAACTCAAGAAAAAATCTCAAGAGTGAAAGAGTCAGTATTAATTCTGAGATTGAAAGATTGAACAGAAAACAATTTACAAGTCATGGGCTGCACATGAACAAATTTAGAAAAGTACATGTATGCAACAGAATTGTGGAGTTAATTAATCAAAATCAAAATGTATACAAGAAGGAAACTTGCAAGAAGCAAATGAATCAAACTTTACTAGACAGTTGGGTCTATAGAAAACCAAAGAACGGTGACAGCTTCATTGTATCCTCCAAATCAAAATAATGGGGGCAAATGAGTGCTGAAACAAAACCTCTTCAATAAAGTGTGAATAAAGTATGTTACCATCCAGAAGAAGAAAAACCAGTGGATCAAGCTAGCACCATAGAAGATAAAACAACAGATATTTTTTAGGGTAAGTGAATCATTAGAAAAGCAATTAGAAATCTATAAGGGCCCCAAACTTTAAATGAAAAACCAAGCAATTTGGAACTGTTTATTCTGTATCATAATGTTCAATCACTTACCAATAAGTTAACAGAATATGAAGTACCTACTACAACAGTATAGACTAAGTCTTGTTGTAAAATGTATCACAGAACACTGGTTAAGTCATTACCAGGATACAAACTAGCCAGCTGTTTCTGCAGAAAAACTTCTAAACATGGAGGTACTGCTATTTTTATCAAGCAACACATTAAATGTCAAAATATCTTAAAATGCATTAAACTCTCTGTAGAGATGAATTTTGAAGCTTGTGCAACTCTTTTACTTGAAACCAACATAGTTATAAATATCTATAGAACACCAGATGGAAAATTTTCAACTCTCCTTACCCAGTTGGAATCACTACTAAATAATGTAACTGCACCCAATAAAACATTAGTGCATAGTGGTGATTTTAATATTAACTTCCTCCAAGACAGTAGTGAGAAATCAGATTTATTGAATATGCTCAAATCCTTCAACTTAATACCAAAAATAGACACCCCAACCAGGATATCAAACTACCATTATACTCTTCTTGACCAGGTGTTTCTAACAGAGACAAGTCTCTTCTCACAAGGAGAAGTAATAAGTATGGGCTACAGTGAACATGAAGCACAACTCATATCACTGAAGATAAAAATAGTTAAAACACAAATTGGAAAAATATAGTTTATCAGAGAAATTTTTGTGAGGATAACATACGCGTGTTTAACTTGATTCTATCAAATGAATCCTGGAAAGATGTCTATGATCAAATAGACGCAAACGACATGTTTAATGTATTTCACAGCTCTTCTCTACACTACTTCAACCTGACTTTTCCCAAAAAGAGGAAATTTGTGGCAGAAATAACTAGTAAAAACTGGGTTACCACAGGCATAAAAATATAGGGAGAAAGAAACAATTTTTACAAAATTACTGTATACAAAAGCAAATGAATCAAAATTTTTCAAACTATGTTAAAAACTATAAGAAAATTTATAAAAGAGCAATTCAACAAGCAAAAGTTATGGAAAATGATAATTATATAAAAAACTCTTCTGACAAAACCAAAGCAACGTGGCATATTATTAGACAACAAACTGAAAGTGCAAAAACTGAAAGAAAGAACATCAAATTAAGTACTGACACTTCAATAATTAGTGACCCCAAAGTTATAGCTGAAGAATTCAATAAATATTTTACTTCTTTGGCTGAAAAATTAATTAAAACGAACTGCAATAAGCAAACTAAAGATGTTCCCAGTCTTTACACAATATCTAGTGCCACAATGTATCTAACTGAAACAAACCCTGATGAAATTAAAAAAAAACATAATGAAATTAAAAAATAGTTATTCATGTGGACTAGATGAGGTACCAGATTTCATATTGAAAACCTGTTCTAATTCTGTAGCTGCCCCATTGGCAAAAATCTTTAATATATTTGTACAAACTACTTCACCACTGCTTCCGGATCGTCCTCTGCCGTTGACCTTTCTTTGTGTTCTCCTTCAATTGCAGACTCCGTGCATTGGGAGGTGGATTGCAACCTTCATGGAAGTGACCACTTCCCTATTTGGATGCTCGTTGTGTGTGAACGTGGAGGCAGCAATAACCGACGCAAGTGGAACGTCAGTGGTGCAGATTGGCAGCTCTTTTGCCGTTCTGTACTACTGCATCCCCACCACACTATCCAGGAGAAGGTGAATCACTTTACTGAAGTGATTCACCATGCAGCTGACGTTGTCCATGCCTAAAAGCTCCGGAACACTGCGAAGGATGTCCGTATCCCTGGTGGAGCGACGAATGTCGCTCCGCTATTAAGGGTTGTAGATGGGCGTTGCGTCTTTTTAGGTTGCACCCAACTTCCGACAACCTGGCAGCGTTCCGTATTGCAAGAGCAAAGGTGCGTCATGTTATTAAGGAGAGCAAGAAAAGGTCATGACTGACCTTTGTGAGCACAATAAATTGTTCCACATCATCAGCCAAAGTATGGGAGTCCATCTGCCATATATCTGGAAGGTACTTCCGCCCACCAGTATCTGGATTACTGGATCAATGACGTGTAATTACCGACGAACGAAGCATAGCGCAGCTGATGGCGGAGAATTTCGCTGCCATCACTTCATCTGCCAGTTTCGATCCTTGGTTCCAGCAATGAAGGGTTGCAGCCGAGAGATGTGTGCTGTGTTTCGATTCATCGGATACAGAGGCCTACAACAGGCTATTTACATTTTTGGAGCTCTAGTCTGCACTGAACAGTGCAAAAGACACTGATCCAGGGCCTGATCTGATCCAGTACCAGATGCTGAGGCATCTTAATAATGATGCTAAAGAGTACCTTCTGGATATTTTTAACAGTATATGGACTGAGGGATACTTTCCTGACTTGTGGAAAGAAGCAACGGTCATCCCTATCTTAAAACCTGGGAAGGATAAGTTGTTGCAAGGTAGTTATCATAGCATCGCCCTCACAAGCTGCGTGGGGAAGACACTGGAGAGGATGGTGAACAGCCACATCGTCTGGTGTCTAGAATCCCAAAACCTTCTGAGTCACTTTCAGTGTGGATTCAGGAAGTTCCATTCACCTTGGACAACCTGATCCTGCTGGAAGCGGCCATACATGATGCATTCATCCACAGCCAACACCTTGTGGGTGTTTTTTTTTTTTTACCTTGAAAAGGCCTACGATACTAGCTTGCGGCATGTTATTTTAAAACAGTTACACGAATGGGGCTTTAGGGGTAACCTGCCCCATTTTTTTAAATCATTTTTATCTGGTTGTTGCTTCTGGTACCGAGTTGGTAGTGAGGTGTCTGATCTTTTTATTCAGGAAAACGATGTCCCTCAGGGGTCAGTTTTAAGTGTTACACTTTTCGCCGTTGCCATTAATAGCATTGGAGCCATTATAAGGAATCCCATATGGTACTCCTTATATGTGGATGACTTTTTAATTTTTATTGCGTCGTCCAGCCTGAGAAGCGCAGAGTGCCAGTTGCAGCTCACGCTGAACAGGCTGGACGAATGGTCAGTGCACACCGGTTTTCGTTTCTCCGCTGAGAAAACCCGGTGTGTACTTTTTACTCGCAGCAGAAGCCTTTTACCAGAACCTCACCTTACCTTGAGGAACACCGTTTTTAAGTTTTACTGATACTGTTAGATTTCTGGGCCTCATTTTAGACACAAGGCTCAACTGGTTTGCGCATCTAAAAGATGTGAGAGCCAGGGCCTTGAAAGCTCTTAATCTTTTAAAATGTCTGTGTGACAGGTTGTGGGGTGCTGATCGCTCCTGTCTGCTACAGTTCTATAGAGCCTTTGTACGGTCGCGTCTTGAGTATGGTTGCATCATATACAGTTCGGCACGGGACAGTTATCTTCGGATACTGGATAGTGTCCACCATGCAGGAATTCACCTCACCATGGGTGCTTATCGCACCAGCCCGATACCGAGCATTTGTGCCGAGTCTGGCGAGCCGCCGCTTTCCACCAGGCGGCATCTCCTCATGGTGTGACACTATGTGAATATTGCCACAATGCCTGGTAGTCCCGTGTATGACGTAGTGATGCGACCAAACTTTGATCAGCTGTACGCTAATCGCTGCAGAGCGACCAAACCATTCAGCCACCGTAGAAAGGCTATTTTAGAAGAATGTGGATGTGAGATGCCCACTTTTTACCACCAGGGATGGAGTAAATCTCCTCCTGGCTTTTAGAGAGGCCCAGAACGATTTTAGATCTGTCGCGGTACAACAAACTGTTTACCGCTGAAAGGGTATTTTTAGGTGTTTTTATGGATGTTTTGAATCACCATCGCGATTTTACCCCGGTTTATACGGATGGGTCTAAGCAGGCTAATGGAGTAGGTTTGCACCGTAGTGTTCCCTCGAGCGACTTATACATATAAGCTTGATAGCAGGTGCAGCCTTTACAATGCGCAGTGCTATGCCCTGCTAAAGTCGCTCCAGCATATGAAGGTATGCCGCGACATGAAGTACATCATATGCTGTGATTCCCTCAGCTGTATTCAGGCGTTAGCAACCATGTACCCAGCAGACCGTCTAGTCCAGGACATCTAGGACACTCTCCTTTCCCTCCAATTACGTGGAAAGGAGGTTTTATTCTGCTGGGTACCCGGTCATGTGGGAATCAGGGGGAACGAGGCAGCTGATGCAGCTGCCAAGTTAGCCTGCAACAAGGTGGAAAATGACTTTGCTCCGGTCCCGAAGTCAGACCTTGCCTCGGTAGCCAAGAGAATTGTTTTTGAGGTATGGCAGAGGCAGTGGCTGGAAGTAGAGCATAATAAGCTCCGGCTGGTCAAACCGATCGTTCAGCCGTGGAGCAGCTCCTTCCAGCGGGCGAGTGGGGATGAGGTTCTCCTTTACTCGCCTCCGTATAGGGCACTCTTACTCTGACTCATGGTTTTCTTCTTCGCCGAGAGGACCCTCTGGAATGCGATGCTTGTGGCGTACCTTTGACGATGCGCCACATTTTAACTGATTGTGTACTGTTTTTAAATGTAAGGGCAGATGTTGGCTTAGCTAACGATCTGCCCATTATTTTAAACAATGACAATGTGGTAAAAGTTTTAAAATTTTGTAAAATGGCTGGTCTTTCCCCTAAAATTCTGAGCAGATCGGCCTAGGTTTTATAATGGATTGGTGGTTGCTCTACAGTCACCAATCCATATAGAATATTCTAAATATTTCATTTTAGTTTGACATTCCACATCTGGATGGCCTGTTTACAGCCAGCCAGTTTGAACGGTGTTTTAGTGTTTGATAAAGCTGGTTAGCCCTCTTACAGCCAACCAGCCAGTATCGTGTATTTTATATTTACGGCCATTTTACAGCCATCGTTTTATTGTTGCACATTTTATTTATATCACCGTCCGCATGGCCGACCTCTTTACAGTCGGTCATTCGGGCGGTTTTCCAGTTTGTATTTTACTATTTTATTCTGCTGTCTGTATGGCCGACCCCTTTACAGTCGGCCATGCAGGCGGCCATTGAGGTACGTTTTAGCCACATTGTCATTTAATGTTTTTGTTAGGGCGCTAATGACCCAGTTGTAGATGCGCCCTAAAACCCTAAAAACAACAACAACATTGTACAAACTGGAACTTTTCCTGAAGTACTCAAAACTGCAATAGTGACTCCACTGTTAAAAAAAGGTCCTCCTGATCAGTTGGCAAATTATATGCCTGTATCCCAATTATGTGTTTTATATCAAAAATATTAGAAAAACTCTTCCTTGACAGACTCCTTAAGTTTATCAACAAATATGCACCACTTTCTACCCAGCAGTATGGATTCAGGAAAAATAAATCTACTCATACAGTAATCATTGAATTCTTAAATTCTGTTTTAAAAGCTTTGGATGGAAATGATTTGGCTACAGGCATTTTCCTGGACCTATCAAAGGCATTTGATTTAATAGATCATGGTATACTATTAACTAAACTGGGAAAAATGGGAGTAAGAGGGAATGTAAAAAACTAGATAAAATCGTACCTTGAAAACCATAAACAAAGAGTGTCTGTTGACTATGAAACAACATACCAGAAAAATTGTTCAAGGGAAAAATTTACCTCAGATGAACAGTTTGTTAAGTATGGTGCACCCCAAACTTCGGTTTTAGGACCTATTTTGTTTCTAATTTATATAGTCCAATTTGCAGATGACACAAGTGTTTTATTCACCTCCCCAAACAATAAAAATTTAGAATTAACAGCAAATAAAACCATGAGTGCATTAAAAACTAGTCTGATGCAATAATCTGATCTTGAATGAGGAAAACCAGTTTGTTTGAATTTTTGTCTACCTCATTCTGCTAACAAAAACAATATTCAAGTAAACATAAAAAATGAAACCAATTTCTTGGTATTATGGGTACAACAGAACATGAAATGGGATACTCACATAAGCAAATTAGTTAAAAGACTGTCTGCAGTGTGCTGTGGACTGAGAATTCTTAGGGATACCACTAGTATTGGTACAGTAATGCAAGTATACTCATTTACACTCACCGGTCAGATATGGAATTGTTTTCTAGGGTAGCTCTTATATGCAAAAAAGAACAGTGAAAACTATATGTCACTTAAAAAGACTAGAATCGTTTAGAACACATTTCATAAACCTCCCTATTCTAAATGTTCCATGTCTGTACATCTATGAAATAGTTCTTTTCACAAGAGAGTACTTCCTAAGAAAAAATAATCTAATAAAAAATTATATAATACACTAGTGGTACCCAACCTATGGGTTGCGACCCACTGGTGGGTCGCGGCATGTGTTTTGGTGGGTCACGGAACAATCGAAGTTTTTGCCACAAAAATATATCTTTTAATTCATCTATTTAAAAAATATTACATGATATTTTACAAGTGCAATAATCATGAAATTCTTAATTTTCTTCTAGATGAATGTACGAGCAGAGTATCCAGAAATCTCTAAATTAGCTGTGAAGTTCTTGATGCCGTACAACACGACATACTTGTGTGAATGAGCTTTTTCTACTTTATTGTTTTAAAAAAACAAAAACACAAATAATCTATGTGTAGAAAGTGACTTAAGGTTAAAATTAACCAGTGTTAACCCTGATATTGATGCCTTCATCAGTAAGCACCAGGGCCAGAAATCTCACTGATTGTAAAGTTGTGTTTTTATCATAATTTAATGTATGTTTGATTATCTTTGTAATAAAGCGGGAGGCGGCTGCACAAAGCATTACCTCATCGAGTTGACAGCTGAAATTCTAGGATTAGTTAAAACTCCATTTGCAAATTCAAATGCCACTGATCATATCTTGGTGGAAAACACCTACAAATCCCATTTTAGTGGTTAACTTGTAAGTTTACCATTGTGTTTTCATGCTCCAAGTCTTCCATATTTTCATACATTTGGATGCAGTAAAACACAATGATAAACCTACCAATCAACCACTAAAATCGGGTCTGCAGGTGGTTTCCACCAAAAAGCGACTTGGCAAACCAGTTGCATTTTAATATTCCGATAGAGTTACTTCTAATCGTGGAAATTCAGCAGCCTACTTGATGAGGTGATAGTATGTCCAGCCGGCTCCCGGTCTATAATATGTTTGTTGTTTTATGTATTATCAATTCTTGTTTTTGTTGATAGTATATCCTTTTTTTGAAAATTTGCCTTTTCGTAGGTTAGGTTAGTCTATAGCTTATTGATGTCATACAACAGTTCCCATTCTGATATTAGATAAAACTCTCATATTAGGTGGGTCATGAAATTTTTTTTTCTTAAAGGTGGGTCATGTACCAATAAAGGTTGGGAACCGCTGTGGTACACAATTACCTCCTAGAGTACGTTCAGGCATCCACAAAACGTTTTGTTGGACTACTACATATCAAAAAAGTATTTTAAATTTGGGAATAACAATCTACAATCAAATACCAGAAGAAGTAAAAAATGCTTCCTGTAGCTCATTTAAAATAAAACTAAAGGCATTTCTAGTGAGGCACAGTTTTTACTTTTATTAGTGAATATATGGACTCATAAAAAATGGGTTTTAGAATTTCTTCAAATTTTGTTTTCATCAACTATTTCATTGTTAAATTCTCTTCATGTACACTTGTTTTGTCATTGTATTATCAATCATGTATATAAGTCCCATCATTTCATAATAATATCTAATCATGAAAATGACTTATCCAATGTCAATTGTGCTCCTGTACTATAAATTAACTAAATGGATCAATAAAAAATCTAATCTAATCCATTTATTTCCATTATTTAATTATCTCCATAATCTAAATGCCTTATACAATGCCAATGCCGCACGCACATGCAACTTGAGGTCACAGTGTTCAGGTTGCACAGGGCTGATTCATTTGAACTGACAAACAACAGCACATTACACACTGAAAAACATAAGGTATGTGGTACCTAGACTCAAATTTCCTTACAGATTGACACATTTTTTTCTCTCGGGTACACGCATTAATGCTTGCAGATGGTGGCTTTTAGCACATTTTACTGACAATGTTTGAAGAAACAAATTCTGCTGACATGGTTGCCAGTGATTCTGCGTATCAACACGCTTTACCGTGTTAAGGGGCATCACACAAAGGGGAATAACAAAATTAACTTTTGCATTAACAACTGAAAGTTTAATTAATGTTGAAAATCCCACCCACCCCAGTTGTGATCTCAAAGCTCATCAGATGTCTATATATACACCCGAAGGTTGCAGAATTATAAGCTAAAATGGCTCACACCAATTCTTTACAAATCTCAGATACTTCTAACTTGTATATATCCAAGAACGGTTCAACATTAAAAAGGCAGGCCGAAACACTCGCACTTCGCTCACTTGTCACCACACTCACCACTCCTTGGTAACATAATGTTAATTTTTTTTCTGACAAGTGAATTTCAGTGCATCTTTAAATATAGTGCTCATTGAAATGTTATTTCATGTACAAAGTGTGGTGTGAAATGGTGCTGTACAATAAACTTATGAGACTTAATAGAAATGTTTTCCAGTGAGTTTTGAATATCAAAAATGGCATCAATGAGCTATGTAAATCTTTTTAATAAATTAGAGAATTATTAACTGGTAATGTAGAAAGAAAGTTGACATAACTACAGCAAAAGAATTTTTTTTAAAAATCTGTTATTTTTAGATTTTTTTGCATGGTATGTATTGTTTTTTCAGTTTTATCAATTAATAAACAACTAGATGACCCATGAGAAAATTTCACAAAAAAATATGATGAATAGTGAGGTTGGCAACTTTTAATAGAATGAAAAGTAGAACTGTGTTGTTTATTTATTTAGTGTAATAGGTACCGGTACACATCAAAATACTTACAACATATTATGAAATAATTAGGAAAATATAAAACATTATGTATGTATGACAAAATGTCACTAGTATGACAAACTGTCACTGATGTTAACAGAATACAACCACCCTGAACAAAATATACACAGCATATCCATATCTTTGTGATATGTGAGAAATTCACAATTAAAGTGTTTAAATTCGAATTGTATAGCAAAACACAACTGCTTTCAAAAATATCTGTAAGGCTACTTATTGTATATAAAAAAGGTTGTGATAATAGCTGTTGCTGTCTAGGAATTTGGCTCTGAACTGTCTCATAGTTATTACTTTCACCTTTTAAGTATCAAGTTACAAAAATTTCTTATTTAATTTGTGATTTTATCTAATTGGAGATCTTAATATTTAAAACCATATGTCATTTATCAATTTTGGTTAGGTATAAAAGGCGATAAATGGCTTGTACTAAAAACACACTTAGAAGTAATATTGACAGTTTTGTCCTTTAAGGGTCGAATTAAAATTTTTTTTTTTTTCATAAATGCAGACACCTTGGTCTTTAAAACGATACCTATTTATAGATTTCAGTTAGACAACAAGCAAGGTTAAAAAAAAAAAAAAAGTTTTGAGAATGATGATGATATTTCCCTTTAAGAGTATAATTTGGAAAAAGTACTTTCTTAAAAAATGATGTGATCATAGAAAAGACTTAAATATTTAAAATTATAACTTATCAAGAGATATAAATGGTTCTTGACAAAAAAACATGTATGGAAACAGTGACACTTGTGCCCTTCAAGAGTCAAATCCAAAAAAAAAAAAAAAAAAAAAAAAAAAAATTACTGTCTTGAAATATAATGTTACCAAATCCAAAACTTTAATCTCTAAGATGATACCTCTTTTCTCAATGTTCGGTAGGTATTAAGGGACATAAATTGATCGTGAGAGATACCTTTGTACTTTAAGGGCCAAACTCTGAAACATTCGTTTCTTAAAATATAATGTGACCAAACCGAAAATCCTTGTCTTTAAAATGATTCTTCATTATTGGATTTTCTATAGGTATCAAGGGAAATAATTGATTATAAATCAGCCCCTTAAGGGTTAAATTCTGAAAAAATTGTTTCTTAAAATATGATATTACCGAAGTGGAGATGATATGCTGTAAAAGGATATCTCATTCATAGATTTCAGTTAAGTATGAATGGAGATAATGGCTTGAGACAAAAAAACACCTTTTAGAAATAACATATACTAGACGACCCGTGCGAAAATCTCGCGAATAAAATGCGATGAATAGTGAGGTTGAATATAATGTCACCAACTTCAGTCATTACTCTTCATACTCCTGCTTCATTTATCGATTTTGGTTAGAAATCCAGGGAGATAAATGGCTCGAAACACAAAAAACGTATTTTAGAAATATTAACATTTTTGCGCTTTGTGGGTCGAATAACGAAAAATTCCTTTCTTAGAATATAATGTTACCACGGCGGAAACCTTAGTCTTTAATACGATATGTCATTTATCTATATCGATTAGATATCAAGGGAAATATAAGGCTCGTTACACAAAAATACGTTGTAGAACAATTTATACTTTTTCCCTTTAATAGTTGAATTCCAAACACTTCATTCTTAAAATATGATGTCATCAAAGCTGAGACATTATTCCTCACAATCGTACTTGATTTATCGATTTTGGATAGATATCAAGGGAGATAAGTGGCTCGAGACACAAAAAACGCATTTTAGAAAAATTGACATTTTTGCCTTTTATGGGTCGAATTACGAAAAATTCCTTTCTTAAAATATAATGTTACCACGGCGGAGACCTTATTCTTTAATATGATACCTCATTTATCTATATCGGCTAGATATCAAGGGAGATAAATCGCTCGTGACACAAAAATCGTTTATAGAAAAATTTATACTTTTTTCCTTTAACGGTTGAATTCCAAAAACATTCTTTCTTAAAATATGATTTCACAAAGCTGATACATTACTCCTTATATTCCAACTTAATTCATCGATTTTGGTTAGATATCCAGGGAGATAAATGGCTCGAGATACATAAAACGCATTTTAGAAAAATTTACATTTTTGCCTTTTAAGGGCCGAATTACGAAAAATTCCTTTGTTAAAATATAATGTTACCACGGCGGAGACCTTATTCATTAATATGATACCTCATTTATCTGTATCGGTTAGATATCAAATGAGATAAATCGTCCGTGACACAAAAATCGGTAATAGAAAAATTTATACTTTTTTCCTTTAAGGATTGAATTCCAAAAACATTCTTACTTAAAATATGATGTCACAAAGCTGAGCAATTACTCCTCATAATCCTACGTCATTTATCGATTTTGGTTAGATATCCAGGGAGATAAATGGCTCGAGATACAAAAAACGCATTTTAGAAAAAGTGGCATTTTTGCCCTATAAGGGTCGAATTACGAAAAATTCCTTTCTTAAAATATAATGTTACCATGGTGGAGACCTTTCAATTTAATATGATACCTCATTTATCTATATCGGTTAGATATTAAGGGAGATAAATCGCTCGTGACACAAAAATGCCTTATAGAAAAATTTATACTTTTTCCCTTTAAGGGTTGAATTCCAAACACATTCTTGCTTAAAATATGATGTCACAAAGCTGAGAAATTACTCCTCATAATCCTACCTCATTTATCGATTTTGGTTAGATATCCAGGGAGATAAATGGCACGAGATACAAAAAACGCATTTTAGAAAAAGTGACATTTTTGCCCTATAAGGGTCGAATTACGAAAAATTCCATTCTTAAAATATAATGATACCATGGCGAAGAACTTATTCTTTAATATGATACCTCATTTATCTATATCGGTTAGATATTAAGGGAGATAAATCGCTCGTGACACAAAAACGCATTGCAAAAATATTGATACTTTTGCCCTTTAAGGGTTGAATTCCGAAAACTTTCTGGCTTAATATATGACGTCACTAAAGCGGAGATCTTAATCTTTAAAACGATTCTTCATAAAAACGGTTTCAGATAGGTAACACAGAAAACAGCATTTTAGAAAAATTTACATTTTTGCCCTTTAAGGGTCGAATTCCAAAAAGGTTCTTGCTTAAAATACGATTTAACCAAAGTGGAGACCATAAGCTTTAAAATGACACCTCATTCATTGATTTCGGTTAAGTATGAAGGAAGATATAGGCTTGTGACAAAAAAATACCTTATGGAAATAATATATACTAGACGACCCGTGCGAAAATTTCGCGAATAAAATGCGACAAATAGTGAGGTTGAATGCTTGTAATATAATGAATAGTAGAACCGTAGTTTTGTAGCAAATATTTTTTTTAGTGTAATAGGTACACAGCAAAATACTCACAACATATTATGAAACAGTTAGGAAAATTTAAAACACACTTTATTTATGACAAACTGTCACTGACCTTGGTAGAATAAAACCAACCCTAACAAACTGCACACAACATATCAACATCTCAGTGATATTTGTTGCTGAGCGAATAAAATGATTACATTGGAATTGTATAGCAAAACGACAGTGCTTCCGTAAAAGAAAAAAATATATACGAAAAACTACTTATTGACTTCTCTGTGATATCCGCTGCTGAAATCTGGGGACTTGGCTCTGAACAGTCTCATACGCGCTACCACTTTTAGCACCAAATTCTGAAATTTTTTTTCTTAATTTATGATTTTACCTAGCTGGAGACCTTAATTTTTAAAACGATATGTCATTTACCGATTTCAGCTAGGTGTCGAAGGAGATAAATGGCATATAATAAAAACAAAAATTTAAAAAATCAACACGTTCTATAACTAATATTGATACTTTTGACCTTTAAGGACTGAATTACAAAAAAATTCTTTTATAAAATATGGTGTGACCAAAGCAGCCACCTTGGTCTTTAAAATGATACCTCATTTATCGATTTCGGTTAGTTATCGAGCAAGGTAAAAAAAAAAGTTTTGAGAAATGATGTTATTTTTGCCCTTAAGGGTGTAATTTGGAGAAAGTTTCTTCTTAAAATATGAAGTGACGATAGTGGATAATTTAATATTTAAATTGATACGTCATTTATTGATTTAGATTATGTATCAAGGGAAATAAATAGCTCATGACAGAAAAATGCGTTGTAAAAATATTAATACTTTTGCCCTCTAAGGTTAGAATTTAAAAAAAATTCTTTCTTAAAATGTGGTAACGGAACCGAAGACATTACGAAGACCATAATCTTTTAAATGATACCTCGTTTATCAATTTTGTTTAACTGTCAACGGAGGTAAATGACTTGAGACACAAAAAACGCATTTTAGAAATACTGATATTTATGCCCTTTAAGAGTCGAATAACGAAAAATTCTTTCTTAAAATATAATGTGACTATGGCGGAGACCTTAATCTTTACTATGATACCTCATTTATCTATATCGGTTATATATCAAGGGAGATAAATGGCTCGTGACACAAAAATGCATTATAGAAAAATTTATACATTTCCCTTTAATGGTTGAATTCCAAAAACATTATTTCTTAAAATATGATGTCACAAAGCTGAGACATTAATCCTCATAACCCTACTTGATTTATGGATTTTGGTTAGATATCCAGGGAGATAAATAGCTCAAGACATAAAAAACGAATTTTAGAAAAATTGACATTTTTGCCCTTTAAGGGTCCAATTACGAACAATTCCTTTCTTAAAATATAATGTTACCACGGCGGAAACCTTATTCGTTAATATGATACCTCATTTATCTATATCGGTTAGATATTAAGGGAGATAAATCGCTCGTGACACAAAAATGCGTTATTAAAAAATTTAAACTTTTTC
Organism: Vandiemenella viatica; assembly: GCA_031002005.1. NCBI lineage: Eukaryota > Metazoa > Arthropoda > Insecta > Orthoptera > Morabidae > Vandiemenella > Vandiemenella viatica. Next base: position 114,897,827 of record JARYHS010008075.1, on the reverse strand, counting down.
CCTTTAAGGGTTGAATTCCAAAAACATTCTTTCTTAAAATATCATGTCACAAAGCTGAGACATTACTCCTCATAATCCTACGTCATTTATCGATTTTGGTTAGATATCCAGGGAGATAAATGGCTCGAGATACAAAAAACGCATTTTAGAAAAATCGACATTTTTGCCCTTTAAGGGTCGAAAAAAAAAAAATTCTTTTCTTGAAATATAATGTTACCACGGCGGAGACCTCGATCTTTAATATGATACCTCATTTATCTATATCGGTTAGATATTAAGAAAGATTAATCGCTCGTGACACAATTGCGCATTGCAAAAATATTGATACTTTTGCCCTTTAAGGGTCGAATTCCAAAAATATCTGTCTTAATATATGACGACACTAAAGCGGAGATCTTAATCTTTAAAATGATACTACATTAAACGATTTCCTATACGTATCCAGGGAGATAAATGACTCGTAACACAGAAAACAGCATTTTAGAAAGATTGAAACTTTTGCCCTTTAAGGGTCGAATTCCGAAAACTTCATTTCTTAAAATATGATGTGACCAAAGTGGAGACCATAAGCTTTAAAATGACACCTCATTCATTGATTTCGGTTAAGTATGAATGAAGATACAGGGTTGTGACAAAAAAATACCTTATAGAAATAATATATATGACTAGACGACCCGTACGAAAATTTCGCGAATAAAATACGACGAATAGTGATATTGAATGCTTGTAATATAATAACACAAAAATTTAAAACATAAACACGTTCTATAACTAATATTGATACTTTTGCCTTTTAAGGGTCGAATTACAAAAAATTTCATTTATAAAATATGGTGTGACCAAAGCAGCCACCTTGGTCTTTAAAATGATACCTCATTTATCGATTTCGGTTACGTATCAAGCAAGGTAAAAAATTTTTTTTTTGAGAAATGACGTTCTTTTTGCCCCTTAAGGGTGTAATTTGGAGAAAGTTTTTTCTTAAAATATGAAGTGACGATAGTGGATAATTTAATATTTATATCGATACGTCATTTATTGATTTCGATTAGGTATCAAGGGAAATAAATACCTCATGACAGAAAAATGCGTTGTAAAAATATTAATACTTTTGCCCTCTAACGTTAGAATTTTTAAAAATTCCTTTCTTAAAATGTGGTAACAGAACCGAAGACATTACGAAGACCTTAATCTTTTAAATGATACCTCGTTTATCAATTTTGTGTAATTGTCAACGGAGGTAAATGACTTGTGACACAAAAAACGCATTTTAGAAATACTGATATTTATGCCCTTTAAGGGTCGAATAACGAAAAATTCTTTCTTAAAATTTAATGTTACCATGGCAGAGACCTTAATCTTTACTATGATACCTCATTTATCTACATCAGTTATATATTTAGGGAGATAAATGGCTGGTGACACAAAAATGCATTATAGAAAAATTTATACTTTTCCCTTTAATGGTTGAATTCCAAAAACATTCTTTCTTAAAATATGATGTCATAAAGCTTAGACATTAATCCTCATAACCCTACTTGATTTATGGATTTTGGTTAAATATCCAGGGAGATAAATAGCTCAAGACATAAAAAACGAATTTTAGAAACATTGACATTTTTGCCCTTTAAGGGTCGAAAAACAAAAAATTATTTTCTTGAAATATAATGTTACCACGGCGGAGACCTCGATCTTTAATATGATACCTCATTTATCTAAATCGGTTAGATATTAAGAGAGATAAATCGCTCGTGACACAATTATGCATTGCAAAAATATTGATACTTTTGCCCTTTAAGGGTCGAATTCCGAAAAATATCTGTCTTAATATATGACGTCACTAAAGCGGAGATCTTAATCTTTAAAATTATACTACATTGAACGATTTCATATACGTATCCAGGAAGGTAAATGTCTCGTAACACAGAAAATAGCATTTTAGAAAGATTGACATTTTTGCCCTTTAAGGGTTGAATTCCGAAAACCTCATTTCCTAAATTATGATGTGACCAAAGTAGAGACCATAAGCTTTAAAATGACACCTCATTCATTGATTTCGGTTAAGTATGAAAGAAGATACAGGCTTGTGACAAAAAAAATACCTTATAGAAATAATATATATGATGATATTGGATAACCCATGCGATAATTTTGTGAATACAATGAATAGTAGGGTTGGTGGTTTGTAATTGGATGGAAGAAGAACTTCCTCATTTGTATCAATTGTTCATTTTTAATGTAATAGGTACATAACAAAAGTCAATGCCAGTGAAGTAGTTTATTAATATCTTTGTAATATGAGCTGCTACCATATAGTGGCTTGCCACTGAACTGCTTTGGATGCGCAACTTTTGCAGTTATTACTTTTATCCTTCAAGGGCCAAATTCAGAAAAATTTCGTTCTTAATTTATAATGTTTCCTGAATAGAGGCTTAAATAATACCTCATTTATTGATTTTGGTTATTTATCAAGGGAGATAAATGGCTTGTAAAAACAAAATAATAAAAAAAACCACATTTTGGTAATTATGATAATTTTGCCCTATAAGGGTAGAATTTTGAAACATGTCTGTCTTAAAGTGGATATCATAATCCCTAAAATAATACCTCATTACTCGAATTTCGGTTGGATAGCAAGCGAGACAAATAGCCCACAACAAAAAAATACTTTATTGAAATAATGATTCTTTTGCCCTTAAGGGTCAAATGCCAAAAAAATCTTTTCTTAAAATATGTTGCAAACATAGTGGAGTTTTTTAATCTTTAAAATTTGTCTATACCAGTTAGATATCAAGCAAGATAAATGGTTTGTGACACAAAAATGAAATGTAGAAATATTGAAAATTTTGCCATGTAAGGGTTAAATTCCAAAAATTTCTTTTCTTTGAAAATGATGAGACCACAGTAAAGTCCTAAATCTTTTAAATGATATCTCATTAATCCATATCGGTTAGATATGAAGGGAGATAAATGGCTTGTGACACAAAAATGTGTTTTAGAAATACTCATACTGTTGCCCTTTATGGTTCAAATTCCGAAAAATTCTTTTCTTGAAATATGTTGTGACCACAGCTGGAGTTCTTAATCTTTAATTTATCTATACTGATTAGATATCAAGCAAGATAAATGGCTTGTGACACAAAAGTGTGTTGTAGAAATATTGATACTTTTTCCCTTTAAGGGTAAAAAAAAAATCTCTGTTCTTAATACATGATGTTACCAAAACGGAGATCTCAATCTTTAAAATGATATTTCCTTTATCAATTTTGGTTAGGAATACAGAGAGATAAATGGTTTGTACGAAAAAAAAAAAAAAACATATTACAAATATTGACACTTTTGCTATTGAAGGGTCAATTTAATTTATTGATTTTGGTTAGGTATGAAGGGTGATAATAGCTTGTGACACAAAAAAAAACAACACATTACAGAAATAATATATATGATGATGATGAATAAGATAAGTTGAATTTTTTTAGTACCCCACAATAAGAAAATGATTCCTGACTGTATCTGAGAAGTGGTTTTAATTGATTATTTGCAGGAGCAGTTATTTTCACCATTTCATTCAGATCATATATATTATTTCCATAATTTTTTTTTTGTCTCAAGCCTTTATTTCCCTTCATACTTAACCGAAATCTATAAATGTGGTATCATTTTAAAAGATTAAGATTAAGATTAAATAAGTAATTTTTTCAAATTCGGCCTTTAAAAGTCAGAAATGTCAATATTTATAAAATGAAGCTTTTTGTGTGATGAGCCATTATCTCCCTAGATACCTAACTAAAATCATTAACACTAGAGTGCACGCGCGGGCTACATATGTAGCCCAACGTGTAATATTGTCCTATATTATATAAAATTTGTGCGCTACAGATTAATCGTTCAGTGTATTCCTCAAGTACTATCCCCCACCCCCGCCAGTAGCATGCCATCTCTTACGGCACACGGACATCTGCATAAATCGCCCTTGAAGTTGATGGGCTACACCTGTAGCCCGCGCGAGCGTTGGAGGAAGTAAATTATTTAATATACAAGTGACAAAATTGAGGCAAATATGATACATTTTCTGTATTAATACTACAAAAAGTAATGTCAATAACTGTTTTTTATGTGTGTTGTTTGTGTTTATGTATTTTTCATGTAACTTTATTATGTTTTTGTCATTTTTAGATGGTGGGTAATGTGAGCTATGCCCAAATACTAAGATTGTTGCTGGATAATGGCAAAACGAAATTAAGTAGTTTTGATGTTTTTCTACCCTCCATAATCATGCAAAAAATTGATTATGCAACTAGTGAAGCTCAAAAACCTGATATCATCACATTTTATAACCACACAAAATACAGTGTCGATATTTTTGATAAAATGTCTAAAGAATACCTCGTTGCTTGGAACAGTTGTCGATTGCCTCGCACGCTGTTTACAATTTTGTTAACATGGAGAATATAAACGGTCTTGTAATATATCTGACGATCAATCCTGATATGAAAGTGATCCGTCGTCAATATCTTCAAGAAGTCGGATTCGATCTTGCAAGACCTTTTATAGAGCGTCGTATATCCCAGAAAAATATACTAAAAGGTGTAAAACTGAAAGGAAGACTACTTCTAGGATTGGCAGATCAACCCCCGAAACATAATAAGCCTATTCGGGGAGGAGTTGGTCGATGTTCTTTTAGCAGCAGGGCTCGGGCTTACAGGACGCGCAAGCAATGCAGCAAATGTATGATGAGCATTTGTAGCGAACTTCAGACTGTCGTCTGTCCTGAATGTATGCCAACAGAATGAATTATTATCAATCACTTTGATAATTGCTTCAATTGCTACACTGAAAACCCATTTTATAATAAATATTACGTTCCTAAATAAAAATAAGACTAAAAGATTTAAAACCTTTCAAAAATATTTGATTTTTAAGAAGTTTACGTTTATGTTTCAAATTATAATTAAGAAACAAAATTTTGTTAATTTTATTAGTCAAAAAGATAAAAATAAAGATATTTAATAATTATTTACTCGGTTTTATATATTTTTTTGTCTGATTCCGAAAATTAATTATCCTATAAATGGGCTACGCCTGTAGCACGCGCGTGCACTCAAGGAGTACTTAGGGGCGCGTGCACTCTAGTGTTAAATGAAGCATGTTTATCAAGATTAAGATTATATATTAAGACAGGAATTTTTCAGAATTTGACCCTTAAAGGGCAAAAGTATCAATATTTCTGAAATTGAATTTAGTGTTACCAGCTATTTATCACTTTGATATCTAACTGATATAGAAAAATCAGACATCATTTTAGAGATCCGCCGTGGTCACATCATATTTTAAGAAAGGAATTTTTCGAAACTTGATCCTTAAAAGGCAAAATTATCAATATTTCCATAACATTATTTTGTTGTTGTCTTCTCCCTTGATATGTAACTGAAATCGAGATAATCGATATTATTTTAGAGGGTTAGGTCTACACTTCGATCAAATCATATTTTAAGAAGCAAATTTTTTCAGATCTGGATATTGTGGGCCATTTCTTCAATTGCGACAGGATCAATTTTATGAATAATTGTAACGCCAATGCAATTGAAATTGTTGTTTTATTTTCTGAAAGCGTTTACCTTCATTTGCGAAGCATCTTCGGCGGTTCTGTCTGTGGGTATTTATACATATAATTGCATTTGTTCTATTTTACAATTTAAACAGTAACCCACAATTTCCATGTTTAAATTGTAAAATAGAACAATGTAATTATATGTATAAATACCCAGAGACAGAACCGCTGAAGATGCTTCGCAAATGAAGCAAAATGCTTTCGGAAAATAAAACAACAATTTCAATTGCATTGGCATTACAATTATTCATAAAAATGAAATTTTCAGAGTTTGACCCTCAAAGGGCAAAATTATCATTATTTCTGTACTGTATTTATTTTTATCATGAGCCATTTATCTCCCTTAATATCTAACTGAAATAGATAAAAGAGCTATTTATTCTGGATTAAGGTCTCTGCTTTGGTCACATCATATTTTAAGAATGGAATTTTTTGGAATTTGACGCTTGAAGGGCCAAGGTGTTAATAATTTCCATAATGTGTGTGTGTGTGTGTTTTTTTTTTTTTTT